>LPNX010089575.1:334694-361502 GCA_001517045.1 Pseudotsuga menziesii | reverse complement strand
AGCATTATATGTACTTTTCTTTAGATCACCGTTTATGGATCTATGCTGCTCCATTCGAAAAGTTATGTTCTTTTTTTATCACTGTTTATGGACTTATACTACTCATGGACTTATGCTGTTCCATTTGAAAAGTTGTGGATGTAGACTTTTATAGTCTTATTACAGTTTTTTGGTTTTGATTTAGTAAATTCACGAGAAGTGAATATACAGAATGTAATTTTGATCTCGAAAGATGAATGAAATTACGCTTTTTTTCTTTGGAAAAAAAAAAGTACTAACATGAGGAATTTAATTCATTCACATAGAGATAAAATAAAAGTACATAAATGAAAACAAATGAAAGCTGAAGACAGAGTGTCTTAAAAATATATTAACATTATATCAACAAACCCGAAGGCTGAATGTAAGTCAAAACATTAACCGAGTACAAAAACTCAGCTAAGAGCCGAGCACCTATATCTTGTTTTAGAGTATGAACAAGTATTAACATAATATTACAAAATTGCAAGTTCTTCACTAAACCAAGAGGAGAGCATTACATGACACAACTTAAAGCCGAAGTCACCTTGCAAAAAGCAAGGGTTTAAACCAAATAAAAAACTATAAAAATGATGAACAACAACCCCATACTGGGTGCAACACGGCTGAGACTTCTTCCAACTGCAAAAGTCTATACAAGCAGGGAGAACCATGTTCAAAACAGGAGCTTACCATGGACTATTCATGGATCCATCTGTGCAGAACGAATGTCAACTTTGGAGGCGAGCCAACCTGCATTGTAAAAGAACCAGAGTTATTTAAAATTCAAAAACCCTTATGTAGGAAGGAACCGTAAATAGTAATAGCTCTTAATTTTCTTTTACTTACTTCAGCTGGAAGTGAAAATGATGGAACCTCAGATGAATAACAACACCACAACCAACATTAAAAAGAGCCAAACCCTCATTCTCGCTGAGGATGGAGACGATGGGACTTTGGTACTTTTCACACTAACAACAGGGGTGTAGGTAAGCCTAAGCAATGGCTGCGAAGGAGTCAACAAGCATGGATTCGGATTGTCACCAACATACAAGAAGGAAAACTAAACTCCAAAAACCTGTGATGAAGGAGCTTCACAATCACACACAATAAGCTCAAGCTTTCGACAATGACAGACCATGATAGAAGGGAAGAAAAAGGAGTTGCAGGCGGGCCATAAAGCCATG
This sequence comes from Pseudotsuga menziesii, assembly GCA_001517045.1. NCBI lineage: Eukaryota > Viridiplantae > Streptophyta > Pinopsida > Pinales > Pinaceae > Pseudotsuga > Pseudotsuga menziesii. Next base: position 360,297 of record LPNX010089575.1, on the reverse strand, counting down.
TGCAAGGAGGGCAATGAACTTTGACCAAAATGAGGAAATCACAATGGAAGTGAGCAACAGAACCCAGCTCAAGGGAGTAAGACATGACAAACACCAGTGTTAGAGCCTATATAACTAGTTTCCACTCATGACCTCCATGGGAGCTTGCAGAGCAGCCCAAAGGGCCAACACAAATGTCAGAATTCGAAAAATCCAAGGGTTAGGGTTGAAAACTATTTATGCAACCAGTGCATGGCCAAGGAATTTCCACATGGCTGCATCAATATAATCATGCAGTGGGTCGAATTTCCATAGTCACCTACGATCCATAATAATCAATTAATCTCCCAAATGATTCCATCAAACATCATTATAGTTTGCATGGGTTTCAAATCATACGATAATAGTTTTAACGTTTGGTGCATAGATCATTATTGGCATGGGTATGCAACATTATGATAACTTTGACATAACACATATTATAACCTTATATCCTCGTGACCCAAAAGAAACCTTGCATATTTTATTGGTAAGCAATGATATGAGATTTTGCTAGTAAATCTCGTGAGAATTGTATTTCTCTATTGTAAGTTTGCACTAATAATTAACTTGTGTAGATGTTAAAATATTATATAAACATTTATCGTAGTAATAAGCATAATCCCTATATAGGTATTAATCCCTTTTTTTGGTTACAACTCATCAAAGCTTATATAGTAATATCATCATTGTGATATAGGTACTGTAATAACTAAGTTTTTATCAATAGTATTTTAAGATAATTATGAAATCATTGTCTTATAAACAGTCTAGTTAATGGTGTAAGAATAACTATCTATTAGTTCCAGTTCTTTTCATGGTGGTATAAATTATTACACAAAATTCAACTTGAGTACTTTGCATAGCATCGTTTTGAGTAGGATCATAAGTATTATGCAAATGCAACATTAATAAAACCTTTTATGTCGATAAACAAATAGTTTATACATATTTATAAATCTTAGAAACTAGCAAAGTTTTGTTAGCAAACTATGTAATGGCAAAGTGAAATTTAAGAACATTTTCCTATGAACTCTTTTACTTAATACAGATCCATGAGTTCCTATCTTAGAAGTTGTGGCAGTTTGTCATTACTTGGAATATAGTTTTATGTTTTTACCAAATTACCGAGGTTAACATAAGATGAAAAGATTGGCTCTATAAGAAAAACACCAACCCTGGAAGTCGTTCTTAGATAGAACTTAATACAAGAAATGTAATATAGAATTGCTAAGGTATGCATATTGAAATAAAGATTATCAAGCAGATAAATTAAATTGTTCAGAACCAAAGGAAGTAGTACTGTCGCTACATACTCTATAGGAAGAAATACAATCATCTGAACTTCATTTACAATAGCAACAGAAGAAAACAAACTGTGTTACCTTACAGAAGTAGGTTGGATTACAACAGCTTATAATCTAAGCTTATTAATTGAAAATAGAAATATTGTAGGATGCTTTATGAATTTAAAAACGATACTCAGTCATTCATACCTGTAAACCTGTAAGAACAAGTAAATCCATCTACATTAGCATAAATGCTAAGAAATCCCTGGAATTCAAAGTCAGATTCCACCTACTGTCATAAATAGAACTCATCAGTAAACCAAATGTAGAATTAATGCGCAAGTCAAACTTAAGATTGTGTTAATAAGAAAACTGTTGAGTTAACATAATTGAGTTTATGCAAACTAATCTATTAAATATTTCTTTTATTGCTAACCGTTAGCTGTTAATAAACTGTAGTCTCAACATTTTATGTTATTTCAAAATGTGAAATTTTTCGAAAATTTGGTGTTTTTGACACTTCCAGCTATGAAGAAGTATCCAAGAAGAAAGGGAAGGATAATACCAGTTCAAGAAGAATGATTTCGAGGATGTAGTATCAAGACCTGAAGGGAAGTCCGTAATGTCTTCCATATGGATCTACACGATCCAACATGCAGTATATGGCAACATCGTGGGATACAAGGCAATATTCGTAGCATGAGGCTTCTCATGGAAAGAAGGCATAGACTATGAAGAGACATTTGCAAGAACTAGAAGTTATGACACATGACAGGAAGAATCATGTGTGCAAATGAAATAAGGCCTTGTACGAGCTCAGAAGACACCCATGGGATAACACATACATGAGGAGCTTGAATATCACATAGAGTGATGAAGATATTAAACTTTTCTACAAGGTTGAATATGAAATCCTATAGAGGATTACAAGCTCACAGATGGGTGCGAGATTTTTTTTTGAAAAGGTTCAAGATTTTGATATTCAGTGACCCTAGATGGATACATAGAATATTAGCAGTGGAGGAAGGTACTTGTCACTCTAGTATATAATGTTTCAATACATGTAGTATGAAAGGCAGAGGGACAATGATACTCCACTTCCAAGGGAGTGACTGTAGAATATATTGAGGTTTGACATGGTACGACAGGATGGATAGATTACTGATGGCTCTAGTATTTACTAAGAGTAAAGAGGATTCCAAACTTTTCTTCAAGGTTGAAGGAGGAAGACTAGTGATGCTCCTATTATATGTCGATGAATTTTTCTTGACTGAAAAGAGGAAATCATTAAAGTTGCAAAAACAAGATTTTCTACCGAGTTCGAGATCAAGGACTTGGATATGATGCACCACTTTCTAGGCATGGAGGCATGGAAGAATGTGGATGGAATCTCCCTCATAAAAGGGAAGTATGCAGTAGATATCCTGAAGAGGTTCAGGATGATGGACTGCAAGGCCATGACCACACCTATGGAATCAAACCTGAAGTTATTGAATGTTTCTTCATCAGAGTTGGTTGATGCCATGATGTATCATCAGACGAATAGGTCATTAATGTACCTGATGAATACAAGACCAAATATTTTCTTTTCTTTGAACACATTGAGACATGTTCACCTCATGGTTACAAATCATGCAGTAAGGTACCTGAAGGGAACAGGTGAGTATGGGCTCAATTATGAGAGAGGAGCAGTGAAGCTTGATTATGTGATCTAGATCAAGATGTCTCAAAAGAGGGAGTTCTAGCATAGACGGTGAGACAAGTTGTCTGAGCATAAAATCCTGGTGAAGCTTGTAGGTGTATTAGACATAAAAAGGTCTTATAGGTTGTCTTCGGATGTAATCGGTCCTGGAGAAGCTCACAGGTTATCCTTGGACATAATTAGCCTTGATGTGATTCTATGCTAGAAATGTCCAAAGTGAAGTTCAAGTACTTTAGGGATAATCTTGGTGTTCTCCAGATAGAGGTTCCCTCCAAGGGGAGGTGATGAGTCCGAGAGCCTTTCTGACATGGTAGGATTGGTTCCTTCTATGGTCAAATATGAGTTCAAGAGCCATTCTGACATGGTCGTAGGCAGGTCCTCCCATGGTCAGATGTAAGTGCAGAGCCATTTTGAAATGGTGATAGGCGGGTCCTCCCATGGTCAAATGTAAGTGTAGATCCATTCTGACATTGTGGTAGGTGGGTCCTCCCATGGTCACATGTAAGTGCAGAGCCTTTCTGACTGGGTAAAATGTAAGTGTAGAGCCTTTTTTAATGGTTTAGATGTAAGTACAGATCCTTTCTGATTGGGTCAAAAATAAGTGTTGAGCCTTTTTGACATGGTGGTAGGATGGACCTCCCATGGTCGAATATAAGTGTGAGCCTTTCCAACATGGTGGCAGGGTGGGCCTCCCATGGTCGGATATAAGTGTTGATCCTTTCTGACATGGTGGAAGGTTGAGCCTCCCATGGTCAGATGTGAGTGCTGGGCCTTTTTTACTGGGTTAGAAATAAGTGCTAGATGAGCCTTTTTGACATGGTGGCATGCTAGGCCTCCCATGGTAATATGTGATTGTTGGGCCTTTCTGACATGGTGGTGAATGTGTTCCTCCCATGGTCAGATGTGAGTGTTGGGCGTGCCTTTATTACATGGTGGTGGATGTGCTCCTCCCATGGTCAGATGTAAGTGATGGTCGGACCTTTCTGACTGGGTCAAATATAAGTGTTAAAGAAAATGAAGACCTACATGGAGGCTATAACTACAACCAGCATGAAAAAGGGCTTGATTTGTAGAAATTCCTATCACGAGCAGAATTGAGAGATAGAAACAATTGATCGAGATAACAGAAGCATTGATGATGATGATCCAGTTGTCATCTAGCTTTGATGATGATCCAGTGATGATCCAGTTTCGATGATGATCCAGTGATGATCCAGCCTTGATGATGATCTAGATTTGATCCAAAGAAGAAGACTTGTGCTCATGAATTGTCTCAAGATAATACATTCTTAGTTAAGAGGGAGTGTTTATGTATTTGTAACTTTGGAATGTATTCACTTGTATATATGATGTATTGTACCCTAATTTTCCTATCGAGAAGTATCGGTAATGTAATTGAGTCATGTCATACCCCGATGTTCCTATTGGGAGAATCAATAATGTAAACAAGTCATGTAAATTCATAGAGGGTAACCCTCCTAATTGATCAAGGTTTAAAGTCCCCATAGTTGTGGGCCACTAGGGTTGTTAGAATCTCGTGGAGAATTCGGCCCTGGTGAGTTAATGTAAGTTGGGTCATTAGTACCCTAGTTATGGTTAGTTGAGCCTACATAACTGAGTTAGGATTAATTGAGTCTACATAACAGAGTCAAATATTAAGTGAATGAAATAATATAGATAGAGAGTGAGACTCTCTATTTGTCACACACACTCACCCAACTGGGGTGCATGAGTGAGAGAAGAAGTGCTCACACAAGTGAGAGAGAGAATAGTTGTTAGAGATCATCTTTTTTGTCTTTGGGTTTTACTGGTGCTATTGGTGGAAATTCTATCTTGGAGGAAGTTGTGGGGTTTTCTACTTTATGGCTTACCAAAGGAAAATCTTTGTGTCTCTTGTCTCTTGTGATTATTATTGTGCATGTTATTCTCTTAGATAATATCCTAAGATCATATTGCTTAAATGATAAAATCTAACATGGCCTCAGGATATTCCATTTTCGAAAGATGCATAAGATAAAGTCAAAAGGGATATTAGTGGAATGTGTTAAAATGTATCATAAATCAACAATGGAGATTGACAATAAATAAATATCAATGGTGGATATCAACTCCACTGGGAGAACATGTGTTTTAGATGCATAGTCGATGTGCAGCGGAATTGATAAAGGTCGAGCAAGATCAACAGCTAGGATTTGAGGAAAATGAAATCAAGGGATGTCATACACTCCGATGATGAAAGTTGTACACTACTTTATATTTTACATGGACAACAAAAAATTAAGAAAAGGGTTATCTTTCAGAGGATATCTATGGTGGTAAATTAAGATGGGATCGATCTATGGTAATAAGAAGATCCGCAACTGAAAAGTGGGGAGAAGATAAAATAAAGGCATGGAAACAAAATTAGGGAAGGAATATTAAACAATGATCAAGATCGATGGTACAGAAAGAAGGTGGACTAAATCCAAGGACCAAGAAGTATTTTCCAGAGATATTTTCACTAAATATAGAAGAGAATTCCACTATGGAAAAAACTATAAAAACATGAAGGCACCTGGTTGAAATCTAGTTGTCTTTTTGCACATTGGGAGAAGAAATATTTGTTTTGCATGGAAGAATATAGGTCAAATAGATACTTGTACACTTGTTGGTTTACCAGGTAGGCCATGTTTTACCTGTAAAACATATTTAAGTATGAATAGTGGAAGTGAGCTAGAAGCTTAGGTTTCAGAATTCTAGAAAATTGAGGAAGTATTTGAAGACATAGAAGGTGGAATGTTTTATACACTTTTGTCCTTTTTCCCTGTTAATCAATTGAAAACTAATATAGACTCATTTAAGGACCTGGGTACAAATTTACATGGTGCTTTTAAGTCTCATTTTTTCTTTTTTCCTGTCCAAAACAAACCCTAAATTTTCTAGATTTGGTTGAGTGATGTACATCTAACTATTCCTCCTTTTAAAGAGTGGTCATCGACTAGGCCAAAACAAAAGTTTTGTGCCATCTTGATGCCTTAGTTGTTCGGGATTCACTTATAGTCCCTTATTAATTTACCCTAAACAAAGAATATTTTAATGAAGAAGACCTAATACATTCCTTTAAAGAAGAAACCCTTGAACATAAGCAACCCTTTTTCACCAATTGTTTTAGGTCAATGTGTCTCTTCAGAACCAATCCTTTCCTTTATATGTTAACCTATTCAATGCTGACACTAAATTGATTGTTTCATTGATGAGTTGGTTTTTATGTCTTGATACTGATAGGTACATTCATGTGTTGTTGAAGAGACTTTTATTCAGAATCAACACAAGTAATTCTGAGTCACGGTCTTTCCAATTACTATTCCTTAAATTTGATGAATTGTTGGATAAGAGTCTTCACTCTCAGGTAGTGAATTTCCACAGTATGAAACACTTCATATTTCAGTCTTAATTAGTTAAGAGGGAGTGTTTATGTATTTGTAACTTTGGAATGTGTTCACTTGTATATATGATGTATTGTACCCAGATTTTCCTATCGGGAAGTATCAGTAATGTAATTGAGTCATGTCATACCCCGATGTTCCTATTGGGAGAATCAGTAATGTAAACAAGTCATGTAAATTCATAGAGGGTTATCCTCCTTATTAATCAAGGTCTGAAGTCCCCGCAGTTATGGGGAACTAGGGTTGTTAGACTCTCTTGGAGAATTCGACCCTGGTGAGTTAATGTAAGTTGGTTCATTAGTACCCTAGTTGTGGTTAGTCGAGCCTACATAACTGAGTTAGGATTACTTGATCCTACATAATAGAGTCAAATATTAAGTGAACGAAATAATATAGATAGAGAGTGAGACTCTCTATTTGTCACACACACTCACTCAACTATGGCGCATGAGTGAGAGAATAAGTGCTCACACAAGTGAGAGAGAGAATAGCTGTTAGAGATCATCTTTTCTATCTTTGGGTTTTACTGGTGTTGTTGGTGGGAATTCTATCTCTAAGGAAGTTGTGGCATTTTCTCCTTTATGGTTTACCAAAGGAAAATATTTGTGTCTCTTGTCTCTTGTGATTATTGATGTGCATGTTATTCTCTCAGATAAGATCCTAAGATCATATTGCTTAAATGATAAAATCTAACACGGTCTCGGGATATTCCATTGTCGAAATATGCATAGATAAAGTCAAAAGGGATAGTAGTGGAATGTGTTAAAATGTATCATACATCAATGATGGGGATTGACAATCAATAAATATCAATGGTGGATTTCAACTCCACTAGGAGAACATGTGTTTTAGATGCATAGTCAGGGTGCAACGGAATTGATAAAGGTCGAGCAAGATAGTCGAGATTTGAGGTAGATGAAATCAAGGGCTGTCGTACACTCTGATGGTGAAAGTTGTACATCATAAATTTCTTCATAAGTGTTGATATCTGTAATGGTTTCCTCATTAGGGATTTCTGGAAAAATATTAGCATTGTAACAAACTTGAGAATACCTCAAATCCTCAATGTTTTCAGTTATGGTGACATGAGGAGAGTCTTCAACAATGCGTTCAATCATGGTTTCCTCGGGAAGCTCTTCAATAGGATCATCCTGAGTGTGCTCATCTATAATGGAAGTCATGGGCTCCTTTAGCTCCTTTAGGTAGGTGAGGGCCCTTTCTACAACAGTTACCATATCTCCCTCATTATTATGCCACCTCTCAAAAAACATAGTAGATAAGTCTTCAAGGGAGGTAATGCATTTATATGGAATACCAAAAAACCATATCCAAGCCTTCTTTTCCAAAGAATTAGCAAATATTCACATCATATTATCCCAATGAATTATGCTGAGTTTATTCACAAATGAAAGAAAGTATATGATGTGTCAGACAGCTGAATCACCATTTCCACAAAAAAATGGATCCTAAACATATCCTTTATCCTGGAGATATGGTTCATAGTTAGGAAAACCCAGGATGCCCGAGAAATCAATGGGAGGATGTGCATTGGAAATTTGAGCACCATAATTTTCATCATCCATAACGGCTTATCAGTAGCATATATCAACCATGTATTTTGTACTGAACCAGAGCTGTAAAATAATGAGCATTTAAAGTTTTACTATGTAGTATGAGCCCATCTACACACAACAAGTCTCAAAAAAATTATGAGAAAGTAGGGTTTTATCCCTTCAATGGAGTCGCCATGTGAAAAAGAAAAATATGCATTTATAAATCATTCACAAAAATTATTTTTTGTTTTTCTTTGTAAAAATAAAAACTGAAAAAATTCACTAGAGTCGCCAGATGAAAATTAAAGATCTACTCTAAGCATTCAACAAACAAAGAAAAAAAAAGGAAGAAAACAAAATTCATACTCCAGGAATCAAAATATTTATCCTCATCAATGACACGAAAAGATGTTCTGCCTTTCACACACCTAGGGGGGGACGTGGAAGAAATATTCAACCCACTTGATGTGTCCTTGGGGGAAAGTCTCGAGTCAAGGCTGTCACCTTGTTCTTGACTCCTCCATTTAGGAAAACTCCTAACGAAGCCAAGGGGGGTAGACCCTACAAGTTACTAAGGTTGGTTACTTAGATGATGATGGTATTAAATGAGTAAATTTTTTAGGAGTTTTGATTTAACAATTGTAAACAAAAGATAACTTGATGAGACAATCACAAATAAGCACGATACAAAACCCAATCACGTATAGATTGAAATAAATAAACAATTGACCAATGCCTTAAATGGAGCCGGATATAATTAAGAGTGCTTGCAAGTGCTGGAGTGAATGTTGTGCAATTGTATCTTGGTACATTTTAAATTAATATGAAAAAATGAGTGAATTAAATTAGGTGGGGGGGACTCCATATATACCTTGGGGGTACTTGGACTATGTCCAAAAGTAACAACCGCTAAGGCTTCCCGTAAGGAATGTGTGGGATGGATGGAGTCTCTGAGACTATGTTCATAATACACCCGCTAGGATGTAACAGAGATCAGTGCCTCGAGGTCACTGTATAGTAGTTCCCACTTCCTTTGGGTATTTCCACATCGTTGACAGTTTAATCAAGGTGTTGGATTTTCACCTGCAATGGTTAATTAGGAAAGTGAATCCCAATTATTCTAGTCACCCACGTTGCTTTTGATGCATCTTGATTGATCGGACGAACCGCAGCCAAGTGCAAAGAATACACATCGGATTCTTGTAAATTTTAGTAAATTTTAAAGAGTGTCTTCTTGTTAAAAAAAAGACCCTCCGAAAATATCTTTCGCTCCAAGTGGACCTCAATCGGGAAATCAAGGAGGGTTTAATTTTATTGTTTGCTTGTGAAAAGTAACAATAAAAATAGAAGCAAAAATACACACCACATGTTTTCTAATTAATCCTACCACGATCCTCTTTCACCTTTTGGTTCAATCGGGGATTCGTGGGGTAAGTATTAGTATTAATTTGATATCAAAATATGGAATAATGAAAAATATGATCAAAGTATACAGTCTTGCACAACAATACTAAGCTAGAGCAAAAACCAGGAAAAAATGCAAAAAAGTGAAACGGACGCGGATCCCTCAGGGGGTATGGGGAGTGGGCTCGAAAGAGCCTACTCAAAGTGATTCTTTATTATTAAAGGTTAAAATATAAGAAAACTAATTGCACTTTGGTCCTTTTTATCTGGGATCCAAAGGCTTACAACAAGCTTACAACAAGCCTAATAAGGAAGCACATCAGTGGGGGAAGCCTCCGCGAAGCTCCAGTTCATAAATCTGCTAAAAACCAACAAGATATTAAAATAAAATGTGCCCAAAAACACTTTGAAAGTGTTTTGGATCACCACACTAATTACCAAAAGAAAGACTAAGATAAAAATTGTTAAAAAGGAACAATTTAGTTTTTCAAAAAGGAACCAAGGAAAGCAAGCTTTCCTTGGGATCTTTGCTTGCCTTTTGGGTAGACAATATGATGTGCACTTTCTTGCAGAATTTAAATATTTAAAGAACGAAAAAAGAATAAACTACCTTATGAGAAAGCCTTATATGTACGATTTAGCTACTTGCAAAAAGGAATCTCTTCACCTAGATCTATCTTTAAAATATGATATTCTTTATGAAATTTTAGGTCTAAGCAACAAGACTCTTAGGAACTAGATCTAACAATGTATAAGAAATTTTTAGAATTAGATATGATCATAAGAGGATAAACAAGTAACTAGAATATTGATTTTAATAAAATGGAGGAAGAGAAGGGGGAAGGCCTGTTTCTAGATAGATTTGCAAGGGAAAATTGTTAGTGGAATGCAGAGGGGCAATGCCTCCACAAAAATGTCGGATGTACAGTGGAGTCAAACTAGATCCACAGCTCATCCAATCCTTCCCACCTGAAAGCTAAACACACAACCTTGCACAAAACCTTATGAAATCTGGATATATATATATATATATATATATATATATATATATATATATATGAAAAAAAAGACAAGAATTACATGCAAATAAGCTTATTAAACATGTATAACCTAGATCTTCAAACCCATATGCTATGAGATACAAAAAAAAATAATAATAATTGTACTTTCCCAACTACACTCCTATTGATTCAGCTGAATCATTCAAGCCAGACAAGGTTTAGATGCATAAATTGAGAGGAAAACTGGCAACATCAATAGCCGCAAGACAATGCTTATTCTACACACATGAAAGCATTACACCATTTAGCCTCCAAATCTTCTTTATTCCAACAATGAAAAGATTACAATAGTATTACAATAGAAATCCTATTCTCTCCAACTCAAACTAGCTTCAAGAAGGGAATGGAAGCCTCAATTTATAGCAAAAACATGCCCACTATCCCAAAGGGGGCACAAATCCTGACCGGGAGAGGAGCTGGGAGATGATATGCAGTGAATTGGGTGAGATTTGAAGTGAATCAAGAAGTCTGGGTGTGCCACCTCTCACCTGAGGCACCACCACACCACCTATCAGCTCACCCAACTCATCCTGAATGGACAAAACAACACAATTGGCCCCATGAGGGAGAGAGACGCCCTCCAAACCCTAGTGAACTCACAGAAGATCTGAGAGGGACAGAAACTAATGCCTCGATCAAGAGAAAGTCCCACAAAAAATTGAGGATTTAGGAAAGTCAAATTGGTTGAGAATCCATTGATTTAGGAACTTGGATTTGCTCCATTATTTAATTAATTAATATTTGATTGTTTTGGATTTTCTTACCAGGGTGATGGAAAAATCACTCAAGACTTAGGAAAAGTGGGTTTACAGGTTTACCAGGTGCTTCGAGTTAGAAAATGAGCACCCCATGACTGAAACTGACTTTTAAACCCACTTTTATTACAAGACCAATTCTTCCATGTAGACTATTAAAAAATAGCCTAAGTTTTGTGTAAAAAAAAAAATTAAAAAAAAAAAACGAACCTAGAGGGACTTAACACATGTTCATATGACTCGAACATAATGCCTAGCATGTTTATACATTCACACACAGACTCTAATAACCTCAACAGGCCTAAATGTCAAGCCGACCACCCCAACTTTGGAGGTATTGAGTGAAAAACTCAGAAATTATCAATCGTTTATTCAACAACCAATAATAACCAAGGAAAAAAACACTCTGGGATGATCGGATTGACAAATGATTCCAAGAGACCGAGTCTTTTATAGACACTACCATTCTAGAACATTTTATTACAACTCCTCCAAGGGGGTATGAACATGTGAAAGATAAAAAAACACTTCCTAGAAGCAAGTCTAAAGGTCTTCTGAAGTCCGAACAAATCGTCTTTGTCCAGTTTACCAGGCTCACTTGATAACACTGACTAAGTATGACTTAGTAGGTATCAGGTTGAAGCTACTTCACACAAAGAATATGGTGAAAGGATTTCCATTGATCGACAAACCAGAGAGGATTTGTGAAGGCTACATTTTTGGCAAGCACCATAGAGAGACTTTTCTAGTCAGAAAATCATATAAAGCACACACACCACTTGAAATTGTGCACTCTACTATTTGTGGTCCAATGCATACATCATCCACTGGTGGCTGCAATTATTTTCTTATTGTTATTGATGACTACTCAAGAAAAACATGGGTATATTTTCTAAAACATAAATATGATGCATTTAGTTATTTTCAGCAGTTCAAGGAACTCGTGGAGAACCAGACTGGACACCGTATCAAAATATTAAGGACCGACAGAGGCAGTGAATATGTTTCGAATGAATTTCTAAACTTTTGCACGACCGATGGCATACAAAAGCAATTCCCTGCACGGTATACACATCAGCATAATGGTGTTGCTGAAAGAAAGAACATAACCATTATGGAGATGGCGTGCAGCATGATTACATACAATCATTTGAAAAATGAATATTGGGCTGCAGCAGTCACAACTGCTGTATATATCATGAACCAATGTCTGACAAAGAGTGTGAAGAACAAAGTTCCTCGAGAAGCATGGATAGGGATGAATCATAGTCTTACTCATTTATAATTTTTTATTTGTGTTACATATTCTCATGTTCCAAATTAGGTGAGAAATAAGTTAGACAACAAGGGACAAAAATACATTTATTTTGGCTATTTTGAAGACACCAAAGCATACAAGTTGTATGATCCCATCGCAAGGAAAGTGATCATCAGTCAATATGTTCAATTTGTCAAGAATGACTCATGGGATGGAACTGTCAACATAATTTTCAAGATTGTGTCGAATGTCGACAATGATGACATGGCAGAGGAAGTGGTTCAAATACCACATGTAATTCAATCGGTCGTAGCACCGTCGAATCCCATGACACCACGACATGGTTCAACACAAGGAATGACGACACAATTTGCATCTCATGCTATGCCGACAAGTACACTAAGAGGAAAACAGACTCCATCAATCATTTTGTCGAAGTCGAGATCAACAGAACCAATGAATACAAGAAGTCTATAGGAAATATATGAAGGTGGTACACCAAATTCATTCTCTCTCTTTGCATTTTTTTCTCCTATATATAATCCACTAAAATTTGATGAATCTTAAAAGAAGTATGGGCACAAGACATGCATGAATAAATAGAATGCATTGAGAAGAATGAAACACGGGAGCTGGTAGATGTACCAAAAGATAAAGATGTAATCAACGTCAAATGGATTTATAAAACAAAGAAAGATTATAATGGGAATGTGCAGAAGAAAAAAGAAAGAATGGTAGCAAGAGGGTTCACACATCAGCCCGACATAGACTTCAATGAAACGTTTGGACCTATTGCATGCATCGATACAATCAGAATAGTCTTTTCCATTGCTCCACAAAACAAATGGATTGTTTATCAAATGGATGTTAAGTCAACATTCTTGAATGGCTATCTAGAAGAGGAAGTATATGTGGAACGGACATAGGGATATAAGTTCCAATTAAGGATAATAAAGTGTACATGATGAAAAATGCACTCTGTGGTTTGAAGAAAGCTCCTAGAGCTTGGTAAAGTCAGATTGATTCCTATCTCATTGAAAATGGATTTTACAAAACTGAAAGTGAACTGACTTTGTACACTAAAGTTGATGAGAAAGGTAAGATGTTAATTTTCTTCCTATATGTAGATGATTTAATATTTACTTGTGACTTTGGCATAGAATATTTTAAAGCAGTCATGAAAAGTGAATTTGAAATGACTGATTTGGGGCTTATGAATTTTTTTTTCTGGGCATTGAATTTCAGCAGTTTGAAAGTGGTATATTTGTATCCCGGTATAAATATGAAATTCAAGTTTTAAAAATATTTAATATGTCTAACTGAAAGACATCCCCAACACCACTAATAACAGGTTTAAAATTGAGCAAGGATGATGATGGATCAACTGTAGATCCTACGCTATTTGAAAGGTTGGTTGGAAGCCTTATGTATTTAACAGTAACAAAACTAGACATCATGTATAGAGTAAGTATGATCTTAAGATTCATGGAGTCACCAAAAGAATCTAATTGGAAAGCAGGTAAAAGAATTATGAGGTATGTAAGTGGCACAAAAGACCTTGGAATTATGTATTCAACCTCGGAAAATTTTAAACTCATTGGCTACACTGAAAGTGACAATGGAGAAAACATAAATGACATGAAGAGCACATCTAGGTACACATTTCATTTTGGTACATGTGTTGTTTCATGGGCTTCAAAGAAACAACCCATCGTAACTCTGTCTTTAGCAAAAGCAGAATATGTTGCAGCTACAAGCATTGCATGTCAAGTTGTCTGGATGTAGAGAGTGTTAAAATACTTGTCACAGAATCAACAAGAACCAACAACAATTCAGCCATTGCATTATCCAAGAATCATGTGTTCCACGAGAGAACAAAGCACATCGGTATAAGGCTTCATTTCATAAGATTGTTGGTGAACAACAAAGAAATTTGTTTATAATTTTGTAGGTCTAAAGATAAACTTGCAGACATCTTTACAAAACCATTGGCAGGGGATACATTTCAGTATCTACATAGTTATCTTGGGATGACAAATTCTGCAGAGTGAACTCTATCATGCATAGAACATGTTTAAGCTTTGAAACATTTGTAAAATTTTGTTTTAAGATATCCATCTGCTCATAATTAAGGGGGAGTGTTGGAAATAGAAATTACTCATAGAAGTTGTACCAGACCTCAGCCGACTCTACCAGAGTCTATGTCAGTTCCGTCTCTGTCAGTCATCCTACAAGATTGAAGTGTTCATGATTATGCAATGTAAATGAGTCAAATTAATTTCCTGAACTTAAGTTTAAGGTAGATAGTTATTACATCCATTAATGTCAAGACTGTATATTTATGGAGAAGCAATTTTTAGTTTTCCTATAAATAGAAGAATAAGAAGATTGTAAATCAGATAGTGAAAAAGAGAGAACTCATAGTGAAATAATTCTGAGCATAGAGTGAAGAAAGAATAGAGTTAAAGCTCAAGATTCTGTGTGTTTGATTATGTCGAAGAGCCAAAGCATTGTAAAAGAATCATTCGAAGAGCCAACAAGTTTGTATTACATTTTTGTTATTTATCGACAAGTTATATAAATCAAATAGTTTATGGTTGAAATGCATGTTTACTTAGCCGAATTTTTCTCCAGAATTACTTGTGTAAATGTGGTTTACATTTACATAGTGAAATATCAAAGAGTCCATAAACATTCACCCCAGTAAAGGTTCCAGGTTTTAAGACAAAGAGGTCGAGTCAAGTCTTTCTTAATGTTTGGCTATATGTTTTTATAATTCTATTGAATTGTTGATTGTGTCGATTTTTACTTCATATTACTGGTGGGTGAAAAACATTTATAATTTCTTAAGTCTTTTAGACTAAGAAATATCCTTTGTAAATTTCGACTAAAAACAAACCAGTCGAGCAAGTGATTCGAAGTAAAACTATCAAGTTAAACATGTCAAATTAAACCGATCGAAGTTAATCGGTCGAAGTAACCTTGTCGAAGTTGTAAAACCGACAAGTGGTTGAAGTAAACTTGTCGAAGTGAAGTGAGTCGGTAAAACCGACAAGTAAGAACTTGTCGAGGTAAAAGAGTTGGGTATAAAATCCCGACCATATTGATAGACCTTTCTAGTAGGAGTTAGACAAGTAAAAATAAGAAGTCGAAGTCGATGTGAAAATTTTCTAACTGAAGAGTAACTCAAGTTTATCTATCTCTATTTCTGCTAACAACATTCTCCACCTGCAATTTATATCTTTACACAATCCTGATAATATTCTCCACCACAATAAATTTGTTTAGTCGCTTAGCCACACCAACATCATCTACATGACAGTTCCATTGGATTGATCTATATTGTCAAACACAAAATTCTGTTGATCTTGTTATTGCTATGTAGGAAAGACACCTTGAGAAGGCTGATAGACGAAATGTTTGGAACCATGAAAAGAATTATAAGAGGCTTGAAGGTGTAAAGTTAACCAATTGACTAGATATATGTTCACGATAAAGAAAAGGTGAAAATAATCACACACTTTATATTAGTTATTTTCCAACATTACGTGTTCATAACTCAAAAGAAATGTAGAGTTGATATTGCATATTCACATTATACGCCAAATGATGATATTAAGACTCAGATGAAAATATATTTGCTTCAAAGTGATTATGTTCTTAGCGTTATTGGTACTGGTATAGATGATTTTGAGAACTCTATGATCGCGGTCTTAATTTGAGTGTAATTTTGGTATCCATAAAACAACTACCTTAGATTGGAAAGGAAGCCAAAATATTTCGAAACCAATTTATTGTGAAGAATGTGATCCTAAGGCCATAATTATATGTTTTTTAACTTTCAACGGTGCACAAAAAGGTAATGGAATGTCTTCAATTAAGATTGCACTGATGGTAGAACAAGACATCAACATGCTACACTAGAACATTTGAAATTTAAGTTGAAGTCTATGCAATTGATGGTTAAGTTGAGTATGGTTTTTAGAATCTCTATAATGTTTCTTTATGAAGGTGCATGTGAGGGATATATTCCCAAATAGAATTAGGACACTAAAATTTTGAGAAAGCCTGAGTTTTATAGTGTGAAAAATGAACGTGGATATCAAGTATGTTTTAATTTATGATTGATGATAATTCAATGTTTATTGGTTTTTTCTTTTAAGAGATGGCATTTTGGGAAGACAAAGTGTTTAGGAAATTCACAGAAAAGAAATGAGGTTGATTTATGAAATATTTATGGTATTATATTGGAGAAATATGTTAGTAAAACCTTGAAAGGATACTCATGTAAAAAGCATACCTAAAAGAAAATAAGTAGTAGCTTACATACATCAACAAAAATGTGTTTAATAAGAAAGAGAATGAAACCTTGATTGATATGGGTAGATGCTTGCTTTAGAAGAAGATGATCTGAATAGTTGTAGCTTCTATACAACTAACCATCTTTATGTAGTGTATCCCGAGTGTTTTTAAACCTTCATTCATGATAATTCAAGGTTTAGTTGTCATTATTCTTAAAAAAATAAGGACATGGTTTTTGGGGAATCAATTTTAAAAAAAATGAGGTTTACCTATCAAATATTTAATGTATGATAATCGATGAGTATGTGAGAAATGCCCCTAAAGGATAGTTATATTGTAATGGTGATTTAAGACAATGAATAATTAGACCTTACATGATTTAGTAGAATTGTGTTTCTTAGAGGAAGACTAAAACCTTGATTGACATGGGTAGATGATTTCTTCAAGAAATGATTAATCGACTAGGCTAGCTATTGGAAAAGTTTGTTTCCTACTCAAACTATTTTTTGAATTGGCTATAGACTAATGTGTGGTGTTATTCGTCTTGCTAAATAGAATGGAAGGAGTGATTTGTTTGAACACCTAAAACCTTTGGATGTGTTGTGCTCATATTATATATGAGAAGAATAATATGTTATATCCTAAGAGTCAGTCTTATAATATCATGGCTAGCTACATTTTAGAGTCTATATCATATAATATCAACTATATTATCCAACTAAGAAGGAAATTATATGTTCGTGATAATTGATTATAAAAATTCAAAAATTCACTATTCACAACCTTTGGTTGCTATTCAATCAAAATATTACAAATTTTTGAAGCAAGTGATTTATGCTTTGAACATACTAATCCATTTTCTATATCTATGAAAGTATCATAAATGACAATTGATCGGATTTCCACTACTAAATAAACTATAGTAAGACTTATAGTAATAAATCAAATAATTGTATGGATGAGTCTATTCATGATTAATGTCTTCCAAGCATGCCCTCTTTAGGGGAATTGTAACACCCTGGTTTTGACCCCGTTGCATTAGATGTATATGATGTATATATTGTAAATTATCATGGTGCGGAGCTAAAGACCAAGGCCCCACCATTGATTGGTTATGCTATGTTTCGGGTTGAAATTGTCACCGATGGTATATCGGGGCATGCGGCATATATTAAGTTTTGTCATCATGTAAATATGCATCTTTAATTAAAATGAAGCCCGACCAGCTACGTTCGCGGCAACTAAATTGAGAAGGGGCATGATTTTCACAAGGATAAGGGTGGGGGATGTCAAACCTTGGCCAATGGGGGAAAAATCCATGTGTCACCTTCCCTTGTCTTACCTAACTACCACCACTAAAAAAAACTGTTGCTGTTAGCTGAGGCAGTTATGGCTAGGAGTGGAGTGTGGTAGGACTGTCAGTCCTTTCCCACACGCACACTCCACCAGCGTGGTTGACCTCACGATGGCAAGAAAGAAAAAAAAAACCACCGCCATCACTCGCGTGGACATTCCACTCTCTCGACGGTGCTGAAACACTCACGTACTTCCAAGTACTGCGCATCCTCATGCAAGGACCATTGTCTATTCATTATTCTCATGCACAAGCTTCTTTCCAGCTTGGTCTCACGCAATCAGAGGGAGGAGCCGCTTCCACTGTCGTTCGCATTTTCACACAGAGGAGTCGAGTGTGTTCCAATCTGTATTTGGGATTTGGTGTGAGTCTTCTCTCACGCACTGGGTTCTGCGCTGTTGTCACTCACGTAGCAAGCTGGGAGCTGTTCAGTCACTATCACCCATGATTTTTCCTGTGGAGATCCATATTACGCTCAAAAACTGTGTGTGAGTTCCCCTTACTGATTTGTGTCCCATGCATATGTTTTTCCTCTGTAATTTGGGGTCTGGTGCAAATTTTCCTCATGCACAGGTTGGGAGTTTGTATTTTCTCTTCCCCGGTGTGGTCTGTGAAAGTCTTCATGGTGGATTCATTGCCCAGGACAGGCTGTTGTTTTCCCCATGTTGTGAGTTGTGTTCACTGATACGTTTTGGGACTGTGTAACTCGTTTGGGAGTCATTTTCCCTGTGCAAGCTGTGACAGCTGATTGATTGCATGTGTGCAATGGTTGGTCTTTGGACTGTGTTGGGAGCAGGGATGGGGGCTTGGTTTTCTTTATAAACTTGGTGTGTTTGGAAACCACATAGACAGAGCTATAGGGCTGGATTTATTCTCCACGACCCCTGAATAGCACTGGAAGGGAAGGCAGGGCTTGAGGGACTGTGTAGCAGAGAAGGGTCTGATTCCTTGTGTTGGGTGTGTGTGGGTGTCTTAGAAGCTAGGCTAGTTCTGGTGTAGGTGTTCCTAGCTCTTTAATGGGCCCACCAGCTTAGCATTTAGCCTTTCCCAACTCCTTGATGGCCTGATAAGCCTGACCATGTTGGCTTGGCTATCTTCTTGGTGGCCTGATAAACCGAACTGTGTTGGATTGGCTGTGATTTATGTATCCTTGGCTATGTGTGAGCCTTCTTGTTCCTTATTCCTTGGAGAATCATGCCCAATTCAGGGGTGGCTGCATTACCGAGAGATTAAGGAGCATGATGGCCTATGGTTGGGTGGAACGTTGCAGCGACGTAGCTGGTTGCGGAACGAGTTCTTCATAAGATAAGTAACCTTGTCTATTTTACGCCCATAATCCTATTTAATGTTAATGATTATGATGGACATGTTGAATGAATGCTTGTATGAACGTATGTTTGCTTCCGCTGTATGATAATTGTTCATGTATGCATGTTCTAGTTTAAAGCATTTTGTTTCAGCATTTTGTTTTAGCATTTCATGAATGCACATGTTCATGGGGCTGGTTGCCAGGATGGTTAACGCCATGGTAGCGTCCTCTTCGTCGGTCGAAGGGTCGGGGACATACCGGTGTGGTATCAGATCTCATGTTGCAACATGGGCCTGAATGGACCACGAAGATGTAGTGACAGAAGCAGGATTTCTTTCTGTCGAGCAGAGATCAAAAGTTGATGACAGAAAACTTCCATAATTTGTCTCAATGTTTGAACTGTCGGTTCATAGAAACACTTAGTGGAACGGACTTCCAATGTAGTGGAGAGCTAGGCAGAAGCACACCCGATGAAGGACAGCTGGAAGGAAAATTACCGAAAATTTTATAAGAGTTCGATGTCCATTGGTGGAACATAGTTGATCAAGTGCCCGCTGTTGTGGATTGCTAGACAACTACACGTCCGACGGGTAAGGCCTCCGACCGCCGACGCCGTAAAGAAAGTTTAAAAAAAAAATAAAACATATTTAAGGCCGAAACCGTCGACTATCAGAAGAAGATAGTGTTTTGTGCACCGCCATTTCGGAAACCTAGAGCACTAGTCTTCCGAGGAGAAGAGACCGCCGATACCGATTAGTTTATGCCAAAGGAGGTTGGGCCGCCGACCGAGAGAAGAGCGAAGATGGTGGGCCGTCGTTGCGGCTGCTGATGGAACTATTTCGCCGACGAAAAGAAGAGGATTGAACCGATCAAGTGAAGAAAAGGAAGACTAAAGGGAAAATTTCAAATTTCTCTAAGTCCTGGAATAGTCGGCCATCGACGATGGTTAGTTGAACACATTGCCAACACTTAGTTAATTCAGTTGCCGACAAGCTACGTCGGATGAAGTTAGTGAATTGAATGTCCACCATTGCGACTGTCTAATGGACTATCCTTCCGAAGGTTAGAAGATTCGATCATCGATGAACAATGGAGAAGTTAGTTGTGCTGACCCACGAAACGTCAGATAGATAGTCGGGATGAGACCCGATCTTGTACAAGGAAATTTTGAGTTTTCAAGAGGGATTTCCCAGTAGATTTCGACTATTTTTTTGGGGGAATATTCAACAGTTTTTCAGTGGTTTTTCAGGGCTAAAAAGGGAGAAAGTGGTAGCGATCTTATGCCCCCTTGACCCCCGTCGTCCCCCTTGGACAGACGTTCTTTGATGAAGAAAATATTGTGTTTGGGAAAATTGTTATTTTATGGTTATTCCAGGAGAAGGGTAAGTAATTCTGGTTTATATCAATGCTATGCATCTAACACTTGTGTTACTAACATGTTTGCAAAATCATATTCACATTCAAGGGTAGTATTCCAGGTAGTGCGGTTTGGTAAGTAAGTGGTGGTTCAGTTATGAGAACCCATGATGGATATGATGCTCAGGATTCTTATGAGCATGCGCGAGATGCCATGGGAGAAAATGTTCGTAATAGAAATGATGACATAGAGTCAAATGGAAGGATATTCCAAGAGACATCGTCAGATGTTACAACCACCATGAGAAGCTTGATTAAATCCCAGGAAGAGCAACATCAGTTGAATGCTTCTATGTTGCAGAGTTTGACAGACTTGCAGAGAAATATAGACTCTGGACGAGGTACAGCAAGACCAAAAGACAATAGAAGAAGTACTAGGAGAAGGAGAAGGACTTCTAGTGGATCATCTGATTCTGAAGAATCCAGCGGGGGTTCCAGTTCTTCTTCTCATAAAAGAAAAAGAAAGAGACACCATAGGGATCGCTCTCGAGATGAGTTTAAGAAAGTTAAACCTCCTACATTTGATGGTGAGGTAAAGACTGGACAAGAGGCTGAAGCTTGGCTTCTTGGGATAAAGAAGTACTTTCAAGTGCATGATTATTCAGGAAACATGAAGGCAAGAGTTGCCATATTCAATCTGAATGGAAGAGCATCCATTTGGTGGGAACACTTCAAGCAAGTAAAGAGGATCAGTGAAAGGAGACTTAAGTGGAAATAGTTCAAGAAGTATTTCAAGCAGAAATACCTCTCTGACAGGTATTATGATGACAAGATTAAGGAGTTCCATGAGCTGAGATTGGGACAGCGAACTATGGAAGAATCTGCAAATAAGTTTTTGGAGCTGTTGAGGTATGTCTGGTACATCAGAGATGAAAAAGTGAAGGTCCAGCGTTTTCTGAGTGGATTACCTCAATCTTACAAAGATAGAATTGAGTTTTATGAACCTAGAACTCTTGAAGAAGCAATAAGGAAGGCTAAGTATTGCTATGGGAAAAGAAAAGGTAAACTGATTACCATAAGGCATGGAAGGACAAGAAGAATGAGAAGTTTGACCAAAGAAAGAAAGGTTTCAAACCTTCTAGCTTCAGGAATCAGCAGAAGCAGCCATCCCAAGCTGCTAATAAGCCAGTCGGAATGACAGGAGAAAATCATAAAGATCCACAACAGAATAGAGAGCCACTTCAGTGTTGGAAATGTGGAGGACCCCACATGCGCCGAAATTGTCCACTCAAAAATGAGATTGCTAGGCCAGCTTATAACATTCGAGAAGCAGAAACAGTGGGTCAAGTAGCAAGGGCAGTCCCTAGGATCTATGCAGCACTGGAGGACCACCAGGCAGATCACCAGTCAACTATGGTTCAAGTAGCAGGTAAGATTGTCGAGCAATCTATTTCTATTTTGATTGACCCTGGTTCTACTCACAGTTACATTACTCGTAGAGTAGTGGAGATTTGTGCTTTTAAGAAAGTAAAGCATAGGAAGTCTTGGTTAGTTCAGCTAGCCACTGGAACTAAGAGAAATGTCCATTGGTCATGAATGGATTGGTCACTTGTGTAGATTTGAATGTCCTACCCCTTGGTTCCTATGATATTCTCATTGGAATGGATTGGTTAGAATCTCACAGGGTGAAGCTTGACTGTTACAATAAGACTTTCGAATGAGTGAATGAAGAAGGGAACCTAGTAGTTGTGAAAGGTATTCCAAAGGTGATTTCAGTATGGCAGGTTTCAACAATGCAGTTAAAGAAGTTCTGTAGGAAGGGTTGTCAGTTGTATGCAGCCCATATTTTGGAGACATCAGAAGATGAAACTCCTAGGTTGGAGGACTATCAGGTCTTACAGGATTTCAGGGATGTGTCTCTTGAGGATATTCTAGGGCTTCCTCCAAAGAGGGACATTGATTTCACAATTGAACTTGTGCCAGGATCAACACTAGTGTCCAAGGCACCCTACAGGATGAGTACACCAGAGATGCTAGAGTTGAAGATGCAACTGCAGGAGTTGTTGGAAAAGAAGTATATCCGACCGAGTGTGTCTCCTTGGGGAGCACCAGTTCTATTTGTAAAGAAGAAAGATGGTACACTCAGGTTGTGTATTGATTATAGATAGTTGAACAAGGTTACTGTGAAGAATAAATATATTTTGCCTAAGATTGATGACCTCTTTGATCAAATAAGGGGAGCAAGGGTATTTTCTAAGATTGACTTGACGTCTGGTTACCATCAGGTGAGAATCAAGGATGAAGAAATTCATAAGACAGCCTTCAGAACAAGGTATGGACACTATGAGTTTGTAGTGGTACCATTTGGTCTCACAAATGCACCAGCTACATTTATGTGCCTTACGAATAGTGTCTTCAACAGGTATTTGGACAAGTTTGTTCTTGTTTTCCTTGATGACATTCTTATTTATTCTAAGAATGAGAAAGAGCATGAAGAGCATTTGAGATTGACATTGTAATTTCTCAGGGAGCATTAGTTGTATGCAAAACTAAGTAAGTGTGACTTCTATAGAGATAGAATTCAGTATCTAGGTCACATTATCTCAGAGGACGGTATATCTGTGGACCCTGAAAAGATTGAAGCCATTATGAATTGGCCTACTCCAAGAAATGTGATAGATGTAAGATATTTTATGGGACTTGCAGGATACTACTGGAGGTTCATTGAGGGATTCTCCAAAGTTGTATATGCCATACCCTCTTTGCAAAAGAAGGGGATGAAGTTTGAATGGACATCGAGGTGTGAAGAAAGCTTCCAGTAGTTGAAGAGTCTTCTCACTAGTGCACCAGTATTGAAAGTTGCAGATCTAGAAAAATATTTTGTGGTGTGTACCGTTGCATGCGGACAAGGGCTTGGAGGAGTCCTTACGCAAGACAACCACGTGATATGTTATGAGTCGAGAAAGCTGAAGGAACATGAGAAGAACTATGCCACTCATGATCTAGAGCTTGCAGCCATAGTACATGCCCTCAAGATGTGGAGACATTACTTGATGGGTAGAATATTTGAGCTCAGAACAGACCATTGTGGTCTGAAGTATCTATTTGATTAGCCTACGCTAAATGCTAGGCAAGCAAGATGGCTAGAGTTTCTATGTGAGTTTTATTTTGAAAGCAAGCACATAAAAGGAAAGGAAAATAAGGTAGATAACGCACTTAGCAGGAAGATGCAAGAAATGCATGTGGCATCTCTTAGTATTTGCCAATCAGATTTGAGGAAGCAGATTGTTATTCATATTGCTGGAGATGAATTGTATGAGCAGGTAAAAGACAAATTGCAGCAGCAAGGTCTTGAGAAGAGGTATGAGGGATATAAAATCGAAAAAGATGGACTTCTTACTTTTAAAGGTATAATTTATATTCCAGATGTAGCAGATTTGAGGAGAGTTGTTATGGATGAAATCCATGAAGCTCCGTATTCTGGTCACCCAGGATATCAGAAGACAATTGCTATAGCTAGAAAGCAGTACTTTTGGCCAGGAATGAAAAAGGACATGGCTGAGTACATTTCAAGGTGTATGAAATGTCAACATGTAAAGGTTGAGCATCAACACCATGCAAGTTTGTTGCAGCCTTTTACAGTTCCAGAATGGAAATGGGAAGTTATTTCCATGGATTTTATTACTGGATTACCAATGACTTGGAGACAACATGATTCCATCATGGTTGTGGTAGATAGGTTGACTAAGGCAGTGCATTTTTTACCAGTTAAGTCTACGCATAAGACTGATGGCATTGCGAAGATATTCATGAAGGATATTTTCAGATTGCATGGATTGCCGAAGGCAATAGTCTCTGACAGAGATGTCAAGTTCACTTCCAATTTTTGGAAGGGGTTGTTTGCAGATTTGGGTACAAAGCTAAAATTCAGCATTGCATACCATCCTCAAATAGATGGTCAAAAAGAGAGAGTTAATCAGGTGCTTGAAGATATGCTTCGCATGTACGTGATGGACAAACCAACCAAGTGGGAAGATTACTTACACTTGGTAGAGTTTGCTTATAACAATGGACAATAGGCATCCTTGGGGATGAGTCCGTATGAAGCTTTGTATGGAAGAAGGTGTAGGACACCTGTGACTTGGGATAATCCAATGAACAGGATTGTGCTTGGACCAGAATTGCTCAAGGAAATGGAGCAAGACGTTGTAAATACCAGGCAGAACCTGAAAGCAGCACAAGATAGACAGAAAATCTATGCAGATAAGCATAGGGTGAACAGGGAGTTCAGTGTTGGGGATCATGTTTACCTCAGAGTGAGGTCAAGGAAGAGTTCCTTAAATCTTGGAAGTTGTGCCAAGTTGTCACAAAGATATTGTGGGTCATTTGAAGTGCTTAAAAGAATAGGGCCAGTTGCATATAGACTTGCATTGCCTGCTAGCACTAAAGCTCATAATGTTTTTCATGTTTCTTTTCTTAAGAGATATGTACATGATCCTAACCATGTGATAAATTGGGATGTGATTTAGGTGGAACCCGAGGGAGAGTTCTGAATCGAGCCAATGCGCATCCTCGACAGGAAGGTCACAATGCTCCAGAATTGGGCCATAGGTCCGGTAAAGGTTCAATGGGAGCACTATGGACCTGAAGAGGCTACATGGGAGCTGGAGGATGCCATGCGATTGGCACATCCATTTTTGTTCAATTCTGTGGAACACTGAGGCGATACCAGTGTAGCATTTTGTTCAATTTTGTAAAGCACTGAGGAGAGTGCTATTGAAGGGGGAGGGGAATGTAACACCCCAATTTTGACCCCG
>LPNX010089575.1:318614-334456 GCA_001517045.1 Pseudotsuga menziesii | reverse complement strand
CAAAAAAAAAAAAAAAAAACCACCGCCATCACTCGCGCGGACATTCCACTCTCTCGACGGTGCTGAAACACTCACACACTTCCGACTACTACGCATCCTCACGCAGGGACCATTGTCTGTTCATTATTCTCATGCACAGGCTTCTTTCCAGCTTGGTCTCACGCAGTTAGAGGTAGAAGCCGCCTCCATTATCATTCACATTTTCACACAGAGGATTCGAGTGTGTTCCAATATGTATTTGGGATTTGGTGTGAGTCTTCTCTCATGCACTGGGTTCTGCGTTGTTGTCACTCACGTAGTAGGCTGGGAGCTGTTCGGTCACTATCACCCACGATTTTTCCTTTGGAGAGCCATATTACGCTCAGGGACTGTGTGTAAGTTCCCCTTACTGATTTGTGGCCCATGCATATGTTCTTCCTCTGTAATTTGGGGTCTGGTGCAAATTTTCCTCACGCATAGGTTGGGAGTTTGTATTTTCTCTTCCCCGGTGTGGTCTGTGCAAGTCTTCCTGGTGGCTTCATTGCCCAGGATGGGCTGTTGTTTTCCCCATGTTGTGAGTTGCGCTCACTGATACGTTTTGGGACTGTTGTATTCCCCATGTTGTGAGTTGCGCTCACTGATACATTTCGGGACTATTTTTTTCCCCATGTTGTCAGTTGTGCTCACTGATACGTTTCAGGACTATGGTTTTCCCCATGTTGTGAGTTGTACTCACATATACGTTTTGGGACTGTGTAACTCGCTTGGGAGTCGTTTTCCCTATGCAAGCTGTGACAGCTGATTGATTTCATGTGTGCAATGGTTGGTCTTCGGACTATGTTGGGAGCAGGGATGGGGTCTTGGTTTGCTTGATAAACCTGGTGTGTTTGGAAACCACACAGACATAGCTAGAGGGCTTACTTTCTTCTCGACAACCCCTGAATAGCACTGGAAGGGAAGGCAGGGCCTGAGGGACTGTGTAGCAGAGAAGGGATCGATTCCTTGTGTTGGGTGTGTATGGGTGTCTTAGAAGCCAGGATAGTTCTGGTGTAGGTGTTACTAGCTCTGTAATGGACCCACTAGCTTAGCATTTAGCCTTTCCCAACTCCTTGATGGCCTGATAAACCTGACCATGTTGTCTTGGCTGTCTTGTTGGTGGCCTGATAAACCCAACTGCGTTGGCTTGGCTGTGCTTTATGTATCATTGGCTATGTGTGAGCCTGCTTGTTCCTTATTCCTTGGAGAATCATGCCCAACTCGGGGGTGGCCACATTGCTGAGAGATTAAGGAGCATGCTGGCCTAAGGTTGGGTGGAACATTGCAGCGATGTAGCTGGTTGCGGAACGAGTTCTTCATACGATAAGTAACCTTGTCTATTTTACTCCCGCAATCCTATTTACTGTTAATGATTATGATGGACATGTTGAATGAATGCTTGTATGAATGTATGTTTGCTTCCGCTGTATGATAATTGTTCATGTATGGATGTTCTAGTTCAAAGCATTTTGTTTCAGCATTTTGTTTTAGCATTTCATGAATGCACATGTTCATGGGGCTGGTTTCCCGGATGGTTAACACCATGGTAGCGTCCTCTTCACCGGTCGGAGGAATGGCATACCTTAAGCCAATAAAAAGGACCATTGAGGTTAATAATAGTGATGTTGGTGATGTGAACAATTAAATATAGATTAGCATATAGAAACAAGAAGTTAATGTTATACTTATGGTGCATTTATTTGAGGCATGTGATCCTAAAACTCATACAAATGCACTTGAAAAGATTGAATGTCATACAGTTATAACTAAATAATATAATTCATTGCCGATGAATAATGTTTGATGAATAAATAATGTGAATATGTGAAAACAGATTTGTTGGTAGCATCCAATTCATAATATCACTTCTACAAATTATAGTGTATCCTTGTGCCATTTGTGGTTCACCTATATTCGTTAAGTTAACTAGAGGACTAGCTAGGATGCAATCAATGATGCATGTAGAACACTAGTGCACCGAATTTGAACACATGCATCGACAAAAGATTAATTAAAATATCATCCCTAGAATAAAAATCTTTCAAAAAATATCTACAAAGCATCCACTAAAATGTTGTGTTTTGAATTTTTTGGGGTATAGCTTAATACTAAAAACCTCTCTTTAATGTCTATTTCCTTGTAGTGATGTAGGTTTACAACATAAAGGTGAAGGTGTAGTTCTAACAAATTACCTTAAAAGGCCGAGGTCACATGTAGTATTGATAGACTAAATGAAGCATCCCATAATTTATAAAAACATATATACATTGTTACTGTATGTTAGTTGTAGGGGTTTAGAAATAAAGTCGTGACATTCAATGATTGGAAAGTGTATTATACATTACTTGGTTTCAACTAGCTATGAACATATCAACATAGTTCCTAATTTTCTCAATCATATTTTTATTTATTTTAAGATATTTTATTTTATTTTTCACATTCAATTTATATTAATATTTTTTTTATTTTCTATATTCAATTTTTTACATGTATAACATTATAATTTTTTTTAATAAAATTTGAAAAGTTATAAAAAACATTTTTCTTATTTTATATATCATTAATATATAACCAAATTTATTTTTTATTTTTTTAATTTATTCGATTTTAAATAACAAATTTTATATTATTAAATTTAAATAGCAATTTTTATATTATTAAATTGAAATACCAATTTTATATTATTTATACATTATAAATATTATGATCAACTCTATATTTATCATCCTTCACAACTTTTTATTTTATTTTTTTAAATAAAAAATAAAATATAAATATGGAAGTATGGCCTTGTATTCTTTTTATTGTTCTTCACAACTTTTTTATTTTATTTTTTTAATAAAAAATAAAATATAAGTATGGCATTATATTGTTTTTGGGTAGCTTTTGCTTTTTCATTTTTTTTAAATAAAAAATGAAATATGAGTATGGCATTATATTCTTTTCATGGTAACTTTCATACCATATTTCTATTCAAGGTATGAGTATATATTTCATAAATAATAAGAATTTTTTTACTTTAAATATGTTTCCATTTATGATATGAATATATATTTCATTAATAAAATAAATTTAAATAAAATAATTACATCGTAGGCATTTTCTCAATGAAAGAATTTGTCTCAAAAGATTTCTCGTCTCCTTGGCCATTAACATCCCAACATGTGTCGTGCGTTTATTGGTGAGTTTAATCGTTAAACTTTCCAGTTATTGTATCCCGTGATCCGGCAAGGACCGAAGAAGGAAGCATGGAGTTGATCGGTTAATTTTGTGTTTGGCTTTATTCTATCTATTCATATTCTTTAAATGTAACCTCTTCCTCTGCCAAGTCTATCCTTATCTTAAAATCCTTCTTTTCGTCCTGCCTCGTTGTTTTTTTCATGGCTGTTTTTTTCACGCAATTTACACAGGGTTTTCACAGCGTTGGAGAATTATTTTATCACAGGTAGAGAAAATTTTCCACATGTAGAGAATGATTTTGGCTGCTCAACTCTTGCACATGTTTTTTTATTTTTATAGGATTTCGTTGTAAAGATATCCAAATTTTCTAAACATAACGTGGAGCAAGTGTAAAATAAGGATGGACATACAGGAGAAATAAGTTATGCAACAATTATACGCCAACGATTTTATATACGCCAATGAACACTCAAAATAAAGCTTGAAAATCAAAGTTCTTCGATTTCCGATAAAGGAAAGTCTCAATACGCAAATAGGAACCTCAACATGGCCTTATTTGAAAATAAAAAACTTCGAATATCAGAAATGTCGAAAATAGGAAATCGGTACATACACACTTATTTATTTAAAAAAATTCTAAATATACGAAATTGAAAAAGAGGATCTTGCGGAATTTAAAATCAGAAATCGAAACTCCAAAGCTGAAATGCAAAAAGAATACAGCAATGGTTTTGCATACACCAACGTCGAAAGTTGAAAATACTATCTTCGACATTTATTTATTTGAAAATAGAAAAATTGCGAGATCGAAAATGTCGCAAATTGGATCTTGCGGAATCTAAAATCGGACCATATGGTGTTTCTTAATCAAAACATATGACATAGGATTTTCAAACTTAGACTTGTGCTTAGCCTACGATGTAGGAAATCAGTACATGTGCACTTATTTATTTGAACAAATGTTAAATGTCAGAAATTGGAAACGAGGATCTTGCAGAATTTAAAATCAAAAATTAAAAATCTGAAATGCGAAAAGAATATGGAAATGGTTTTGCATATGCCAACGTTGAAAGTCGGAAATACTATCTTCGACATTTATTTATTTGAAAATAGAAAAATTGCGAGATCGAAAATGTCGCAAATCGGATCTTGCGGAATCTAAAATCGAACCATATGGTGTTTCCTAATGAAAACATATGACAACGGATTTTCAGATTCGCAGGCTGCAAGTCGAAAAATGCACAAATTGTAAATTCAAATATTGGTGTTCCTTATTTTAAATGATGGTACTTTCTGCTGTTGGGGCGCACACCTTAACGGTCCCTATTTTTGGTAACTCCACGGTTTTTGTGGAAGTTGTAAGCGGAGTTATGACTCAAAATAGTCTTAGGGGTGTCGGGGTTGAGTCAAAGTCCTCTTTTTGTAATAAACCCATGGTTTAAGTCCAGGGTTTAGGGTTTGGGGTGCCCATGGTTTAAGCCCATGGTTTTGTAATATGTGTGCTGTATAAATATGCACTCTTGTAAAGAAGTAAGGTTAGGCTTTTTGTGTAAGAGGAATTGATGCGAAGCTAAGGCTATTTTGTAAGAAAATGTTAAGTCCCAGCTCTATGCGTGGACGACCTCTGCAGCTGTGTGCACAGAGGGTTTTGGGTGATTAAGGAAATCTGCAGCTGTGTGCGCAGAGGCCTGCAGCTATGTGTGCGGCTTTGAGGAATGGAAGGGATCTGTAGCTGAGTGCGTAGATTAGAACTGTGGTTTTTGTAGAAAGTTGAATAAAACACAGTTCTGTGGACGTAACCCCTACACTGGGGGTGAACCACGTTATATCTTGTGTCATGGTTCTGTGTGTTGTTTCTGTTGTGTTCTTTCATGCATTAATATCTATATATCTGATAAGTAAAGATCACTGCTAGATAATAACTTCACTATGAATTCCCAGTAAAGGGTTGCGCAAGGCACTGTTTGTTTATCTAACCGTGAAGCTAAATAAGTGAATGTTAAGCTCTGTGATTTATATTTATAATCTGTTTAAAAGCTAAAGGTACAGTAATATCCCTCTTCTGCTTGCAGAAATATGGTTCTGCGGCACCCCATAGCTATTTCGGGTGAGACTGTAGCTTGTTCGCAGGTTGTTGCCGAAAGGGCCAACACTGTGGGTCTTTTGTTGGTGCGAAGTTAAAGGTATAAAACCCGGGTCTGCCCTATTTCCCAACAAATTGGTTCCGTTGCCGGTTGAACTCAGTATCTGCTCAAGAGGGGTTTACGTCGTACCTCGAGGGCTATGTTCTGGAGACCCTCTATGACGGAAATAGGTGATTGGCTTGATGAAACTTATCTGAAATTCGCTGAGCAAGAGAACAAAGATTTGCGTCATAGTGCAAACGACTTTTTACAAAGGTATGTTTTTTGTGATGTTTATGAAATTTTCTTTGGTAGTATCCACATAGAGTTGCACCAGTGGTTATCCAGGTTAACAGAGAGAAGGACGAACTTCCAAGAACGTCAGTTTCCTGCTTGGACCCTCGCGAGAATTAATATACTGAAAAGGGTGAACAACGAGATATCCCGCGCTGCTGATTTCTGGACAATGCGAACCCTTGAAGCATTTGTGATGGAGTTCACAATCGACACAAGTACTTCCTTTAGTGAATCCGAGCGACAGTTTTTCAAAGGACCAAGGGGTAAGTTTTTGAATTCATTTAGTTTGAGAATTAAAATGCTATTAGCTGAAAAAGGTATATTGCTAATTGACTCAGAATGTTAGATTTAGTATTACTAACCTATGTTTGCAAGTGAAAATACCTTCGACGAGCAAAGTGGTTTGTTGCGAAGTGGAAAAAGGTACAAGCGTGATTTTGGGTCCTATTCCCAGGGTCATCATACCGAGTATTCCCCTGTAAATCCTGCAGATTCAGAACCCGAGGAAACCCCTTCTATTGGAAACCCTCCCGTAACCCCGCAGCGAAGACCTATTATCCCTGAGAACCCGTCGTAGTCTGAAATTCACCCTAGCCAGAGCATTCCTGTCGTAGGTCAGTCTACCCCAGTAAGTTCCCCCCCACCTACTCCAGTCCCCCTCCCTCCCCCCCTAAACCTGCGATGGCCCATATGCATGACGACATTAAGCTCCCTGTTTTCAAAGGAACTGGATCAGAGGATCCAGAACAGTTCTGTTTTTTATGTGAATCAGTGTGGACTGCCAAGTCCATTATGGATCAAGATACAAAAAGAGCACAGCTGGTTACTTCTTTCAGAGACCGTGCACTAACCTAGTTCATGAAGTTCTCCAGCACTCAGAACCATGCTTTGGCTGATATAAAAGAAGCAATGATAAAGGAATTCAAGAAACTGAAATCCGAGTCGCAGTGTATCACTGAATTGAAAGAGATTCAGCAAAGGCGTGGAGAATCAGTGTGGGACTTTGATCAAAGATTCAAAGTTCTGCTCGACTAAGTCAGTTTTCCCATTGGACCTGCACAGCACAAGGAATGGTTTATTGCAGCGTTGCTACCGCATATCAGAACTCCACTCATGCAACAGAAGGTTGCTGGCTAGCAGGAGGCTCTGGAAATATCGATGAAGCTTGAAATCGCTCCTGTCGAAGACAACTCTGGTATTGCTCAAATCCAAGCGCAGTTGGTAGCGATGGCTCTGGAGCTTCACGATATGAAGAAAGGAAAAACCGGTCACGAAAAGGTTTGGTGCACACAATGTCGGACAGAAGTTCACGACAAGGAACAGTTCCCTGTGGTAAGGAATTACCTGAATACTGGTGCGCCAAATCCGTTCAACCCTACTGTTCTCTATTGTGAGATCTGTTGGACAACTGGCCAGCATCGACCTGAGAATTGTTATCTGCTATAGAGGTATATGCAAGCCCCCAAGAACCCTTACTGCAAATTCTTTAAGTCAGTAGGACATAATGAAGATGAGTGTCGTAGTTATGACCTCATGAGAGAACGCACCTACGATGCCTATCGGGTACAAAATGAGGGACCGAGTAATGACAGCTATGGATACCGCGGTGGTGCATCAGGTAGAGGTGGTTTTGGAGGCCGTGTTTATGGTGGTATGGCTGGCAGAGGACGCGGTCAGGTGGTGTGTTATAACTATAACCAGGACGGACATCTGGCTCGTGACTGTCGGAACCCCACTACGACATGTCGGTATTGTTGAGCAGTAGATCATGTGATCGAGTAGTGCCCGCAGTTGATAGCTAAGATTCAGGAAAGAAACAGTGCCCCTACTCAAAATCTTCAGATGATTTTAGTCAAGCAAAGACCTACCCCAACCATTAATGTTGTTACCATAAGTGGAGCTACGACGCATATACATCCTGCAGAGAAACAACCTGATGAGGCTTAGGTTTGTAAGGCCCCCGTGAAAGTCCCCGCCTTTGATATTGAAAGAGAAAAGGAGACATTCATGGTAGCCAAGCAAGATTTTGTGGATTCTCGCACAGTAGTAGCACCTGCGCAGCCACATCAGCAGCAGTCGCCACC
This sequence comes from Pseudotsuga menziesii, assembly GCA_001517045.1. Classification (NCBI taxonomy): domain Eukaryota; kingdom Viridiplantae; phylum Streptophyta; class Pinopsida; order Pinales; family Pinaceae; genus Pseudotsuga; species Pseudotsuga menziesii. The sequence continues at coordinate 326,757 of LPNX010089575.1, read as the reverse complement.
GCAAGAAGCTTCGACAGATAAAGTAAGTACATTGTCCTCCTTTTTACAGAGCTATATAAATCTTTTAAGAAATCAGAATGCTTTAAGTGAGTTGTAGAAAGTTATTGCTTCCTGCGAACCTCAGCAAAGCTCTGGTCAGGGAAAACCTGTTAATAAAGTCAGGAGAACTGGCAGGGAAATGAGATTGAATGCTTAGATAGGAGAGTATGATATGACTGATGTTATTTTGGATCTAGGATCATAGGTAAATGTATTAACTAACATACCTGGGAACAAATGGGAAAACCTACCCTTGACTGGTCCCCTATACAGTTGAGATTAGCCAATCAGCAGAAGATTGTGCCCCTAAGACAATTCCCTAATGTTCCAGTAGATATTGATGGCGTCTGTACTGTAGTAGACTTCAAAGTTATTAAGATCATTAACGACAACAATCTTTATCCAGCCTTGTTAGGTATTGAGTGGGCAATGGGAAATGCTGCAGTTATTAACCTTAAGAAGAGACAGATGATTTTCGAAGGGCAATATTTGAGAGTCATCGTCCCATTGGATCCTTATCAAGGAGAAAGGTACATAGACCCCCTCTGAGATGAAGATCAGGATGTGTTGGACCATATCTACAATATCACAATGAAGGAAGAATATTATGTTGACCCTAATGCCGAAGGTATTATGGATTGGCAGTGTGACAGTTCCTGTATGACGGATTCAGATGATGGTCTAGAGAATTGGCAGAACAGATTGTATGAGCTACATGGCCACCGTTGTGCAAGAATTACCAAGTCTCTTAGATGGCTTAGCTCGCAGACAAGACCCTTACCTATTTTTGATGGTTCGACAGACCCAGAAGAGTTTATTAAGCAATTCTCATCCCAGATACCAGACTCACAGAAAATGGAGACTTTGGATTCATCATTCAGAGCTACATCAACCAGATGGTGGACTGGCCATAGGAAGAACACTCCTAGTTGGGAAGCTTGTCAGCAGTTCCTTCGCCTGAGATTTATGGATCAGCTCCAGGAGATCCAAACCAGGTTTGATGGAAAGACTAGCCCACAGGAACATTTGGCACAATGCTACGACGCATGGCAGCATGTACCTCAGGAAGAATGGGTACATCGGTTTGTGCATACTCTGGAACCGATAGCAAAGAATTGGTATGCGGAGGCTGAGCTTCGCCAGGATACTGTCAGTTGGGATTGCCTTGTTGATAGTTTTTTTCTTACCTTTTCTACTAATGAAGTTTGTCCAGCTTTATATGCATCTATCCAGTTGGTTCATACTAAGGTATTGGATGCTCAAGAAGTAGTAAAATACCGGCCTGATTGGAAAGAAAAAGAAGTTCATGCAGTCGCACATTATAACCTCGCAATTGACGAGGATGATGATCTACGCAATAGTGCTATTCCTCAATCAAAATCACACTGCGAAATACACGAAGTGACTCAGTTCCTGAAGACGTAGACAGTCAACATTGGATCAGAAGACCAGCCTAAGTGTGCTACCAGTGGAAATTATTGGGATGAAGACACGGTAAGCAAAGCAACCCAACTTATCCATAAGTGTCAGGACTTATGTCTGATGAAGTGCCTGGAAATAAGAGGAATCATTAAAGCCATGGATGACATTCTGTTGTGGGTAGAAGCTCGAGCCCCTGTCACAAATGGTGTCTAGAGGTGTCGAGTGTCTGTATTAGTGTGCTGCCGCAGCTACTGCCTGTGCCGAAGAAGGAAAGGTCTGTCGGAGCTAAACAAACGACCGTTAGAAGAAATTAAATTTGGTGGCATCGGTACGTTCTCTGTATTAACTGCCCATATTAATGTGATTATGGGAAATCTACCGCCATTTGGACAAGATCTCTGTCCGATTTGGCGCCATCAATGCACAGTTATGACAGATTTTGTGGATAGATTCTATAAGAAGTCACTCATATCCGCGATGTTCGCATTCTTCAGCTTCTTGAATTTTCTAATTGCATCCATGTCAACCGATCATGAGATCTAGGAATTGTTAAGAGAGTTTGAGGAGATGGGTATGCCGCACCTTTTCAACCAACCATCTGCATCTGCACCCCGTGAAGAAACTCCACCAGCGCTGACTCTGCCCATGCAGACATGATCTTCCCAAAAGAAGTTCAAGCCTGAAGTGCGTTCTAAGCACAATGAAGACTGACACAAGCAATCAGGGCAAATGCCAGAAGACCCTGAAATGCCTCCGTCCGGTTCAGCAGAAGCCCCACCTGTAGAAGATGAGAAAAATGCCCCGAAACATCCCCCATATATTCCACCAGTTCGACCAGGAGTTCAGCCACCTCGGTGGTTCAAGAAGTTCACAGTACGCACCCCTTCGTTGCCCCCGGGTGTGCAGTTGGTTGGGACCATGACGGGGAAAATAGACCGGCTTAAGTATGTCGGCCATGACACAAATGACCGTGGAAAGTTTCCACAGTTTGCTCCAGCATGATACCTGCATTTTGTCAAATACCCAGAGACTGCTGTGACAGTGCTGGAAGTAAAATAGTGGGCTGCTGGCTTGGATCGAGCTGGTCTGCTAAAGATGCTCGATGTTCCCCATTTTAGTCGCAGTACACAAGTGACCATAGTGGTCAAACAGCTGCTAGCATTAGTACATGACGGTCACTTATGGATAGGAGACAAGAAAATTCCTATTAATGGTGAGCTCATTCATAGGATCACAGCCTTACCAATAGCGGGGCCTAATCCAGGGACTGAATTTCCTTCAAAGCATGAGGATACGAAGCTCGCACAAAGCATGAAGGAATGCTTCGGCCTGACAAAGGGAAAACGAGGGTATCACACTTATGCGATTCAAGAGAATAATATTTTCTTCGCATTTGAGCTTCTACCATGCAAGATCATGTGCAAGTGCAGACCATATGAAGTGCATGCCTCAGTTATCAGAATTGCTGCGAAATGTGCCAAAGGATACAGTTACAATTGGGCAGTGTATATCGTGAAGGAATTCCTTGAAGATGTCCGCGATGCGTAGGAGAAAGGTAGGCCCTTTCATTATTCATGGTTAATAGTCCTCATCGCCTTGGTAGGATGGAAAGAACCTACTGAGGCACAGTTTGCTGATATCCCTTCGGACCTGCCTGGTGCAGTACGGTACGCCTCTTTGTGGGTTTCCCAGGATAAAACCCTACAACGGATGACCAACTGTGTATTTTATTTTTATATGATGAGTATCTCGTATGAGATTACAAAAACCCCTCCACTCAGTAATGAGTTGTTCTCTCAATACCAGGGCGTAGCCCATTTCAGTGCCGACATGCATCATAGTTTCATCCAGGCCTGCGCAGACCAAAAGCATCAATGGTTTAAGTTACTGTATTTCGTGACCAAAGCCGACATCCTCGCAGTTGTTCAATAGTGGCCGACTGAATGGTTGAAGGACGTAGGGACAAAACCCACCATTCATGTTCCCCCAGTTACCAATGTGGGCACAAGCGCTAGTCATACACAGCAACAAGAACCCCCTGAAGACAGTGAAGAACAAACCGAGTCGCAGCAGAGCGAAAGCAACCAGGGTGGAGATGAAGGAAATGAAGAAGAAGAGGAAGACTCGGCTCAAACTACTTCAGACCCTAATTGGCAGGATAAGTGCAAGACGCCGGAGCCAGAGGAAGTGCAAAAACCCCAGCACCAAAAGAAAATGAAGGCATCGAAGGACAAGAATATTGTCGAGGAGGCCGGCCTGACAAGTGAGGAGCTTGCTCAGGCTCTATCGAAGTCCACAGAAGCTCTCACCCAGAAATGGTCATAATTTGCAGATACACATCTACGGGCCCTCACCGGTGTCGCAAAGCATGTTTCAGAGCTGAAGGACTTAGAGGCGAAATCACTTAGGGTTTAAGGAAATTTCCCTTTTTTAAGTCCCTCATCCTCGCATGGAAATCCTTTTCCACACAATAGCTGGTTTGACTTCATGGTCTTACTGCCTCTAGGAATGCAATTCCTGGATTTTTCCATATTGACAGCAACACATTTCTCTTTCAAGCAATCACTAGCACTTTGTTGCTCCACACTCAAATTCTAGTGACTCCCCCTTGTTCCCTACTAGATAATATTTCCAATGCCTACCCACATGCTTCATTCTGACCTCGGGTGTGAAAAACACACCACTTCTAGAATGATGGCAAAGTACACCCCTATATTTGGTCCAAAATGCTAACTTCAGCCACCTAGGGTTTTCTTCCTTTTCAGTCCTAAAACTACTGAAAAATACAATGAAAATTTCACTGCAAAACCCACTGGAACACTCGCTGGAATTTGTTGAAATTTCCACTTGAAAACCCCAAAATTTCTTTCTCCCTATCAGGCCTCTTTCCAACTAAGTTTCCGACATTCGGCGGCCAAAAGCTCTAGTTTCCTCCACACTCATCAGCGGCCTGTTCATCTATTTCCTTCCGCTATATGGGGCCCATAGTCATCTAATATTTTGAACTTTATTGGCGATTGGAACCCTTAAGCCTTGCGCTGCATCGGCGATGCCAATAACTGTTCATCAAAGGTCAAACAGCTAGCATTTTCCGCTGTTTCAAATCCCCATCCATCTAAGCCTCCGATCCCTTTATCATTTATTGGTGATGCCGAGGACCACGGTATATTGGCAATCAGGTACATTGGCCGCTATGGTATCGGTGATCCAAAACTGAACGGGTCCATTGTATCAGCGACACAAACCACTAAACCTTCTGACATTGCGGTGATCAAACAGTAAATTTTCCATCCATGTATCGATGATTGGAACGTTACCTACCATGGCATCAGTGATTGGAGAAACTATCCACTCGCTCAGCAGACGGTTAGTTCCATAGTCACCCGGAACGGCAGCAATCCAATCAACTCTGGGTTTCATGGCCACGCACCCCATCAGCGGTTAAAACCTCTAACCGTTGGGAGGATAGTTCACATGACAGCCACACTGGCGGATGCCTAAACAACTAAATCCTTCCGATGATGTTCATCAGCGGTCCAATCTCCCATCATTTTTTGATGTTTTCTTCACTTAGGAAAATTTTTGCAAATTTTCCTTCTTGGCATCGGCTCTTCAAAGAAATAAGTTTCGCCAACGTTTCGGCTTCCTTCGAGAGATCCTCGCCAAAACTGCAGCTCTTCCTTCAACCAATAATCATCGATCCACTTAACTAGACTTCGGCCGCTTCATCCTCTACTCATCGGTGATCGGATCTCTAAGCACGTATGCGTCGGCAATCAGAACAACTGTCCGTCAGGTGGTTAGTCCATTAAACCACTGCAAGGGCGGATTCATCATCATCTAAGCATCAACGAATCAATCAACTAATCATCACTGATCGCCGATGATTTCATGACTTAGAATTTTTTTTTTTAATTTTCTCTTTATATCTTGTTCCTGTCACCACGGTGTCGGAGGCTCAACCAACTAACTTCATCTCAATTCCATCGCTTTGTCGGCTCTCCCTTCCTCTTTCCATCGTCGATCCAAACAAATAATTATCATCGTCATTTGAGTGATCTTTAGCCATATGGAGCCATTGTTTTGGTGCTCCAATCTTTTAATCATCGTCTTCCCTCTGCCGGCGCCATCAAAAACCTTTCTGCCTAAATGCACTAACATTTTGGCGATCATCAATTGATGGCTTTCGATGAATTTCACACCTTTTGTCGTCCGTCGGTGGCCTGTATCGGAGAACCTTCTGACTAAAACTTCCACTGTGTCGGAGGTGTGTCCCACTAAGTTTTCTAACGGCTGATAGCCTGAACACTTAGAAAAACTTCAAAATTTTTATTCCATGGTTCCCGTCGGGCGGCCTTCTGCTTAGGTGATCCGATGCATCAGCAGGACTTTAGACTAAGTCCTCCGATGATCCGATGATCCCAATACTTAGAGAAATTTTTCAAAATTCCCTTCTCATGCATAGGTTTTCTTCTATTTTTTGCTGGGCAGAGGACAACCTACCTCTACTAGCTAACCTTTCTTGGCCCATTCAGGCCCATGCTGCAATCTTTAGCTCTGATACCATTCTGTAACGTCCCCATCCCTCTTACAGGAAAAGAGGATGCTACCAAACAATCAAAAACATCCAGGAAGATAGCCCCACGAACATGAATAGGCATATAATGCTGAATAGTAAAGCTTAAAACATAAAACATACTAAGATGCTCAATCCTTCATATATATAGTAGAAGCAAACCTACATTCATTCAAGCATACCACATTTTCATCATATTCATTAATCAGTAAATATAAATGCAAAAATGGAATAGTCAAGAATACGCATCTTAAAAATAATGCGTCCCGCAACCAACTACGTCGCTACAACGTTCCACCCAACCATAGGCCAGTGTGCTCATCAATCTCTCAGGAACACTACCACCCCCAAGCTGGGCATGATTCCTCAAGGAATAAGGCTCGAAGCAAGCTTACACATAGCCAAGGTACACAATTCAATCAATCCCACACAGTAGTGTTTATTAGGCCGTCAAGGAGCTAGAAAAGGCTAAATGCTAAGCTGGTGGCCTCGATGGAGAGCTAAGGATGCCTACACCAGAGTTAACCTGACTTATAAGACATCCACACACCTGACACCAGGAATTAGTCCTTTCTCTGCTTCACAATCCCTCAAGCCCTGACTTCCCTTTCCAATACTCTTCAAGGGCTGTGGAGAAGAAAGCCAGCAGTCTAACTCTGTCTGAGTGGCTCCAAGCACCAGTTTTCACAAGCACACCCAGCCTCTAATCCTACTCTCAACAATCTAAAAACCAACCACTGCATATCACAGTAAAACAAACAGCTCACAGCTCTATGAAGAAGATAAAGACAGCAGGGTGACAACCCCAAATGAAAAGGTGAACATAGCTCAAGTCAACAAGTCGACTCAGAGTTGTTCTTAGCCCTAGCATGGCAAAAACAACTCAGCGGCACCCAAAAGATGTTTGCACATGCAGCAACCAAGACCAAGGAAGATCAACAACCCAATCCCATAATGAAACAATGGGAACCTTACACAGTACACAGATGGGGAATAAGATGGATTCCCAGCATGGAAAAAGACCCTTTGGGAATCTCTTTTGGTCCAAGTGGACTTCAATCAGGAAATCAAGGAGGTATTAATTTTATTGTTTGCTTGTGAAAAGTAACAATAAAAATAGAAGCAAAAATACACACCACATGTTTTCTAATTAATCCTACAACGATCCTCTTTCACCTTTCGGTTCAATCGGGGATTCGTGGGGTAAGTATTAGTATTAATTTATTATCAAAATATGGAATAATGAAAAATATGATCAAAGTATACAATCCTTCACAACAAGACTAAGCTAGAGCAAAAAATGGGAAAAAATGCAAAAAAGTGAAACGAATGCGGATCCCCCAGGTGGGATGGGGAGTGGGCTCGAAAGAGCCCACTCAAAGTTATTTTTTATTATTAAAGCTTATAATATAAGAAAACTAACTGCACTTTGGTCCTTTTTATCTGGGATCCAAAGGCTTACAACAAGCTTACAACAAGCCTAAGAAGGAAGCACATCAGTGGGGGAACCCTCTAGGAATCTCGTGTTCGTAAATATGCTAAAAACCAACAAGCTATTAAAATCAAATGTTCCCAAAAACACTTTAAAAGTGTTTTGGGTCACCACACTAATTACCAAAAAAAAGACTAAGATAAAAATTGTTAAAAAGGAACAATTTAGATTTTCAAAAAGGAACTAAGGAAAGCAATCTTTCCTTGGGATCTTGGCTTTCCTTTTGGGCAGACAATATGATGTGCACTTTCTTGCAGAATTTAAATTTTTAAAGAATGAAAAAAAAAAGAAACTACCTTATGAGCAAGCCTTATATCTACAATTTAGCTACTTGCAAAAAGGAATCTCTTCACCTAGATCTATCTTTAAAATATGATATTCTTTATGAAGTTTCAGATCTAAGCAACAAGACTCTTAGGAACTAGATCTAACAATGTATAAGAAATTTTTAGAAGTAGATCTGATCATAAGAAGATGAACAAGTAACTAGAAGATTGATTTTAATAAAATAGAGGAAGAGAAGGGGGAAGGCCTGTTGCTGGATATATATGCAAGGGAAAATTGTTAGTGGAATGCAGAGGAGCAATGCCTCCACAAAAATGTCAGATGTACAT
>LPNX010089575.1:41391-310728 GCA_001517045.1 Pseudotsuga menziesii | reverse complement strand
TAGAATTTCAATGGTGCATTCCACAGGTGAGAAAAGTGAAACCAGGTGGTGCACGTTGATTATGGCAGCAGATCAAAAGTTATTGGACTTGGCTGGAAGGCTCCTTCAAGTGATTGCCAAGACCCAAGAAAATCTTGGGGAGATGCTCAGGATACAGAAAAGGCAGAGTGAAATGAACCACCAGATTTTGCAAGACTCTATTGGTTTGCAAAGGGAGATGAAAAGCCTTCTGGGAGCAATCGGCAAAGGAAAGGAAGGTGGATCAACAATGGAACAATTGTCCAAGCGACCCGATAAGAAACGGTCCAGGCATGAAGACTCAAAGGAAATTGAGCAGGTAAAGATGAAGCAGCCAGTGAGATGCTGGAGATGCGGAGGACATCATTTACGCCGGGACTGCCTGATGAGGGAACATGATGAGGGAAATAGCCGCAAAGTTCCTAGACTTCGGGATCAGCAAGAAGCTGAGAACCAGTAGGAAAAGTCCATGGAAGCCGAGAGGCTTGGTCTTGAACGTTCAAAGTAAATGATTGAACGTGGTATAGATCTGCAATTTTGAATTTTGATGTGCAAATTGTATATGTATCGTATATATGTAATGGAACACGGAGGACGGTGTTATTCCAAGGGGGAGGGTAATGTCATGTCCCCGGTTTCGACCCCGTTTGCATGATGTGTAAAATGTAATTAATCATGGTGAGGAGCTCAAGGCAAAATCCCCACCATCAATTTGGTTGTGTATGTTTGGCAATGGGGATAATTGCCAATGGTATGTCGTGCTATCCGGCACATTTTAATTCGGCATCATGTAAACCCACACATCAATTAAAATAAACCACAACCAGCTATGGCAGTGCAACGTTGAATGAAAAGGGCATGGTTCCAAAGGATAAGGGGTGGGGGATGTCAAACCTTGGTTATGGGAAAAACCCATGTTTTATTGCCTTGTTGTTTTGCCACCTTTGTTGTTTTTCAACCTCTTTAATGCTTTAGATGGTGGTTGGGGGAGTTATTGCTGAAGTGGTGGTGGTTGTGGCAGGCTGTCAGCCTTACCCATTTGCCCACTCCACCCATGTCTGTCCATTCTTCTCCCTCACGCACTCATCCCTGGTCAGTTCACTCTCACCACGATTTTGGTTTTGTTTTCTCCTCACGCACAGGTTTTGGGGCGTTTTTGGTCTCACGCAGGTTTTCTTCCTCTCCCCCACGAGTGGCTGAGCACCCGCTGACTACAAATTCGCATCCTCTCCATTGCTGTGCATCCTCACGCAGAGGCTGAAATCCTCACGCAAAGGTTTACTGAGTGAGCTATTTTTCTGTTGTGGTCTACGATTTGTGTTAATGTTCATGGTGTGTCGTGGCTGCTGATATACCCTGGTTTGGGTGCTGTTGTTGAGTTGTTTTGGCCACGTTAGGGCCAAAACCTACTCTGAGTTGCCTTATAGGCTGGAGCTGTGTCTCACCTTTTGTTTGGGGACTGTCACTGGTTGTTATGACTTCTTCACAGAGCTGTGAAAGGATTGTTTGGCTGCTGGTATGCAGTGGTTGAACCTTGGACTGTGCTGGCTTGGCCTGTCTGTGGAAAGCCTGTGAAACCCAGCAGTGTTGGTTTGGATGTTATGTGTCCCCTTGGCTATGTGCAAGCCTGCAATTGTCCCCTTATTCCGGAGGAATCATGCCCAGCTCGGGGGTGGCAGTGTTGCTGAGAGACTGATGAGCACGCTGGCCTATGGTTGGGTGGAACGTTGCAGCGATGTAGCTGGTTGCGGATGAATTCATCATCGAAAGATAAGTGCTGCTGTTTACTTCATCTCTGCAATTTATATTGATGATTAATGCTAGAAATGTCTATGTTTACTTCCGCTGATTGTTTGAAGGACTGTGCATCCTTGTATGATGAATTATGCCTGTTGTTTAGGCTTTTGTTTTCAGCATTTGATTTCTGTCAATGTGCATGGGGCAATTTTCCCAGTTGTGTTGTTGTGTTGGTCGTGTCCTCTTCGCCGGTTGAGGGACGGGGACGTGACAACATGGGTATATTTTCTAAAACATAAATATGATTCATTTAGTTATTTTCAGCAGTTCAAGGAACTCGTGGAGAACCAGAGTGGACACCATATCAAAATATTGAGGACCAACAGAGGCGGTGAATATGTTTCGAATGAATTTCTAAACTTTTTCAAGACCGATGGCATACAAAAGCAATTCACTGCACGGTATACACATCAGCATAATGGTGTTGCTAAAAGAAAGAACATAACCATTATGGAGATGGCTCCCAGCATGATGGCATACAATTATTTTTCAAATGAATATTGGGCTGCAACAGTCACAACTATTGTATATGTCATGAAATGATGTCCGACAATGAGTGTGAAGAACAAAGTTACTCGAGAAGCATGGATAGGGATAAATCACAGTCTTACTCATTTAAAAAAAATATTTGTGTTACATATTCTCATGTTCCAAATTAGGTGAGAAATAAGTTAGACAACAAAGGACATAAATTACTTTATTTTGGCTATTCTGAATACACCAAAGCATGCAAGTTGTATGATCCTATCGCAACGAAAGCGATCATCAGTCAATATGCTAAATTTGTCAAGAATGAATCATGGGATGGAACTTTCAACATAATTTTCAAGATTGTGTTGACTTTCGATAATGATGGCATGGCGGAGGAAGTGGTTCAAATACCACATGTAATTCAATCGGTCACAGCACCATCGAATCTCATGACATTGCGACATGGTTCAACACAAGGAATGATGACACAATTTGCATCTCATGCTATGCCGACAAGTACACCAAGAGGACAAAAGACTCCATCAAGCATTTCGTCGAAGTTGAGATCAACAGAACCAATGAAGACAAGAAGTCTACAGGAAATATATGAAGGTGGTACACCAAATTCATTCTCTCTCTTTGCATTTTTTTCTCCTATATATAATCCACTAACATTTGATGAATCTATCGAAGAAGTATGGGCACAAGACATGCATGAATAAATAGAATGCATTGAGAAGAATCAAACATGGGAGCTAATAGATGTACCAAAAGATAAAGATGTAATCAACGTCAAATGGATTTATAAAACAAAGAAAGATTCTAATGGGAATGTTCAAAAGAAAAAAGAAAGAATGGTAGCAAGAGGGTTCACACATCAGCCTGACATAGACTTCAATGAAACGTTTGGACCTGTTGCATGCATGGATACAATCAGAATAGTATTTGCCATTGCTAGACAAAACAAATGGCTTGTTTATCAAATGGATGTTAAGTTGACATTCTTGAATGGCTATCTAGAAGAGGAAGTATATGTGGAATGACCATACGGATATAAGTTCCAATTAAGGATAATAAAGTGTACATGATGAAAAAGGCACTCTGTGGTTTGAAGAAAGCTCCTAGAGCTTGGTACAGTCAGATTGATTCCTATCTCATTGAAAATGGATTTCACAAAGGTGAAAGTGAACTGACTTTGTACACTAAAGTTGATGAGAAAGGTAAGATGTTAATTTTCTTCCTATATGTAAATGACTTAATATTTACTTGTGACTTTGGCATAGAATATTTTTAAGCAGTCATGAAAAGTGAATTTGAAATGACTAATTTGGGGCTTATGAATTTTTTTTCTGGGCATTAAAGTTCAACAGTTTGAAAGTGATATATTTATATCACAGTATAAATATGAAATTGAAGTTTTAAAAATATTTAATATGTCTAAATGAAACACATCCCCAACACCACTAATAACAGGTTTAAAATTGAGCAAGGATGATGATGGATCAACTGTAGATCCTACGTTGTTTGAAAGGTTGGTTGGAAGCCTTATGTATTTAACAGTAACAAGACTAGACATCATGTATAGAGTAAATCGGATCTCAAGATTCATGGAGTCACCAAAAGAATCTAATTGGAAAGCAGGTAAAAGAATTATGAGGTATGTAAGTGGCACAAAAGACCTTGGAATTATGTATTCAACCTTGGAAAATTTTAAACTCATTGGCTACACTGAAAGTGACAATGGAGAAAACATAGATGACATGAAGAGCACATTTAGGTACACATTTCATTTTGGTACAGGTGTTGTTTCATGGGCTTCAAAGAAACAACCTATCGTAACTCTATCTTCAGTAGAAGCAGAATATGTTGCAGCTACAAGTGTTTCATGTAAAGTTGTCTGGATGCAGAGAGTGTTAAAATACTTGTCACATAATTAGCAAGAACCAACAACGATTTTCTGCGACAACAATTCGGCCATTGCATTATCCAAGAATCATGTGTTCCACGAGAGAACATATCACATCGACATAAAATTTCATTTCATAAGAGTGTTGGTGAACAACAAAGAAATTTTTTTATAATTTTACAGGTCTAAAGATCAACTTCTAGACATCTTTACAAAACCATTGGCAGGGGATACATTTTAGTATCTACATAGTTGTCTTGGGATTACAAGTTCTGCAGAGTGAACTATGTCATGCATAGAGCATGTTTAAGCTCTGAAACATTTGTAAAAATTTGTTTTAAGATCTCCATCTGCTCATAATTAAGGGGGAGTGTTGGAAATAGAAATTACTCATGGAAGTTGTACCAGACCTCAGCCGAATCTACCAGAGTCTATGTCAGTTCTGTCTCTGTCAGTCATCCTACAATATTGAAGTGTTCGCGATTCTGCAATATAAATCAGTTGAATTAATTTCCTAAACTTAAGTTTAAGGTAGATAGTTATTACAGCCATTAATGTCAAGACTGTAGATTTATGGAGAAGCATTTTTTAGTTTTCCTATAAATAGAAGAAGAAGAAGATTGTAAATCAGATAGTGAAAAAGAGAGAACTCACAGTGAACTAATTCTAAGCATAGAGTGAAGAAAGAATAGAGTTGAAGCTCAAGATTCTGTGTGTTTGATTATGTCGAATAGCCGAAGCTTTGTAAAAGAATCATTCGAAGAGCCGACAAATTTGTATTACCTTTTTGTTACTGCTCAACAAGTTATATAAATCAAATAGTTTATGGTTGAAATGCATATTTATTTAGCCAACGTTTTCTCCAGAATTACTTGTGTAAATGTGGTTTACATTTACATAGTGAAAGATCAAAGAGTCTGTAAACCTTCCCCCCAGTGAAAGTTCCAGGTTTTAAGACAAAGAGGTCGACTCAAGTCTTTCTTAATGTTTGGCTATATGTTTTTACAATTCTATTGAATTGTTGATTATGTCGATTTTTACTTCATATTTCTGGTGGGTGAAAAACATTTATAATTTCTTAAGTGTTTTAGACTGAGAAATATCCTTTGTAAATTTCGACTAAAAACAAACCAGTCGAGCAAGTGATTTGAAGTAAAACAATCAAGTTAAACATGTCAAAATAAATCGATCGAAGTTAATCGGTCGAAATAACCTTGTTGAAGTTGTAAAACTGACAAGTGGTCGAAGTAAACTTGTCGAAGTGAAGTGAATCGGTAAAAATGACAAGTAAGAACTTGTCGAGGTAAACGAGTTGGGTAGAAAATCCCGACCATATTGATAGACTTGTCTAGTCGGAGTTAGACAAGTGAAAATAAGAAGTCAAAGTCGACGTGAAAATTTTATAACTGAACCATAACTCAAGTTTATCCATCTCTATTTCTGCTAACAACATTCTCCACCTGCAATTTATATCTTTCCACAATCCTGATAAGATTCTCCACCACAATAAATCTGTCTAGTCGCTTAGCTACACCAACACCATCTACATGACAATTCCATTGGATTGATCTATATTGTCAAACACAATATTCTGTTGATCTTGTTATTGCTATGTAGGAAAGACACCTTGAGAAGACCGATAGACAAAATGTTTGGAACCATGAAAAGAAGACTTAGAGGCTTGAAGGTGTAAAGTTAACCAATTGACTAGATATATGTTCACGATAAAGAAAAGATGAAAATAATCACACACTTTAGAGTTGATATTGCATATTCACATTATACGCCAAATGATGATATTTCGTTTTCTTGCTTGAGTGAAGACTCAAAGAAAATATATTTGCTTCAAAGTGATTATGTTCTTAGCGTTATTGGTAGTGGTATAGATTATTTTGAGAACTCTATGATCGCGGTCTTAACTTGAGTGTAATTTTGGTACCCATAAAACAACTAACTTAGATTGGAAAGAAAGCCAAAATATTTCGAAACCAATTTATTGTGAAGAATGTGATCCTAAGGCCATAATTATATGTATTTTAACTTCAACGGTGCACAAGAAGGTAATGGAATGTCTTCACTTAAGATTGCACTGATAGTAGAAGAAGACATCAACATGATACACTAGAACATTTGAAATTTAAGTTGAAGCCTATGCAATTGATGGTTAAGTTGAGTATGGTTTTTAGAATCTCTATAATGCTTCTTTATGAAGGTGCATGTGAGGGATATATTCCTAAATAGAATTATACACTAAAATTTTGAGAAAGGGGAGTTTTATAGTGTGAAAAATGAACGTGGATGTCAAGTATGTTTTAATTTATGATTGATGATAATTCAATGTTTATTGGTTTTTTTTTTTTAAGAGATGGCATTTTGGGAAAAGAAAGTGTTTAGGAAATTCACAAAAAAGAAATGAGATCGATCTATGAAATATTTATGGTATTATATTGGAGAAATATGTTAGTAATACCTTGAAAGGATACTCATGTAAAAAGGATACCTAAAAGAAAATAAGTAGTAGCTTACATACATCAACAAAAATGTGTTTAATAAGAAAGAGAATGAAACCTTGATTGATATGGGTAGATGCTTGCTTTAGAAGAAGATGATCTGAATAGTTGTAGCTTCTATACAACTAACCATCTTTATGTAGTGTATCCCAGGTGTTTTTTAACCTTCATTGATGATAATTCAAGGTTTAGTTGGCATTATTCTTAAAAAAATAAGGATATGGATTTTGGGGAATCAATTTTTTTTTAAATGAGGTTTACGTATCAAATATTTAATCTATGATAATCGATGAGTATGTGAGAAATGCCCCTAAAGGATAGTTATATTGTAATGGTGATTTAAGACAATGAATAATTAGACCTTACATGATTTAGTAGAATTGTGTTTCTTAGAGGATGACTAAAACCTTAATTGACATGGGTAGATGATTTCTTCAAGAAATGATTAATCGACTAGGCTAGCTATTGGAAAAGTTTGTTTCCTACTCAAACTATTTTTTGAATTGGCTATAGACTAATGTGTGGTGTTATTCATCTTGCTAAATAGAATGGAAGGAGTGATTTGTTTGAACACCTAAAACCTTTGGATGTGTTGTGCTCGTATTATATATGAGAAGAATAATATATTATATCCTAAGAGTCAGTCTTATAATATCATGGCTAGCTACTTTTTAGATTCTATATCATATAATATCAACTATATTATTCAACTAAGAAGGAAATTATATGTTCATGATAATTGATTATAAAAATTCAAAAATTCACTATTCACAACCTTTTGTTGCTATTCAATCAAAATATTACAACTTTTTGAAGCAAGTGATTTATGCTTTGAACATACTAATCCATTTTCTATATCTACGAAAGTATCATAAATGACATTTGATCGGATTTCCAGTACTAAATCAACTATAGTAAGACTTATAGTAATAAATCAAATAATTGTATGGATGAGTCTATTCATGATTAATGTCTTTCAAGCATGCCCTCTTCAGGGGAATGGCATACCTTAAGCGGGTAAAAAGGACCATTGAGGTTAATAATAGTAATGTAGGTGATGTGAACAATTAAATATAGATTAGCGGACAGAAACAACAAGTTAATGTTATACTTATGGTGCATTTATTTGAGGCATGTGATCCTAAAACTCGTACAAATGCACTTGAAAAGATTGAATGTCATACAGTTATAACTAAATAATATAATTCATTGTCGAAGAATAATGTTTGATGAATAAATAATGTGAATATGTGAAAACAGATTTGTTGGTAGCATCCAATTCATAATCACTTCTACAAATTATAGTGTATCCTTGTGCCATTTGTGGTTCACCTATATTCGTTAAGTTAACTAGAGGACTAGCTAGGATGCAATCAATGATGCATGTAGAACACTAGTGCACCGAATTTGAACACATGCATCGACAAAAGATTAATTAAAATATCATCCCTAGAATAAAAATCTTTCAAAAAATATCTACAAAGCATCCACTAAAATGTTGTGTTTGGAATTTTTTGGGCTATAGCTTAATACTAAAAACCTCTCTATAATGTCTATTTCCTTGTAGTGATGGTTTACAACATAAAGGTGAAGGTGTAGTTCTAACAAATTACCTTAAAAGGCCGAGGTCACATGTAGTATTGATAGACTAAATGAAGCATCCCATAATTTATAAAAACATATATACATTGTTACTAGGGGTTTTAGAAATAAAGTCTTGACATTCAATGATTGGAAAGTGTATTGTACATTACTTAGTTTCAACTAGCTATGAACATATCAATGTAGTTCCTAATTTTCTCAATCATATTTTTATTTTAAAATATTTTATTTTATTTTCACATTCAATTTATATTAATATTTTTTTTATTTTGTATATTCAATTTTAAATTAATGGGAAGGTTTTTTTTACATGTATAACATTATAATTTTTTTTAATAAAATTTGAAAAGTTATAAGAAACATTTTTCTTATTTTATATATCATTAATATATAACTAAATTTTTTTTTATTTTTTTTCAATATTTATTCAATTTTAAATAACAAATTCTATTATTAAATTTAAATAACAATTTTTATATTATTAAATTGAAATACCAATTTTATATTATTTATACATTATAAATATTATGATCAACTCTATATTTATCATCCTTCACAACTTTTTATTTTATTTTTTTAAATAAAAAATAAAATATAAATATGGAAGTATGGCCTTATATTCTTTTTATTGTCCTTCACAACTTTTTTATTTTATTTTTTTAATAAAAAATAAAATATAAGTATGGCGTTATATTCTTTTTGGGTAGCTTTTTCTTTTTTCTTTTTTTAAATAAAACATGAAATATGAGTATGGCATTATATTCTTTTCACGGTAACTTTCATACCATATTTCTATTAATGGTATGAGTATATATTTCATAAATAATAAGAATTTTTTTACTTTAAATATGTTTCCATTTATGATATGAATATATATTTCATTAATAAAATAAATTTAAATAAAATAATTATACCATAGGCGTTTTCTCAATGAAAGAAGTTGTCTCAAAAGATTCCTCATCTCCTTGGCCATTAACATCCCAATATGTGTCGCGTGTTTATTGGTGAGTTTAATCGTTAAACTTTCCAGTTATTGTATCTCGTGATTCGGCAAGGACCGAAGAAGGCAGCATGGAGTTGATCGGTTAATTTTGTGTTTGGCTTTATTCTGTCTATTCGTATTCTTTCTGTGTAACATCTTCCTCTGCCAAGTCTATCCTTATCTTAAAATCCTTCTTTTCATCCTGCCTCGTAGTTTTTCTCATGGCTGTTTTTTTCACGCAGTTTACACGAGGTTTTCACAGCGTTGGAGAATTCTTTTATCATAGGTAGAGAAAAGTTTCCACATGTAGAGAATTCTTTTGGCTGCTCAACTCTTGCACATGTTTTTTTCTTTTTATAGGATTTTGTTTTAAAGATATCCAAATTTTCTAAACATAACGTGGAGCAAGTGTAAAATAAGGATGGACATACAAGAGAAATAAGTTATGCGACAATTATACGCCAACAATTTCATATACACCAATGAACACTCAAAATAAAGCTTGAAAATCAAAGTTCTCTGATTTCCAATAAACGAAAGTCTCAATACGGAAATAGGAACCTCGATATGTCCTTATTTGAAAATAAAAAACTTTGGAGATCAGAAATGTCGAAAATAGGAAATCGGTACATGCACACTTATTTATCTGAACAAATTCTAAATTTAGGAAATCGAAAAAGAGGATCCTGCAGAATTTAAAATCGGAAATTGAAACTCCAAAGCCGAAATGTGAAAAGAATACAACAATGGTTTTGCATACGCCAACATCGAAAGTCGAAAATACTATCTTCAATATTTCTTTATTTGAAAATGGAAAAATTACGAGATCGAAAATGTTATAAATCGGATCTTGCGGAATCTAAAATCGGACCATATGGTGTTTCTCAATCAAAACATATGACATAGGATTTTCAAACTTAGACTTGTGCTTAGCGTACGATGTAGGAAATCGGTACATGCGGCCTTATTTATTTGAACAAATGTTAAATGTCAGAAATCAGAAACAAGGATCTTGCGGAAGTACATGCGCACTTATTTATTTGAACAAATGTTAAATGTTAGAAATCAGAAACAAGGATCTTGCGGAATTTAAAATTGCAAATTAAAAATCGGAAATGCGAAAAGAATACGGCAACGGTTTTGCATATGCCAACGTCGAAAGTCAGAAATACTATCTTCGACATTTCTTTATTTGAAAATAGAAAAATTGCGAGATCGAAAATGTCACAAATTGGATCTTGCGGAATCTAAAATCGAACCATATGGTGTTTCTTAATGAAAACATTCGACAATGGATTTTCAGAGTCCCAGGTTGGAAGTCAAAAAATGCGCAAATCGTAAATTCAAATATTGGTGTTCCTTATTTTAACTGATGGTACTTTCTGCATCTAAACAAAGTACTTGTGCACTTATTCTTCTTGCTCAACTAATGCTAATGCTTTTAATATACACCAATCTACAATACATTAATTACCTTCTTGGACTTGTGCTTAGAGTCCGATGTCGGAAATTGAAAATGAAAAAATACAAAATTGGAATATTAGGACTTATCCAATGATTTAAACTGCGGTGCTAATACCTTTCTGTTGTCCCATATATTTATGAATTCATAAATGTCCTATCATGATATTTATTGACTAAATCTTACAAAATGTTATTATGAGCTCAGGATTTTCATGATGTAGTATATATCTGTAATGAATTTTCTTGATTAATATCATTTGTATATAGTTCCCTTATCTCTTGGACATCTCGAAAGGTCACTTGAACATACTGAAATATTACCACGTCATCATATTAATCGCAGAGGTGATTGTTACCCTCTCTTGTTGTCAGCGTTAAGTTATCTCATAGTGTGTAAACTTCACATTTGTCACTTTATCAATGCCTTGTTATGATGGTATAAATTTATCCTTGTCGCTTAAACATTAAATCATTGTCAATATCACGGGCTCCAAATACCAAATCTTTCAAATCCAATAATTTCACATGTTGTATTCTGCTCCCATTCTGGCCTTTCATATCACCGTTTAAGTGACCTTTCGCAGGCTTCAAGAGATAAGGGAATGATATACATATCACATTAGTACCAAGTTAAGGATATATACTACATCATGAAAATATCAAACTCATGGTAACATCTGTACAATTTAGTGAATAAATAGACCCTCCTCTTGAGGCAAATATCATTTGGACCTAATTTATGTTTTCTTATATGCACAAAAATTGCACTCCTGAGCGTCATTACTTCCCCTCTCATGGTTGCGGAAG
This sequence comes from Pseudotsuga menziesii, assembly GCA_001517045.1. Taxonomy (NCBI): domain Eukaryota; kingdom Viridiplantae; phylum Streptophyta; class Pinopsida; order Pinales; family Pinaceae; genus Pseudotsuga; species Pseudotsuga menziesii. Next base: position 299,171 of record LPNX010089575.1, on the reverse strand, counting down.
AAAAAAATGGAGACATGGTGATACCAAAAGTCGTAATGGGAAGAGATGGTAAGATAAGTTCCGAGTCCTGCATGCAATGAAGGGGCTATGGAAGAAAGGAAGTGCAAAAACATATGGAAATGGTTGCACCTTATCTAGAAAACCATATGGAAATTTATCTAGAAAAAAGTATGGAAATGAGTCAAGATTGTAGCGCAGATGAATGTCGAACACATCACTTTGTACCATTACGATTTGGTTTTTACTACCTTATTTGTATTATGAAAAATAATGACTATTGACACATTTTGTTCTTTTTAATATTCTTCAACATTGTCATCATGTATAAAACACTTTTGTCTAACATCAATGAGCAAAATTGCATTTTCATTCATCTTAAACATTTTCTCCAAGATAAACTGAAACAATTGAAGCATGATGAATAACTAAATAATTTTATGTTAAGTATTCAATCACCTAGAAGTTGCGGTGTTGAAAACTTTATATTTTAAAAACCAAATACAAGCAATCGATAAAACTTATTTATAAAAAAAAATAATAAACCTTTTGTTTTAAATATTAATAAAAATATCTTTAAAAAACTTATAATTATAGTAACAATTACTTAGGTGGCTTCACACAAATCCCTACATATTCCAAATTACGTAAACTAAAAGATTTCATATTCTTAAGTTCAAAATCGGGAAGGTCGGGAGCCGAAACACAAGGGAAAAGTCAAGAAAAAGTTAATATTTCTGATTCCGAAGTTTGAATGTCGAAATAGTGAAAATACAATAAAAAATTTAATATTTCCAATTCCAAAGTTCGGAAGTCGGAAAAGTAAGGAAAATCCAAGAAAATTTTATTTCCAATTTCGAAGTTCGGAATTCGGAAAAAAAATACAAAGAAGAAGAAGACAAGGTGGAATGTAGTGGCTTAAGAAATGTAATTGGGTTAAGTAAGAGTATGCTCATGAAATCCAGCCCTGTTAGCTCCTCCAGAATACTTCCAAATAGTCTATTATTGGACATGTTCAAAACACTCAGAAACCGAAGTTGTCCAACTTCTTCAGGAATGCTTCGGTTGAATCAATTTTTGGCAATATCCAAGCACAAAATAATTGAATTTGCAATCGCCTATAAGAACAAGAACATATCCGGTGGCATCTTGAACATGCACAACAATAACCCTGTGCACATCTATACGATGATTCAAACAGCAATGCTAATGCCTTTCAATTGTCCCATAGATTTCTGAATTCATAAATGTCCTACCATGATATTTATTGACTAAATCTAACATAATGTAATTATGATATCTGGATTTTCATCATATAGTATATATCTATAATGAATTTTATTAATTAATATCATTTGTATATAATTCCCTTATCTCTTGGAAAAATTGAAAGATCACTTGAATGTACTAAAATATTGGTTATGTCATGCATGTAAAACATATCATAGGACAAAAACATGTACTTAAATGTTAGAGATTAGTTTTTTTCTTAATTTAAAATGTTCCTTATGATATGGTGAAACACCTTCCTAGATTTCAATTTATTCTTACTACCTTGCTGCCTTACTGTATGTTGCAAAACAAAAAATTGGAAGATAGCATCTTCCTTATTGAAAAACAAATTACATAAATTTCCCAATTCCGAAATGTCAGAAATTTGCAATAGGAACATCAACTTGTTCATATTTGAACATGTACCATTTCCAATACATGGAATATTGCAAGGGAACTGCACATATTCATTCTTTATGGAATGGAAAAAGTATGAAGGATAACAACAAAGAATACCAAACATTTCATTTTATTGAAAGGCTTGGTACTATTCAGTTAAGAAATACATGATAACAATCCATCAGAGTATTATCCGCCTATTGAAATAGATTCAACAGCAGTTAGATCAAGAGGGAATTTGTGAGCATTATGTTCATGAATAACTTCAATACCTAGGTTAGCACGATTAATGATATTGTTCCAAGTGTTAATTACATGACCTTTACTGTCAATTACATATTATCGGTCAATTTCCAAAATCCAAAATGTCAGTTTTTCGAAAAGATAGAAAAAGGATTTATGCAATCGTAAATGTCGCAAAATCAAAAAATATGCTTTTCCTTATTCACAAAACATAAAAAAATTAAAAATGTATTTCAGTTTAAATGTTATTTATTCAAATGTATCTACAGAAAGTGGATGACAAAAAATCATAGTTCCCATTTCCGCATTCCGCAATGCAGAAATCGGAAATCGGGAAATACGATAAAAATAAATGAGACAAATACTTTTCCGATTTCCACATTCAAAAATCGGACGATTTTAATCCTGATTTTGTGATATAAAAAACCATAAATTAGGTCCAAATGATATTTTCCTCAAGAGGAGGGTCTATTTATTCACTAAATCTTACAGATATTATCACGACTTTGGCATTTTCATGATGTAGTATATATCTATAACTTGGTATTAATGTGATCTGTATACAATTCCCTTATCTCTTCGAGCATGCAAAGGTCACTTAAACGGTGATATGAAACTTCCACAATGTGAGCAGAATCTGAGATGTGAGATTATTGGATTTGAAAGATTTAGTCTTTTGAGCGCATGATATTGACAATCATTTAATGATTAAGCAAGATAGTTCATATATATTAATGATAAATATTAAGTGATGAGGATATATTTATACCATCATATGAAACCATCGATAAGGTAACAAATGTGAAGTTTACATATTTTGAAAATAACTTAAGGCTGACAACAAGTGAGGGTAATAGTCACTTCTATGATTAATATGATGATGTAATATATATTATATATGAACTATCTTTCTTAACCATTAAATCATTTTCAATATCATGCACTCCAAAGACCAAATCTTTCAAATCCAATATATTTTACATCTCGGGTTCTACTCTCATTCTGAGCTTTCATATCATCGTTTAAGTGCCCTTTCGCATGCTACAAGAGATAAGGGAATTATATACATATCACATTAATACCAAGTAATATTGACAATCATTTAATGATTAAGCTTTTAATTGTTGCAGCAAGAGAATACCAATGCGGAAATTGGAAATCAGGAAATAAGATAAAAATAAATGAGAGAAATACCTTTTCGATTTCCACATTTGAAAACATCATATTAATTGCATAAGTGACAGTTACACTTATCTCTTGTAGCACGCAAAAGGTGAATTAAACGATGATATGAAAGCTCCGAATGGGAGGAGAATCCAAGATGTGAAATATATTGGATTTGAAATATTTGGCCTTCGGAGCATGTGATATTGAAAATGATTTAATAATTAAGCAAGATAGTTCATGTTGGGCCTCGGGAGAGCATGCAGGAAATAAGTGCAAGTGAAGAAACACGCAAGAATCAATCTGTAGTGCAAGCACAAGAAAGGAAATATCCATGGACTAATGGAATCTACATAGACAAAGGAAGTGGCAGACGAGGAAAGCTGCACAGAAGAAGGAGTGGGCACAAAAGAGGTCACCTGCGCGGAAAAGGGAACTGCATGGAAGGAAGATGCCAGCAGGGTAAAGTAGTAGCACAAGTGCAGAATAATATCCAAAAACGATAGGATGATCATGGGGGATGAAGTCATCTTAATTCATCGAATGCCACATGAGTGAATGCATGTTGTAAGTAAGGTCATTAGTGCCTCGTGTCTAGTCATGATCGCCACAGCTATAGCCTAAGAGGCGGCCAATGGTGACAGTTAACAAACTGCCTATATGCAGTCGACCCTACGTGGTCATGTAAAACATTATAAATAGGAGAGATTCAATAGTTAGAAGATTGATTTTTAGATTGGTAGTTGCTGTTAGCTAACTCAGTGATGGCTAGTCAATCACTGATAGTTTCTTTAAGTGGGTTCATAGAGGAAATATCTATGAGAGAGTCGAGGAAAGCTATGAGATCTGAGCGGTAGAGTAGTTAGAAGTCTGCAGGAGGAAGTCATAGTTAGTGCAATAGAAGAGAAGCTCTGCTAGAGAGGTGTAGAGGCTAGAGAGATCGATCCAAGATGTGTGTGAATCAGTAGATGGTAGTAGTAGATTAGGAGAAATAAGACAAAGAGCATGAGAGAAAAAGAGAGCATGAGCAGAAAGCTAGATATGGGACAGTCTATAGTTAAAAGCAGGATGAAGGAACCATATATTTCTCATGCCAGATAAAGAGCTCCTTCTGGTTTTTCCTAGATGGGCTTCCACGTGAATTCTTCTGTGTGCTGATGATTTCTTGTGTATGTTGTTTATGTTGATGCAAGTTCTGTTATGGTTGAATGAATGATGCACTGTCAATAAGAGTCTGAAACCATGAACATGTTATTATCCAGAGCATTTGAATATTAGTTTATGCTTATGGCACAATCGTTGTTGCACGTCCGTTATATTGCGCCTATATGCTAGTTTTTCTTTATATTCAGTTATTTTTCAAGTACTAAGGTAGAATCTGTGTCGTGCCATTAGTAGTTAATGAAATATATGCGCGGTGTGTGCTATAGTTCAGCAGAACTGAATCGGAATCCTTGCAACATGGTCGATCTCCTTGGTCACACGCCAAGGCACTATAATGCCTCGACAATCACAGAAACATGGTTCTGCCGGTTACCCATCAAAGAGATATCTCGGGTGAGACTGTTCCTACTTTGCAGGTGTTGCCGATGGGGCTTGCTCTGTCTGGCTGATATCTAGGGTGTTTGTTGGGTTGAAGGCCTGCACAGAACCTGGGTCGCGCGAGTTAGGAAAATTAGCCAAAAAATGGTTTCGTAGAATTCCTCATTGTATTGCAAGAGTGGTTGTCAGAGTTACTGACCCGTCAGACTAACTTCCAGTGAAGACGAGTAGTTGAATGGGCCGACCTATTGACACAAGAAGTAGTGCAAGTAAGTAACCCTATTTCCAGAGCTGTTGATTTTTGGATTGATAACATATTAGAAGGATATGTTAGGAGTTCGTTGTTGAAGCAATAACCTTGTATAGCAAGGAAGAGAGACATTTCTTCCAAGGATCTTGAGGAAGGTACCTTATGTCTATAAACCTATGGATTAAAATGCTCCTTTATGGAAATGATATTTTACAAATCAGCGATTGAGTCGCCCAGTCCATGAAGGGGATATGTTGTCTAAATTTTAGGAGTAATATGGAAGGTAGTAAGAAGAAATGTTCCCAGAGAGATCAGAAGACAAGTTGGACACTGGATTCATAAGAACTGGAAGGAGTTTCCGGTCAAGAAAGAGGAGGAAGGTAAAAGGAGGCAGGAGAGCTTATATCCTTCCCAAGGAAGGTGAATATGGATGTGAGTCACACCTAGACAAAGGGTCCTACGACGAAGAGGAGGGGTATAGTCCGATTTCTGAGAGAGCAGAATCGAAAGAGTCTACAGAGATGCCAAGGATAGGATGTGACTATGACATTCCAAGGAGATCCCCTAAAGTGAGAGCTAGAAGATCCTCACCTGAACCACGTGTAAACACTAGTAGCCCTAGCATTGGGACTGGTGCACAAGGAATCTCATCAGCAATCCCAGTAAATCCAGCAAATCTCAGGAACCCAGTGAACAACCCCATCGCCACCCTAATGGTGGGGACAAACGTTAGACTACCCACATTCAATGGAAATGGAATAGAGGATCCAGAATAGCATTGGTTCCTCTACGAGGTGGTATGGATAGTCCACCTTGTTAACAATGATGACATACAAAAAGCACAAATGATTACAGCTCTGTGGATTCGCGCACTAGAATGGTACATGAAGTACTATGTAGTACCACTTGAGTAGCCACAGAGGAATCTTGAGGAGATTCTATGTGCAATGATATCAAAATTCAGAAAGCCAGAGTCCGAGTACCAATGTATAACTGAGATCAAGGAGATTAAACAGGCTCCAACAAAGATAGTATGGGACTTTCATCAATGGTTCAAGACGTTGATGGCCAAAGTAAGCTTCCAAATGTCAGACGTCCAGCATAAAGAGTGGTTTATTGCTGCGCTACTACCACACATTAGAGGACCGCTCATGCAGCAAAAGATTGCAATGCAGACAGAGGCACTGGAGTTGGAAATGAAGCTAGAGGCTTCACCTATTGGAGATGGCGCTACAAGAATGATTCTAATTCAATCACAATTGGCTAATTTGACTATTCAACTCCAAGACATGAAAAGAGGAAAAGAGGTGCAGGAAGACCTCTGGTGTACTTGATGTTGGACCAATGGACATACCAAAGATGATTGTCTAGCTTATATGAACTACATCTCATCTGGTATGCCAAACCCATTAAGTACCCAGGGGATGCTCTTTGTAGATATGTAGGCCATGATGAAAATTATTGTAGGGATTACCAACTTATGAGAGAGAAAATGGTAGATGCATATCTAATGAAGGCTGAGAATAAAATAAAGATTGAACAGGCTCAAGCTCAGTTCCATGCTGTGCCACAATTTCATCCTACGTAGTAGTTTCAGGCTATGCCTTATTTTCATCATGTGAAACAATTTCAAATGGCGCCACAGTTTTAGATTGTAGCCCCATATAACCCATATCAACAGTAGTATGCACAACCATAATACTTTCCGCAACCTCCACAACCTTAGTTGAGAGGGGGTAGTAATTACAGGGGCCGAGGAGGAGGATTTGGCCGAGGAAGAGGACCAGTGGTATGCTACAATTTTGGAGTGCAAGGCCACTATGCTAGAGACTACACTAAACCTACAAAGACTTACTCATATTGTAGAAAAGAGCACAATGTGGAGAAATGTCCGCAACTTATTGCTAGATGGAAATCCCGAATGGTTGGAGTAGCTAACCTAGCACCAAATTCTACGCCAATAGCTAATGCCAACATATAGATGATAATTACAGAACCAAGAGAGCCAAGTGTAGCTGTGATAATAATGGGAGGTGATGCGACGGGTTCTGATCAAGCTACTGAGACAAAGCCTGTGGTGTAAGAAAAACTACAGGTGCGGCCTGCCACACATAAAAAAGCACCACTGGATGTTCAAGAGAAGAAGCGCATATTCATGGATGTACGCCCAGAGTTTGTCAGCACAGATCAGCCATCCACCTCAGTCCAAGTAAAATATATGCCTGAGAGATTCCAGAAGATATTTGAGCAACAAACTACAAGAAAAAGTGCAGATAAGGCTAGTAAGCTCAAACCATTCCTGTCAAGTTGTTTGGTGATAATATAGGACAAAGATGCACTTACAGAGTTGGAAGCGCTCATAGAAACTCTTTCGGAGGAAGACCCACCAGCCAGAAGGTTAACAGTGTCCAAACAAAGTTCAAAACAAGATGCGAACTCAGGATGTCTGCGAAGATTGGTGATTATGACATGGACTATATCGTCCTCGACCTAGGATCCAATGTTAACATTTTAATGCGCCAGACATGGGAAATAATGGGCAATCCACCCCTAGAATGGTCCCCAATTTAATTAAGGCTTGCTAATCAGGAAAAGGTTCTGCCCATTGGTAGACTGAGTTAGGTCCAAGTGGATATTGAAGGATTGCACACTTTTGCAAACTTCAAAGTCATCAACATAGTAAATGATACTAATCCATATCCCAACCCACTAAGGATCAATTGGGCGATAGGAAATCAAACCATTATAAACTTCAAAAGAAGGATCCTATCATTCAAAGATGACGAGATGAGGGTAGTTGCACCCCTCGACCCATTGGAGGGACAGAGATACATTGAACCTATGTTCAATGAAGGGCAAGTTGATCACATTAATAACATCTATAATGTCACTGCCCTTAAATAGGATTACATTCATCCTACTCAGGATGGTAACCTAAGCTGGAAATGTGTGAGTTCATGTACATCAGACTCAATAGAGGCCCTTGAGAACTAGTAGAATCGATTACATGAAGTCTTTATGAGGAGTTGTGCCAGGATAACTAAGTCTATCTGACGAGTAGGAACTTATTCGCAGGAATTGCCCACATATGAAGGACTTCCTAACTTGGAAACATTATTGACTGATTTTGAAGAACTAGTAACGAAGCCGCAACGACTATCTACGATAGAATTTACGCTAAAAGCTACACCTGCACGATGGTGGGGTACGCACAAAAGCTGTATAACTGAATGGCCGGAGTGTAGACGGCTACTTGAAGTAAGGTTTAGAGATGAGGTCACAATAGTGACACAAAGGTATATAGGGTTATCAGACCCTATTGAACACTTGGAACAATGTTCCGCAGCATTCTCGAACTACCCACATTACGACTGGGTTCACCACTTCATCCATACTCTAGAAATGGCACCCAGAGGTTGGTACGCATATATGGAGCTATGCCAAGAAATGAGGGAATGGGAAAAGGTTCCACGGAATTTTAAATACACATTCCAGTTCATAGACGAGAAACCAACAGTCGATATTGCATTGAAGACTATTAAGGAGAAGATATTCGTTGAAATCCCACTGGAGGTTGCATATTCTCAACCTTGCACTGCACATTCCCACTCATCCTATGAGACTGTTCAGCACTGGATCACCTTCTATAACCTCTCTAGAGACCCAGAGGATGATCCAACTAACATTAATATTCCAAAGTCAGAAGGATCACGTGCAGTAGAAGGAAGCGACATTTCCAGTGAGCAGTTCATCAAGTCACTAAAGATCAAGAAAGTTAACATTTGGTCAAAGGACAATCCCAAGTTTGCTAACATGGGAGACTATTGGGATGAAGAGACAGTAGCCAAAATCATTGATCTATTACATGAATTCCAGGATCTATTCCCAACTAAATTTAGGGAAATGAAGGGGATAGTGGGAGATTTGGGAGAAATGAAAATTTCACTCAAACTCAATGCAAGACCGGTAAAACAACGCCCGTACAAAGTAAATCCACTCTATAAAGAAAAAGTGAAAGTTGAACCAGACCGAATGATGGAAGTAGGAATCATTGAACCTGTTGAAGAGCTAGAGTGGATAAGCCCTATAGTGGTTTAGGACAAGAAGGCGATAGGCAAGGTCGGGATCTATGTCAACCTTAGAAAATTAAACAATTCCTGCTTACATGATCCATTCCTGACACCATTTACAGACGAAGTCTTGGAGAGCGTGGGAAGACAAGAAATGTACTCATTCACAGATGGATTCTCTGGCTACCATCAAGTCAAAATTGCACAAGAGGACCGCCACAATAAAACCTTCGTAATAGAATGGGGATGCTACCAATACACGGTAATGCCCTTTGGCCTTAAAAAAGCCCCTGCTATTTTCTCTAGAAAAGTAGTTTCTGCTTTTAAAGATTTCATTCATAATTTCTTGAAGTATACTTTGATGATTGGATGATCTTTGGTCTAGTAAGAGACCATATTGAGAATTTGCGCATGATGCTGGAAAGGTTTCGTCAGTATCAAATTACACTTAATTTGAGAAAATGCATATTTTGTGCACCATTTGGTGTACTGCTAGGCCATGTAGTATGTCGCGATAGGATCCTAATCGATCCCGCAAAGGTGGCAATTATTCAGGACCTGCTACCTCCCACGTCGGTCACACAACTCAGATCTACATTGGGACATACTGGATATTACTGAAAAATTATAAGAGGGTATGCGGAGATAACTACCCCAATGGAGAGTATGCTAAAGAAGGACGCCAAATTTGAGGAGGACACTACACTGGGAAAGCAATGGTGCACAAGATTTTTCAAGCTGGACTTTGGTGGCCAATAGTACATATGCATACAAGGAAATACTAACATGACTATGATAAGTGTCAAAGAACAAGGAAACCATCATGACATGATGAAATGCCACTTGCGCCACAAATTACACTGTAAGCCTTGATAAATGGGCAAGGGATTTTTTTGGCCCTATCAGTCCACCAAGGAAATGGACTGGTGCGTGCTACATTATAACTGCTACATATTACTTGACAACATGGGAGGAAGTGGTACCTATGAAAGATTGCACCACTGCAACTGTGGCAAATTTTCTCTTTTAGAAAGTGGTGACAAGGTTTGGCTTCCCGAAAATCCTTATCAATGACTAAGGTACGCATTTTGTAAACAAACTAATTATTGAGATGACTGCGGAATTCCAAATCCAACACAAGAATACAAATCCATACCATCCTCAATCAAATGGAACTATTGAGGCCTTCAACAAGATACTAGAGAACACCTTGACGAAGGTCTGTAATGTGCACAGAGATGACTAGGACCAGAAAGTATCCGGTACTATGGGCTCACAGAACAACATGAAAACAACTAACTAGATACACTCTTTTTTTGTTATTCTATGGACAAGAAGTAGTCGTGCCCATGGAGTACATTGTGCCAAGTCTTCGAATTTCTGCGCTAACAGAAATGACAGACATGGACGCCATAGAAGAAAGACTTCTGTAGCTGATTCAAATGGAGGAAGAACACTTCATTGTGGGCATCCATCAAAATGTGGAAAAATAGTGGTAGAAAGCATGGCACAACTGCCACATCAGAACAAAACAGTTCAAGGTCGGTGGACTTGTTCTGATGTATGACAGCAAGTTCCTCAAGCACCCGGGTAAGCACAAAACACACTGGCTAGGCCCATATGTGGTTTCGGACATTACTGAAGTAGGCGAGATAAAACTAAATAAGTTGGATGGAACACCTGTTGCGGGTATGATCAACAATAGTCGATTAAAACCATACTACGATGACTGCGGCGTGGTCCCATAAGGTCGAGGCACACATCAAAAAAAAAAGTTGAAGATAGCTGGTAGGCACCGATGGACGGTCAAATGCACAAGGATTGAGTAAAGAAGTGATGGTTCGCAACAGGACATCACCCTTTTGGAATGACTAGTTCATCATAGAATTGAAGCTCTCTGATAGTGACTAGCCATCACTTCAATACTCAATCACTAATTTCATTTCGGGAAAATGACGGCAGGATTAATCCTAGAAAATCTGAGAGGCCGATTCGGTATGCCAAAGGAGGATCTTGTCCTAATGATGCACCTAGATAAGATAGGATGGCATGCGAACCTATTCTCCTGTTATAAAATAAGAGTGCTCCTAGAAACAACATCACTTGGTTGTGTTGCTTGAGCACCAGTTATAGATGGGTTGGGGTGCACCATGGCGAGCAGCTCTACTAGATAAAGTAGTTGCTGCAACCTTCAGTGTGTGGATTATCCTTGAAGATGGGAATAATGGGGATGTTATCAATTTGCAAGTTATTTTGACCAAGCTAGAAGTCTATGGAAAATTCATCCTTGGTTATTTCTTTTTTAGTTGGTTAGCAGCACTGGTTTCGGCACCTGGAAGGAATTTGGTGGGGCTCTGAGTTCTTAGCCCACTTGACTAAGTCTGTAGGGATGGCGAACAAGACCAATTTGATGGGGCTTGTAGCCTGTGATGCCGAGATGAATTTGGTCAAATATTTTGAATCATTCGTCCCTAATCACCCCTTGAATTCAAGGAGTTTTCGGTTTTCAATAGGGACAATGCTTCATTCTTCAAAGTTCATATCTATGGAAAAGACATGGTCAAAAACAGTTATGTTCCTGCAATCCCTAGTTGGGTACTTCTCATGAAGATGGAGAAAGATGGTAGTGAAAATCCCATGTTCTAGACTCCCTGTCTACCGAACGTGGCCTAAGAATGAGCAACAAGACTGTGACAAGAAGTAGAAACACAAGATGAAGAGGAAAAGGACAATGAAAAAGATTGAGAAGAACAACAAAAAGATGAGCTGCAGTAAGTAGAAGAAAAACCTATGGACATATATTCTTCAGACGATTTTGGGTAAGAAGTTGTGTAACTTCAATTTTTCTAAGTATGGAATGAGCCCGCGATGCAGGAAGCACTGCCAACTGGATACAAACAAACAAACAAACAAAAAAACACAAGTGAAAAAACGCGCAAGAGAAGAAACAAAAGAAAGGTGTGTAAGAAAAAAAAATTAGGTTGCACACATACTACATCCATTGCTTCATGGCTCGAGATGAGCCACATGTGAGTGTTGGGGGCCTCTTGGGCCTAGGAAAGTATGTAGGAAATAAGAACAAGTGAAGAAACGCTCAAGAATCAGTTTGTAGTGCAATCACAAGAAAGGAAATATCCATGGACTAATGGAATATGCATGGACAAAGGAAGAGACGGACGAGGAAAGCTGTGCAGAAGAAGGAGTGGGTGCAAAAGAGGTCACCTACATAAAAAATGGAACTTTGTGGAAGGAAGATTCCAGCAAGGTAAAGCAGTAGCACAAGTGCATAATGACGGTCAAAAGCGAGAGGATGATCGTGGGGGCTGAAGTCGGCTTAAGTCGGTGAATGCCACACGAGTGAACGCATGCTATAAGTAAGGCCGTTAGTGCCTTGTTTCAGGTTGTGATTGCCACAGATGTAGCCTGAGAGGCAGCTGATGGTGATAGTTAACAGACTGCCTGTATGCAGTCGACCCTGTGTGGTCATGTAAAATTGTATAAATAGGAGGGATTCAATATTTAGAAGGTTTCTTTTTATATTGGTAATTGTTCTTAGATGACTCGGTGATGTCTAGTTGATCAATGATAGTTGCTTTAAGTGGGTTGATAGAGGAAAGATATCTGAGAGAGTCGAGGGAAGTTATTAGATCTAAGTGGTAGAGTAGTCAGAAGTCTGCAGGAGGCAGTCAAAGGTAGTGCAGTAGAAAAGAAGCTATGCTAGAGAGGTGCAGAGGATAGAGAGGTCGATCCAGGATGTGTGCAGGTCAGTAGATGGTAGCATTAGATTAGGAGAAATAAGATAGAGAGAATGAGAGCAAAAGAGAGTCTAAGTATAAAGCTAGATCTAAAACAGTATCCAGTTAAATGCAGGCTGAAGGCACCATATATTTCTCATGCCAGATGAAGAGTTCCTTGTGTTTTTTCCCATATGGGTTTCCGCGTAAATTCTTCGGTGTGCTGATGACTACTTGTGTATGTTGTCTATGTTGATGTTCATGCTTATGTTTGCAATGTGAGTTCTGTTATGGTTGAATGAATGACACACTGTCAATAAGACTCTAAATTCATGAATAGGTTATTATGCACAGCATTTGAATATTAGTTTATGTTTTCAATGCAATCATTGTTGCACATATGTTATATTGCGCCTGTATGCTACTTTTCCTTTATATTCAGTTATGTTTCAAGTCCTAAGGCTGAACCTCTGTCGCGTCATTAGTATTTAATAAAAGATATGTGTGGTGTGCACTACAGTTCGACATAAATGACTCCATCCTCGTGACTTGGTCGTGCACCAAGGGACTATAATCCCTTCAAAATCACAAAAACATGGTTCCAGTAGTTAATCATCGAAGCGATATCTAGAGTGAGACTGCACCTACTTTGCGGGCATTGTCAACAGGGCTTTCTCTGTCGGGCCGGTATCTCGGGTGTTTGTTGGGTTGACGGGCTGCGCAGAACCTGGGTCACGCGAGTTAGGAAAAGTGGCTAACATTTCATATATATTAATGATAAATATTAATCGATGAGCATATATTTATACCATCATCGCTTATTGAAAAATGTGAACTTTACACACTGAGATAACTTAAGGCTGACAACGAGTGAGGGTAACAATCACTTCTGCAATTAATATGATGACGTAATATATATGAACTATCACACTTAATCATTAAATATTTGTCAATATCACACGCTCCAAAGACCAAATCTTTCAAATCCAATATATTTCACATCTTGAATTCTACTCCGAATTCCGATCTTTCATATCACCATTTAAGTGAACTTTCGTGTGCTGCAGGAGATAAGGGAATTATATAAAGATCACATTAATATTGAAGTTATAGATATATACTACATCATGAAATTCCCGAACACATGATAGCATTTGTAAGATTTAGTGAATAAATGGTCCCTCATATTGAGGAAAAAATCATTTGGACCTCATTTATGATTTTTTATATGCACAAAAACTGCACTCGTGGCTTCCAAAGAAAAAAATCACAGTATGGTGATATCAAATCCTGGAATGGGAAGAGATGGGAAGATAAGTTCACACTACTACTTCCAACAAAAGGCCTATAGTGTTTGGAGAGACATGGGATTGGTGAAGATTAGAAATTTCCTTATATTTCTCTACTCGTTGCGACTTACATAAGGGGTATCATTATTTGTTTATCCTTCTTCTCAATTGTTTTCCATCATCATGAGTAATTAAAATGAAACAAATCTATTCATCGGGATTTCCTAATATGCTACTATGCTATATATTTTTAAACAAGATATCAAATCCTTTGCTCTTTCTCATAGATGGATATTTCTCTACACCCAAATTCCTCAACTCAACATCTTTCCCTTCCAAATCTTTTCAACATCAAGCCTTTTACATTGCTAAAGCATTCTTCAAACTTGGAAGCTTTTCACCTTTACAAGGATTGCAAATTTAGCTACCGAAACCTATGGAAATGTTTCCATGTTTTAGCTAGTCCAACATTATCATTTTGTATAAATTGAGTGTCTGTTCATAAAAATAAGATAACCTTTGTCCTAATTAACAAATTTCCAATTTCCAAGATTTGAGATTCCAAAACATATTCGCATTTAACATTTAGCTATTTTCAACTTTTGCTAATATTGTTATTTGCAAATATATTTTTGTTCACTTTGCAAACAACGACACTGTACATATTTTAAATTGTTATCATCTCTTTCATTATTTCCATATGCATTGAAATACTTTATTTAAGTACAAATAGTGAAAATAAAGCGTGAAAATCGAGATTTCGGATTTCGAAATCTCAGAAATAGAAACACCAGCAAGTTCCTATTTGAACACATAGGATTTCTTCTTATGTTGCAAAATTTGATATTGGAATACAGCATGTTCCTTATTGGAAAAAATATGACATATTTCAAGTACCGAATTGTCGGAAATTTGAAAAAGGAACATCGACATGTTTGAATTTGAACACGGAGTATTTTTGTATATGTCGCAAAACTATGGAAAAAGGGTTGTGACTTATATTTCTTATGTACCTTCATAATGTTGTAATAGGCATGCTATGTCAATAAAATTATATGTCCTTATTTCTATTAATTTCTCTAAATTTAATAATTTATATTTTTTATAAATTTTCTTTGAATTTATGGCTATATGTTCATAAAAATGTAAATACAAGGAATTAATAGTACACTAAAGGATATCTCAAATTCAGGAAATACTATTATTAAAAAAAATGAATCATATTTCGGATTTCGGAAATCCTATGTTTTCCAATAACGAACACGCCAAATTCTAATTTTCAATTGCCCAATTTTTTAATATGTGCTTGTTGTTATTGATTTATCAAAATTTAATAAGTATGTTTTCCAATAAGGAACAACCTATGTTCCAATTTCCGATTCCCCAATTTCTAAAATTATATTTATATATAAATAATAACCGATGTCTACTTAGTTCTTCATTTACTTGTTTTAGCTAATGGAATCCTCGTTTCCAATTTTAAATTATGTAAGAACCTCATTTCTGATTTCTGACATTTAGCATTTGTTCAAATAAACAGATACTTTGGTTGATTGTGATCCTAGTCTAGTGTTACTCTCAGCGGATTCTGAGACCAATTTTGATTCTAAAAATTTCCAATAAATTAAAGCTTGAAAATTTCAAGATGTCTGAAAGGAATTTCTGAAGTTGTTAGTGATGCTTGGAGGAAATGCAGGGTAAACAACATATCAACATGTTGAAAATCTGGAGAATTCATGTTAAATCATGTATCCAATCAACCTAGTTCCATAATGAAAGCGTTGGAGGCATATACCATAAAATGAGCAAAAGTTATGCAATAAAACCTACAAGTACAACTACACTGAAAATGTCAAAAATTTGCAATAGAAACATGGACTTGTATTTTTAAACATGATATAAAATGCTTTTCTCCTTCTGACAGATGGAGATTTGTCTACACTCAAATTCCCCAACTCATCATCTTTCCCATGGGCTCTTTTCATCATTAGGTATTTTAGACTCCTAAGGCATTCTTTAGACTTGGAACTTTATCATTATTATTGTGTATAAATAAATTTTGTCTAACATATTTAATTATTTTCATTGTTGTTATTTTCGATTTCTGATTTCCAATATTTGGGATTGACAAACATATTCGCATTTAACATTTTTTTCTTTTCAACTTTCGATAATATTACTCTTCAAAAATTTATTTTTGTCCACTTTCCAAACAACGACACCGCACATATTTTACATTGTTAACATCTGTTTCATTATTTCCATATGCATTGAAATGCTTTATTTAAGGGAATTTATAATTTTTCATTTAAAATTTTGGAAATACTTTAGAATTTCCCAATAAGGAACACCATATTTTCCGATTTTACGACATTTAGAATTACATAATCCTATTTCGTATGTCTTCAAATAACCAAGATTTCGAATTCCAACAATATTACGTGTGAAAATAAAGAACATGTTATGCCCCATTTCCGATTTTCCAACATATACAAATATCCTGTGTTCAAATACAATTCCCAATTTCTGCTTTCACAAATATTGATCTCGAAACATCTTTAAACTTGATATTTATTAACATAAATAATTGAAAAATGATAGTTAAACAAATTTCATATACCCAAATGAACGATAGGCAAGGATAGTTGATTAACTTTAACTTTAGTTGATTTTGATCAAGTGAAAATAGTGGTCTAACAACCACACTAATCTGTTAAAAGAAAATACTCTACAGTTGAGTTTTTTCCAAGATTTCAGATATCAAAAACCATTTCATTACATTCCCCTTTTGACTTAAGATTGTAAATGGGTGTTCAATAAGTTTTTTCAAAAGCATGATCTTTCCTTCAGAATGTAAAAACCAAACCAATAGTAATTTTTACGATTTTATATCCAACAAGCTAAGAACCATTATGACATATTAGTTTAAAACAATGGTGAGCAAATAGCTTGGCATGTTCTTGAATATTTCGAATGCAGAAGAAAGTAAAAATATATTATTGAATTTATTAGATAAAGAAAACATATAAGACAAAAAAATGATATGTCGCTGCAAATTAATAGTGATAGTAGTGATCACAGTGATCACATTAGAAGACTATGACAAAATCTTGTTAGGACCGTCCATGAAAATGTGAAAACTAAAAAAATATTATTTGCAAATGAAACAGAACCCCTAAAAATTACTATTGCTTTGGTTTTTATCTTCTCCATGAAAAAGCATGCTTTTGAAAAAAGAAAACAAGTTTACAGAGGAAATTTCCACCAAATTTACACGCAAACAGATAAAAAATAATGAAGAGAAAATTGAAAATAGTCACAAACTTAGCGGAGAAATAACTTATGCGAAAATGATACAAACAGTTAAAGTAATGATATTCACGTTTTTGTTAAAATAATTTGCTACCTTCGCGATTCTGATTCTTGATCTTTTGGATATTGCAAACCTGAAACATATGTCCTTCAATATTCCTATATAGTATATATATACTCGGATATATGTATATATAGATATTCCTATATAGATATTCGTATTTGGGATCAATGTCATCTGTAAATAATTCCCGTATCTCTTGGATGATGAGAAAAATCACGTAAATGTACTGAAATATCTTAACATCATAAGAACACCACCCCTTTCTGGAATAACATCATCATATTAATTGCACAGCTGACTGTCACCATCAATTCTTATCTTTACATCATAATAGTGTCACCACTTTCTATGAGAACATCACTATATTAATCACAAAAGTGACTATCACTCTGACTTGTTATGAGCCTCAGGTCATCTCATACTGTTTAAAGTCCATATTTGTCACATCATCCATCTAGTAAACAACAAACATCAAATATTTTCGCATCACATATCACATTAATCCCAATTTATAGTTTTTATTTGCACAAAAATTGCAGTCATAAACGTCATTATTTCCCCTCTCATGGATGCCGAAGAAAAAAATCACAGCATGGTGATATCAAAGCCCAGAATGGCAAGAAATGGGAAGATAATTTGAGAGTGCTACTTCACACCAAGGGCCTATAGTGTCTAGATGGACATGGGATCGGTGAAGATTAAGAATTGCCTTCCAATTCTCTACTCACTGCCACTTACATAAGGGGTATCATTATTTATTTAACTTTGTTCTCAATTGTTTTCCATCATCATGAAAAATGAAATTCCAACAAATTTATTTCCAATTTCCAATTTTCGATATTCATATTTGGGATATTTGGGATTCCAGTTACATCTTCCAAGTCAACCTTTCAAAAATTTTGTCATTTGAGATAAACCGCCAAAGCTGGAAAGCTTGTCAACTCAGCTCCTTGAATTTGAAAATCCTCTCCCCAAACTGTTATGTCAACATTGTAGTATTACATGTAACATTTTCCAATGGTCGCCTAATTGTTTCAACATGCTCATGTTTTCGTATCGTGAATGTAAATGAAACCGAAAGGACAAGTCCAAGAAGGTCAACCATTCTACCTTTGTCGACATAACTTGTATACTCCATCAACTAGGGTTTGAATGGCTGCATATGCTTAGCAGATTTCTCTACTGCACTATGAATCTTTACTTCATCAATTTTTTCTTACTCTATACTCAACACAACATTTTGTCTTCCTTAAACATTACCATTTTATACCATGTACACTACTCCTATTTGTATTTGGTGATACAAAGAAAGTACCAATTCATTGAATCCAAATATATGTATTTCAAAACCATAGTTTCTTATGATATTAATGTAAATTTGTCTTGGAAATAACTCGGCCTTGAATGTGCCAAAATTTTCTATAACATTGGAGTAATCAACAGTGGAAACTGATTGAGAGAAGCTGAGTAAAGTTTAAACAAAATTAAAAAAATATTTATAAGAGCCACAATAACCCATGTGATACATGGGGGGCTACATACAAAATTACTACGAGGAAAACTTATCAAGACACCTAGAAAACTATAAATGAGCATAAACTTAAATGCAAACAAACGGAAGCCAAATAGAAAAAAACAAAACAAAAGCAAGCGCATGGATTAGCACCGTTAATAGTGACAGCAGGGTCTTACGTGTCCTACATTTCCTCAACTATACGACAATGCCCAAAGAATTCCTCATCTGAAGATAATAGACTGGGATTCAAGGCCACAACAGTCGCTTTCCCCACAGAAAAATCCAGTTTCTCGACAGAAGTATCTACTTTCCCCACATAAGCATCAGATTCATGTGCTCGTTTGGAAACCTGAATAATTGTTCTATGAATCCCAACAGGCACTATATATGTAGCAGGAATGGTAGGGTCAACATTCATTGAAGCAAATGGAGCCATAGAGACACTCCCACTACCTCCATTGCCCAAGGAGTCGAATCCTCGAGCTATTTTTTTTCCAAACGACCATAACATTTCTTTGCATTATGACCATATATAATTCCATCATTTTGGACATAGCCTGTGAAATAGCCAACTTAGTATGGTTCCATATAGCTAGAATTTCCTCCATAAGCGTGCCCATCATATTTTTATGATCCAATAGTGATTCAAGATACCACCATCACTATCATGAGCAAGGTTCTCCTTTACAAGCCTTATTTCCCACTCATCTATTATTGACTGAACTCGCAGAGAAATTTCATTGTTATAACCATCTATGTTTGTCACCTGCTTCACTCATTCCGAATGACCACCGCCACTCACAAAATGACAATACCATCCACACTGCTTGGACATAATATGATGTTTCATATGCAAAAGAAAACTCAACAAAGAAAGATGTAAGTTTTTGCAACAAAATATGAAAAAAAGAAAACAATAGTGCCACAAGACACCACCAACCAGCCAAGAAATAGTTGAACGAAATCAGGGACAAAGCCTCATAATCATGCTAAAACAAAGACAATGGACCGCAGGCATTAATGGAAACAAAATATTGTTGTACCACTTCAAATCCCTCACCAAGCCAAATTGGACTATAACGAGATAACGAAATGACAACCGCATCAAATCGTGGCTTAGCTGTACTGGCAAAATTTCCTCTACAAGGAAAAATTAATGCATATCAAATGAAATGAAAAAGGACAAATAGGATTAGCTATACCACCCATCACGCGTATACAAAAATTATTATAAACCCCGAAGACAAACAAGTTACACAGAAATAATACCAATAAAAATGATGAACTCCTTTTTCACAATGATTATTTAACCTATCAACTGCATGCCGCCTTCTTGGGTCTTCTACAATCACCAGATACAATAACAACAATATTTCATTTATCATCACATATGGTGTTTCTGCAATCGTACCGATAATTGTCGATTTTTAATTTGGTTACGTTATGTCGTGGTTAAATTTTGCGGTTCTTATATCCCGTAATCGGGCAGGGACGAAGCATGGACTTTAGGTGCGGAAAAATGAGGCATAGAGTTGATTGGTTAAGTACACGTTCTCAAAATGCTCATGCTTTATTCTGTATGTTTGTATGTATTTGATCAGTACCGTATTTTTTTCGCCAGGTGGATTATGTGTTTTCATGACACTTCTATCTATTGTGTGGTAGGGTGCCAGTTTGCACAGCAAGACCCATTTCATTAATGGATAATGATTGTAGAATAGGACAACAAGACTCACTTCATTAATGCATAATTACTGCAAAATAAGTGAAAATATTCTCAGATGACAAGCACAGCATGGTTCTGCCACAATACCCCCAACTATTATCCATTGACCTGTAGAGAATTTAATGTTGTTGAAACACGCCTCATCACCTTTGAATCTCTAACAGCTCAACATCCAATAATCATCAAACTTGTTTGCAGCCACATTAAATGCTCTGCTGCTCAATAGATTGTTGTTGTCGTCAATTCCATCCTTGCCAATTTGACTCTCATTATCTGCATCAAGATTTAAAGTTCATATTTATTAATATTGAATAATTGTTATTATTTAATCTATAAACTTCATATACCATATAAAACAAATAAGAAACATCTCCATGTTCCGATTTGCGATATTCAACATTTCGGAATTTGCACAAAAAAAAAATTCCAAGAAGCAAAACTCAAAAATCTGAAATACGATATTCGACATTTCGGAATCCGAAAATACTATCTTTTCCAAGAACCAACACCATATGTTATACTCTCTGACATTTCAGATTCCGAAAATTCTAGGTGTCAAAATCTAGAAAATCCAGAAAACCTAAATTCAAATACAAACATCTGCATGCTCCTATTTCCAATTGCCGATATTTCTTAATTTTGAAATCAAGATCCTATGTTTTCCAATAAGAAACATGCTATGTTCTGATTATTTCCTCAGAATTTATTGTGTCAGACTTTATTCTTTTTGTTCCTATTCTTTCCGCCTAACTTCCTCCTCCCCCATGGAATACATGATATAGAAAAATAAATTTTATATAATCGAAAAAGCCTCTATAGGACCAGAAGATTCAGCTTCGGCTTCAAGCTTTCATATTTCAAATTTAAGTAAAAATTTCATATTCGTAAAAAGTTATTTTATTTATTTTTAATTATAAACTCATTTAAATAGAAAATATATCAATTTCATGAAAATATAGCCATAAATTCAAAGAAAATTTATAAAAAAGATATAAATTATTAAATTTTGAGAAATTAATTGTATTTAGTTAAAAATTGAGATTTAAAAAAAAGATTAGCAATATATATATAAGTTTAAATGAAAATGAGCTTGTATTAATTTAACAATTAATAATAAAAAAATCAATAATTAACAGAAAAATGTCTCAAACAAAAAACGAATAATATTAATAAAATACATAGGATTTAATGGATTTTACAATAACAACTCCAAAACAAAACTTCTGCATTTTTGCAACATAACCAGAAATCCTATCTTCTGATTTCCAATTTTGCAACATAACTAGAAATCCTATGTGTTCAAATAGGAACATGTCGGTGTTCCTATTTCCCACACTTGCGAATCTGATATCTCGAATTTCAAGCTTTTTTTTCATTGTTCGGAATCCTCCGCTAAGTTCATGTAGTGACCTTGCAGCTTTAGAATAAGTTCTTTACCTAAAACAAGTATATCATAAATACAAATGCCTATAATTTTATTGACATAACAACACAGATCAGTCCTCAAACAAAAGTAAGAAAATTACAAAAACAAAATCTACTTACAGACAGAGAGTATATTTTCTTTTATTTTCAAAAACATATTAACATCCCCTTTAATTTTCAACAATTCCACACAACAGATTGGTTTTAAATTTTTAATTACCATAAAAACAACAATATTCAAAAACTATTTAAAATACATAACTAATATTGTAAATCGAACACTTAATTTCTTTCTTCCCCACTCCCACTTTTCACTTAAAATAAAATCAAAGCAATAACTACTATAGCAAGAAATGTTTGTTTTTTCACATTCATGTAGAGTACTAAATAAATTGCAGTTTTGAGAGACAGATAGATATTTTATGCATATAAAAGTACATTTTTCACAAATAGATTGGGGATCTATCGAATTTGTCAAAAAAATCACTTTTCCATACATAAAACCTCTATCATAACTATATAATGACACTTAAGAAAACTAAGTAATCATTTCAAGATAAAAATACTCCAGTATATAACAAATAAAGAAAAATAATAATTAATGTGCACACATGCAAATCAATATTATTTCTTCCAACTTACTTTAGAAAACTTAACAAAATCAAATTGCAAAGAACAATATCCAAAGCATTAAAAACACACAAATTGAAACTACCCAATAACACAATGTTTATTTGTCTTCAAATAAGATTACACAGTTATGAGAATAGTTTCTACATTTCCAATAGGGCAGAACCCCACTTCCCAAATATCTCCAAAATCTCATCCACTTCCTAAAATTGAGCACTCGTCAACTGAATTTCGGTCTTGCAAATTTTGGAAGAAATCTCCTCCCGTCTCACTTTTTTCCATTGTTTAATGAACACCTTTATCTGAGCTATTGAAGCATTAGGAGCTTTCATCCATTTCTCAATTTCTTGCACTGTCAGTTGACTGATTTGTTGGATCAACTTTTTCGAATCATCAAACTCCTTTTGAACTTCTTTCAAATGAATTTGGTGCAAAGGTGCCTCATTGTTAAGATCCAAAACAGGAAAACTCAAATATGTTAGCAAATTATTTGAATTTGACCACCTTTGTTCACAAACCATTTGTCCTTATTTTATGAAACCTTCAATAGAATCATAGACACCCTCCCATCTATGAATTTCAACTTCAGTTGTTTTGAGCTCTAACTTGTTTAAAATTGGCAAGCCATCGGGTCTTTTCTTAATATACTTTTTCCAACTTGTTATTTGCTTTAAAGCAACAAATGATTTTTTTATGCGAACATGCTAATCCTCAATGGTTTCAAAATGTTTTCTAAACTTGTCATACAACCCTTACATCTCATCAAAAGAAGTATACAAATCTATCACAGCCTGTCAGAACTCTTCCTGCAATTTACAGAGTACTTGTTTGAAATCCTTAGGTGTCATATCTAGAAAACACGACGCTTTCAAACCTACTTGAGTATCTTTCAATTGTTGATTGAAAAGAGCAATTTGCTCTACTCCTTTCTGATTCACAACCTCTGCATTCTCGAGTTAGTGCTTCAATTCTTCAGCTTTCATCTTCCATTGCTCCACTATGTCTTCATGTTCTCATTTCAACTTACCAATCTCTTGTTGATGCATGTTTTCTTCCTCTGCTAAGTCCTATTTCAACTTGTCTAATTCCTTATATTTTTCACCAAAAGCCAAACTTAATTGTGAAACTGTGTTAAAATTAGCTCCAGTGAAAAATCCCATGGCAGTTGCTACATCCACTGCTCCTTGAGGAAGATCACTTGTATCTTCCTTCCAAATAACTTGACCAAGGGTAGACACATGTTTTCCTGACTCATGTCTCGCTTTCTTTGATCCCCTTTTAACCACAGCTTTATCCTTTTTACTCCAATAATATTTTCCCATTGATACCAATGCATCTTCTCCAAAATATGATATCACTTCTGATGATGAATTCATCTCATGATGTATGGTAACCAACGAATCAATTTCCATTTGATTTATAGGAATATCTATCTTGAGTGGGGCAATGTCCATACAACTTGAGGCAGAGGTAAAGGTAAGTGATGTAATAGAAGTAGACATAGGAAAATATTCCTTTTCAGAAATACCCATAGAGACAGAAGGAATGTCGTCGTCAAACAAATAGGGAATTGGTGATGTAGGACAAGTATCAATGAGTAAATTAACTGAAAAAGTGGGCATGCTAATAGTAGCTCCATTTATTGATGAAAAATTTACCTCGAAAAAATGAAGCTGGGAACATGATGAACCTAACATACTGGGAAGCGTTTGCATATTTGACATAGTTAAAACAACCTTAGGATCTTGTTCCACATCCATATTATCAATCTCAATCTGACCTGAAGCTAAACAAATTACCTTCTCTGCAGAAGCATCTTCGACTTGAGTCTGCTCTTTCTTGGCAATTGGGATCAAAGGCATCAGCTTTTCTTTTGTCAGTGCTTCTACCAATTCAAGTTATTCACAACTTGTTTTAGTGACAGCCTGTTCTGGACCTTTCTACAGTGTATCTTCCATTATGCCAATACAGAAGTTGGATGAGCCTTCAAGAACACGTTTCCCTTTGTCCTTCAATTGAGAAACAAGAGCAACAAGAGAACTTGCTACATCCTCTCTCACTTCTTGTTTTGTCTTCTCCTTTTGAAGATCTTATTTTATTTTTAGTTTTATCTCCTCTTTCTCCAACAATTTTTTTCTGAAGAACCTTTTGATACTTGTACATAACCAACTTCGTCTCTAGATCAGTAATTTTATCCATTTCCTGCTTAAAATTGATAGCTCCTCGAAACATGGAATCATCGAGTTCATTTTCATGAACGTATTGTAATTTCAAGTGCTCATGAGCAAAGAGATCAGCCAAATATCGCATTGGGTCATGCATTATTTTGAATGCCTCCCCCAAGATCATAACAGAAATCTCTTTTCCCACCGATGATGCATGATCAAGACTCTGTAGCATAAGATTGCCAATATTCATGGGAAATTTCGACCAGTTTTTCTTCTTATGTTTTCTCAACTTGGGTGAAACACCATCAATAACAGTCTAATATGTGAATTCTTGAAGCACCATTTGGTCTGGAACAATTCTAGGAAGCAAGTGAACTATATTACTGCCCTAAATTCTTATGTAAGAGAAAAATTGTCCTACATACCAGTCACCAAACACTGAAATCATTTCCCTAGCACTTTTAGAGAATGCAAGAGCATCATCTTTAAAATTATTGTAGTACATTGACCAGAGAAATAGGTTACAGAGTTCATAAATGCGAGGGATAAAATTGTCGCTCCACATATCAGCACAATATATATATGAACCGGTGGATATTTCTCCATCCAATTCAAATTTAGAGCCAAGAAAGCAGTCGACGCACAAAATGCATCCATTACAAACCCTAACATATAGAAAGATGGTTTATGATTGTCGAGGGTTCTCTCATATTTTCAATTTCCTCACGTTAATTAAATGACAGAATTTGCGCCCAGTTCAACGGATGACCTGTAAGCAATATATGGTTCGCTAGAGGAACCCACTTCGCTTGGAATGAAGAACAATTGGGTAAACCATATAACCTACAAATCATAACGTAGAGCAAGGAAAATCGTTCCCTGAACCAAGATACAAGATATTGAGGAAGTGAAACAGGAATATCAAGCATTAGGTCTTGCAGCCAAAATTTCACCACTTGTTCGTAATTCAAATTGGCATGAATTTGCTTGACAAATTTTGACGAGAGAAATTGCTTGGGAGTTGGCAAAGCATAAGCCCTAGCAAAAATATCTAGATGGAACGAAGCAATAACAACATTATGGATATCATGAAATATTCCTTCCTTAGGATCACATGATCCAATTCCCACATAACAGGGTTCGTGTAAGGTATAAATGGCGGTCTGGCACCAATGCGATGGAGCTAAGAATTGCATATATGAAGGTATGAAAGTTGGTCATGATCAAAAGAGGAAAAGTCATCATTGTCAAAAATAGTGTAGATTCTGGACCACTCTATAATTAATCTCTCAGACACATAACCACTAGTGTCAGTGAAAACACCGCCATTAGGATCTTTGTTTTTGTGCTCTTGAAGAGAACTTTTAGATCTTGTATTCCTGCTTGTCACAGATACCTTCTCTAATTGAATTTTAGCAACCATGCCTAAAAACAACCTAGGTTAAAATTTACCAGAAAAAAAAATCACACGACAAAAACTTACAGGTATAAATGCTAAGAAAGTTACAACTACGACCGTTGTAATGCTCAACATATGCACTGTAAAAAACCCTCACCAAACTAAAAAACATCAATAACAATGGTAAAAACCCTAAATTCCAATATTAAATAAGCGAACTCAAACGGGAAAAAGGAAATATCAGAAATGGAGAGTAGGGAATATCGAAAAATCAGAAATTGGGAATAGAGAAAGCAGACAAACTTCTACATTCTAAGATCCACTTCGAGTTTTCGATACTCGAAAATTGACAAAAAATATAAATCATAAATCGAGCTATATTGCCCATATCCAATAAGCGAAAACTCAAATTGGAAATTAGGGAAACAGAGACTTGGGACTCACTAGAAAAACAAAGTCGTGTTTCTCGTTTCTGATATTTTGAACATCATAACTTTGAAATCGAGAAAACAAATGTTGATTCATAACATTTAGGTTACAAGTCCCACCACTGTGACGCACAAGATATCCATTGTTAAAAAACCCTCACCGGACTCAAAAAGCATCAATAACAATGGTAAAACTCTAAATTCGTCAGGAAAAGGGAATATCGAAATATCAGAAATCAAGAATAGGGAAAGCAGACAAAATTATTAACTACAAATGACGAATCACCATTCCGAGATCCACTTCCCATTTCCGATACTCGAAAACTGACAAAATAGATAAATCATAAATCGAGTTATATTGCCCATATCCGATAAGCGAAACGTCAAATCGAAAATCGGGGAAACACTAACATTTGATAGACCAATTAAATTGGCAATAGGAAAACAGAGTAATCTTTCTCCTTTCCGATATTTCAAACATCATAAATCGGAAATTAGGAAAACATATGTTGATTCATAACGATCAATTGTTTTATTTCCGAATTTCTTTTCCATATAAAAAATATAGCGTAAAACGGAAAGCTATTTGTTTCATATTTTTTTTATCTTACTGTCTCATTATAACTAATTCTCTAACAAAAGTTTTAGTTGCGAAAAGACACAATATTTTTACCCCCTCAACGTTTCTTTGTACCTCTTAATGCAAATGCTAGTCTAATTTAAAATAACAATTAAATAATATATGAGTGGAGTTAATAAGACAATATTTTGTCATCAAATAATCACATAACCTCTTTTTATTCGGTGGTCACACACTACTATTACTATAAAATACAAATAACATCAATGCTCTATGGAAAATTATTCACCCTTGCTTTTAACGCAAATTCAACACTAGTAATTTCACCTAAACTAGGACCATTCATGCTTCAAACCGCCAAAAAGCATTGGTACATGCCTGGCATGAGATGACAGCACCACAACTTAAATATACAGTTATTCGAGGCATTATAATTTTAAAGCACGTGGAACAATAAACAAGTGGGTGCCCATGGTATGGTGCGTCATTTATAACTTTTCATTGATGCTTTATATGAAGGCTGTAGCATTTGTGCGTGGCACATACCAAAAGCAACATCATTTTTAGAAATTTAGAATTATTTTTGAAAATTTGCAAATTTGCATTATTTTAGCAAAAAATTCTTTGACTTAAAAAGAAAAAGAAAAAAAAAAGGTAATTTTACTTTTTTTAAAGTATTTTCTACATAAAATTTGGAAATATGGTGAATAATGATAAACAGAAGATAATGATAATCAAATCTAAATATATGATCGGCTGAAAGTATTTTTACAATACTAAACTTATATTTTTGAAATATTCTTGTTATATAAATGTTATGGAATCCATACAATTTAGAGAAAGTCTAAACACAATTTAGAAGAAATCTTGTTATATAAATATTATGGAATCAATACAATTTAGAGGAAGTCTTTAACATATAAATATTATGCAATCAATATCTATGATAAGTTAAATTGAAATTATAATTTTTGAAAAAAAAATATTAGTTAAAGTTGAGAAGAGCTTTTTTTGAAAATAATTGCAAAGAAATTGAATTGTAGTTTTGGGAGGGAAAAAAATTTATATTAACATCTTTATAGTTATAATACGTAATCATAGAAACAAAAGAGATATGTCTTACTATAAACATGTATTTTAGAAGTTGGTCTTCCACTTGTGGAGAGTAATGCTTTGAGAAAGTAGGACAAATATCACTAGCTTCAACCACTAATAAAAATACAAAGACGAAAAAGATGGTGAAATAAAGATGCTACTTTTGGTCTTTGGTTTTGGGGGCATTAGTAAGGGATTATCTTTTAAATATCAATACAGTAATAACATTGTTGTGACTAAGTAATTTAAAGAAAAGCTATTAGAGACCAAATTGAAGATAAGAAAAAAATGGTGTACTACAAAGAGGTCAATAATATCAAGTTAAAAGTAATTAAAAATATTAAAAGTAATTTTTTTAAAGTTAATAGCCTCAAGAAAAAAAATCCTAAATTAATAACACATTCAAACAAAATAATTTACAATGTATATGTAAAAAGATTAAAATGAGAAACATTTCTCTGAGAATGTATACCCTATACTTAAGTTTTTTATATACTAAATTAAATAAAGCAATAAAATTATCAATTTAAGTTATTATGGTTGTCAACACTACAATCATCCATTAAATTTAAATTTCCTTTGATGATGCCAAGTTGTGTATAGATCTAATGGATCAGCCTTAAAAAAATGTGACCTTTCATTCTGTCAATTTTAACTTAGATATAAAGCCTATGCAAAAGAATAAAATAAAAAGATTATATATTTTTTAATATTTTTAAAACTCATAAAAACATTTATTTAAATTATTAGGAAAATTGCATGATTCATACTTTTAATTTAAAATTGTCTTTTGTCATAAAAATTTTACCACACACCAATAAAATCAATAAAATATATCATATCATTATTTTAAGTAAATGTTCAATTAAAATTGTTTTTATTAAGTTGTTTCTTTTGGTATAAAAAATGAAACCAATGAAATAAGAGATATCCTATTTTAAATAAATGCTCAATTAAAATTATTTTTCATTAATTTTTTTCCATCATCATTGTAAAAAGTTTGACAACTTTATAAGTATATTCATTTTTTTAATCAATTAAAATTTTAAGTTTTATTAAAAAACTCATTTTCATTAAAGTAATTATTAAAATTATTAAAACTAAATATTCTATCATTTTCTCTTTCATAAATATATATACCTCCATTAACTTATTTATTTAACCAATTTTCATTTCATTAATTATCTCAGCATTTTTTATTGATTTCATCCCATGCCATGCCACTCTCTCCTAGCTAAATAAAACAACCCTGGTTTGAATTCTTAAGAGAACTTTAAACCATTTATTTTGTATTAAAATAAATATTCCCATAAATACAAATATGATGTTCCTCGACTTATGTTACACACATGTTTGTGCTTAGCACCCTTGGCATGGCAATGATACTCCAACGTTCAGCGAATTAAACAGTCAAATAATAGTTCCTTGGTACAATATTGAAACATAACATGTGAGCAGTGGTACTAGACTTGCTGTGGGAGATTGGACAATTCGTGCAGGGGAGTGGACAAAATACAGTTAAGGACTTTTATGATATTTTTTGAGTAAGTGGTGGACAAAAACATATTTTGATTTTATTAAAAAAAATAGTTTAAATAAATGAGATTGTTAGTGTGTACTAGACGTAGTGTGGGGGATTGGATAATTGGTGTAGGGGATTGGAGAAAATACACTTAAGGACTTTTATGATATTTTTCGGGTAAGTGGTGGACAAAAACATGATTTAGATTTTATTAAAAAGATATAGTTTAAATAAATGAGATTGTTAGCGTTGTTGTATTTTAATGAAATAAAAAAATTAATTTTATATTAACATATTTTTAAAGTATCTTCAAAGCAGGAAAATGAAACAACGAAGATAACTTCTATATGTTTCAAAAAATGAGAGAAAGTTGTGCGTAGATAATATAAGTTTATGAATTGAAAGTAAGTCTAGGTAAATAAGTGAAAATAAGTTACATCAAACTTCTAAATCACCACATAAGTAAAAATAAGTTTCCTCCAAAAAACTTGTGTATATAATTTTTTTAAATTTGAAAATACTCGGTGAATAAGTCAATGTTTAAGCCTCGATCCTTTGAATGCCAATGAAATCTTACAAAGAAAAAAGCCCAAAAATCCAAGGGGAATAGTTATAGGAGTTTTCAAAGTTTTAGGTAGCTTTAGAGAACCTCGAAACCCCTAGATGTGGACGAACTATACTTTTGAAACCGAGACCTGGCCTAGACATGGAGAGATTGTACCTTTGAAATTGAAACTTGAACTATGAGAGACATCAAAATTTCTATCCATAAAAATTTGCACAAGCGACACCATTTTTCCTATCAACCATTTGCATGGGTCCTCTTATAGTATCATGTATTGAAGATCACTGAATGGCTAAATAAGGTTGACACGTGAAGAAAATATTTTGTTTGAAGTTTTTTGTTTGTTTCTTAATTTTCATGACCTAATGGATGCAAAATCCAACCTCCTTCTACACATATTGTAGCACAGTGGACACAAGTTTTGATAGAATTAACAATTCCATTAAATTTATTTTTACCTTTTCCCTTCACACATAATTACATGACCAAAACATAAACGTAGATCCCAATAGCACTTGACTTCACGCATGAAGGGTGGTTTTCCCTTTTACTTGAAAAGAAGAAGGTTGATTGTTAGCTCTAGTATCCCATCATAACTTCGTTCTCTTCAGTCTTTTTCACTTATAAAAATACATTTATAGAATAAAGGAGATCCAAATACCATCAATTACACTTTAAAATTTTAAATCTCATTTATTATTATCCTTGAAAAACTAAAAAATATAAATCCCTTGTCTTTTTCTTGAAACAAATTTCAATTACGTTCTGAAAAAAAATTAAAATATAAATTCCATGTCTTCTTCTTGAAACAAAATTTCATTTTGGTAAGAATCAACATATTTAATAAAACAATATAAATTAGCTATGTTTTCTCAAATATTTTTTATTTGGAATTATAAAAAACAAGTTCTAAAAGCAGAAGAAATCTTAATTTTGCATGGATTTATACTGATATGGAAAAGCTAAAAAGACTATGTTGATTGTATAGTTTAAAAGATGAACTTCTCTTCCACTGAATTTCCCTCTCTATGTGAGGTCAGGATCACTGCTTCCAGATTCCGATTGCATTGCATTGCATTGGTCAAATGCATAGTATGTACGCCACAAACACATTAAAGAAAGACATGACATAAGATTATTTTAACCCTTAGATGGATGATATATCGTTGCGATGAGTGGATTGTAGTTGCTGCTCAACCATGAATTATGATATGTACAATATATTTAAAATTAGTAGAGGCCACGTACATGTCAATTCACTTATACTTTAATTATAATCAATGTCACTTTAATGAGGCTTACTTTAAATTACTTCTGTCACCTTAATGAGGATTTTGTATTTTTAATTAGAGAGGCTACCACAAGGTTTGTGATTACATTAAATGACTTATGTGATTGACTTGAGATGTTTTTTACACATAGCACGACTTCTATAGTTGACATGAAACATTGCATTACTTATTCAGTTGAGGTGACACATTTACAGTTGTCCTTACACATGGTGCACCCTTTTGAATCAATTTAACATTTCCTTCTTCAAGCGCCTTTGTTGTCATTTCCATTTCCTTCCATTTCTCTACTCGTTGTGACTTACATAAGATATCATTATTTGTTTACACTTCTTCTCAATTGTCTTCCATCATCAAAAGTAATGAAAGTGCAGCAGGTTTATTCTTGAGGCTTCCAGATATGGTAGTATGATATATCCTTTCTAAGCTCCCTATTAAACGGGCTATAATATGCTCTATTCTTTCTCACATATGAATATTTCTCTACACCTAAATTCCCCAACTTGCCATCTTTCCCCCACGCCTCCTTTCAGATTATAAGGAGGAGGAGGTCAGGTTCAAGTGTTTCAAAGTGGATTCGCTCGTAAATGCAAGACTAGAGAATATAATCTCCAACATTATGCTAAGAGGCTTTCTTTAGACCTAGAAGCTTTTCACCTTTACGACGATTGCAAATTTAGTTTCCAAAACGTATGGAAATGGGTGAGGATTGTAGCACAGAAGAATGCCAAACACATCACTCTAGACCATTATGATTACACACCAAGTGAATACTCGCCACCTGCCATTTTCTGTTGCACTAATCTCAAAACAGTCAAACTGACCAACTACACTCTCTCCCTCCTTCCCACCCATTTTGATGGATTTCGCCATCTCAATAATTGCATTTTCCATTTAATAGCTTTGACAGATGACTCTTTAGTTCACTTTATTTCTCAATGCCCGCTTCTGTAAAAACTTGACCTAGAAGAATGTTTTGGACTAAGGAAGCCTATTATCTCCTCTCTTACCATTGCACATTTATGTGCAATGGCTTTTTCTAGTTATCAATTAATTGTGAACTGCCAAAATCTTATAACTTTGAAGACACGTTCACATATAAAGGATCTAAGAGTCAATGGGGTGTTGTTTTATGAGCTTTCTCATGCAATTGTTGAACTCAAAATGGAATGTGTAAGTAATTTAATTGGACTGAAATTTCGTTCGAATTGGGACATACACAATTTTTCGACAGAAAATTTTGCGGAGATAATCCGTAGCTTCAAATCATTGAAGAATCTTGACATACATATTCTGAATCTTTTTCTACTTCTCAACTTGTTGGAAGAACTTCCTAAGCTTGAAAGACTACATATCTTTAAAATGTGTTTTTATGTAAGAAATTATTTTATGCATTCTTCAAACCTGGAATCTTTTCACCTTTATGACGATTGCAAATTTAGATTCCAAAAAGTATGGAAATGAGTGAGGATTGTAGTGCAGAAGAATGTCCATCACATCACTCTGGACCATTACGATTCACATCAGGTGAATACCAACCACCTGCCATTTTTTGTTGCACTAATATCAGAACACTCAAACTAGCCCACTACACTCTCTCCCTCCTTCCCACCCATTTTGACGGCTTTCGCCATCTCAATACTTGCAGTTTCCATTTAATAGCTTTGACATATGACTCTTTAGCTCTCTTTATTTCTCATTGCCCGCTTCTGCAAAAACTTGACCTAGAAAATGTGTTGGACTTAGGAAGCCTATTATCTCCTCTCTCACCATTGCACATTTATGTGTAACAGTTTTTTATGGTTATCAATTAACTGTGATCTACCAGAATCTTATAACTCTGAAGACACATTCACATATAAAGGATTTAAGAGTCAATGGGGTGTTGTTTTACGAGCTTTCTCATGCAATTGTTGAATGAG
Organism: Pseudotsuga menziesii; assembly: GCA_001517045.1. Taxonomy (NCBI): domain Eukaryota; kingdom Viridiplantae; phylum Streptophyta; class Pinopsida; order Pinales; family Pinaceae; genus Pseudotsuga; species Pseudotsuga menziesii. The sequence continues at coordinate 265,570 of LPNX010089575.1, read as the reverse complement.
GTAGATATGGAGGGATATGATGGGAGGGAAATCCGTGCAAGTCGAAAGATCCCCTTATTCCCTAACCACTATCATATGATGCAAGATGGGCAACTGAGCTTCTCTAACCTCTCCGTTAAAGAAAGATTCAAGGGGAATAAACTGGTGATGGAATAAACTAGTGTAACGACTTTTTCTAGTTATCAATTAATTGTGAACTGCTAGAATCTTATAAATCTGAAGACACTTTCACATATAAAGGATCTAAGAGTCAATGGGGTGTTGTTTTACGAGTTTTCTCATACAATTGTTGAACTCAAAATGGAATGTGTAAGTAATTTAATTGGACTAACATTTCATTTGAATTGGGACATATGCGATTTTTCGGCAGAAAGTTTTGCAGAGATAATCTGTAGCTTCAAATCGTTGAAGAATCTTGATATACGTATTTTGAATCTTTTTCTTCTTCTCAACTTTTTGGAAGAACTTCCTAAGCTTGAAAGACTACATATCCATAAAATGTGTTTCTCTGTAAGCAATCATTGTATGATTTATTCACACCTGAAATATTTTCACCTTTACGATGATTGCAAATTTAGCTGCCAAAACGTATGGAAATGGGTGAGGATTGTAGCATAGAAGAATGTCCAACTGTAATGTCCCCGACCCTCCAACTGGGCAAGAGGACGTTGCTAAACACCAGACATCTGGGCAACTGGCCCCATGGAGTTTTACATAACTAAAAACTGACAAATAAAATGCTTTGATTCAAAACATGTAGAGATGCATAATTATTAAGCATACAGCAAAAGCAAAACCATACATTCAAGCATTCAACATGTTCATCATATTTCATGAAACAGTAGATATAATTACAGATATGAAACAATCAGGAGCACTTATCTTTTGATGAAAAACTCGCCCCACAACCAGCTACGTCGCTGCAACGTTCCACCCAACAATAGGCCAGTGTGCTCCTTAATCTCTCAGCAACACTGCCACCCCCGAGCTGGGCATGATTTCCCAAGGAATAAGGAATGGGCAGGCTTACCCACAACCAAGAATACACAAATTAGCAAGTCAACATAGTTGGGTTTATCAGGCCATCAACAAATCAACCAAGCCAACATAGTCCGAAGACCAACCACTGCATACACGCAGCAAAACCAGTGGTTCACAACTTGGGCAGGGAAATCTGATTCTTGAGTCATTCTTGGCCCTATCATGGCCAAAACGTCTCAATAATAGCCACAGAAAACCCAAAACGAAAAAGAACCCACATCAAACCACAAATCGTGGGGAAAACAGTAGCCCCAATCTCAACATTGAAACAACGGAAATACACAGCCTGAAATAGAAGAGGTGATCAGACTTTTAGCCTGGGCAGGGAAAACATATACTTAGACCACAAAATCGGTATGGAAACACACCCCCACAGCAGAAATCATGGATGGCAGAAAACGGCTCACTCAGAATGTACAGTGGCCCAAAACGTAATTGAACACCATAGCCAACAAAAACGTGGGGAAGACAACAGCCCCGGTCTCATAATGAAATAGCGGGAAAAATACACTGTCTAAAAATGGAGAGAAATCAGACTCTCATCATGGACAGGAGGAAAACATACACAGGAAGATTGTGGTTGACCGAGAACGGTTTCTCCAGCTCTCTACATGGGGAAAAATGATGAAGAATCCTATGCGTGAGAAGGTGAGACTATGAGAAAAACCCCCGTATGCGTGAGGATGAGCAAGAAAAATGGAAGAATGGAGAATGGAATCATCCTCCTTCCCTGCTCTCTGTGTGAGGGAATGAGCCTGCTGGTGGAGTGTGCGTGTGGGCAAGGGCTGACAGTCCTACCACACAGCACTGCCCAACAATAACTATCCCAACTAATCAACAGCAGTTTTAATGTGGTAGTTGAATGATGAGACAAGGAAAGATGAGTGAGTCAAAAGGGTGGGTGACAACTAAATGGGTTTAACAGCTGACACATGGCTTTTCCCCATTGGCCCAATGTTTAATAACTCCCCCTCCTTATCCTTAGGAATCATGCCCTTTTCATTCAACGTTGCCCTGTCGTAGCTGGTTGTGGTTTATTTTATTTGATGTGCGTATTTACATGATGCCAAACTATAATGTTCCGGATAGCACGATATACCATCGACAACTATCCCTATTGCCGAAACATAGACAACCGAATCGATGGTGGGGCTTTTTCCTTTAGCTCCTCACCATGATTAATTACATTATATACATCATGCAAACGGGGTCAAAACCGGGGTGTTACACCAACACATCACTCTGGACCATTATGATTACACATCAGGTGAATACCCGCCACCTACCATTTTCTGTTGCACTGATCTCGAAACATTCAAACTAGCCCACTACACTCTCTCCCTCCTTCCCACCGATTTTGATGGCTTTCGTCATCTCAAGAATTGCATTTTCCATTTAATAGCTTTGACGCATGACTCTTTAACTCGCTTTATTTCTCATTGCCCGCTTCTGCAAAAACTTGACCTAGACGAATGTGTTGGACTAAGGAAGCCTATTATCTCCTCTCTCACCATTGCACATTTATGTGTAACGGATTTTTCCGGTTATTAGTTAACTGTGAACTGTCAGAACCTTATAACTCTCAAGACACGTTCACATATAAAGAATCTAAGAGTCAATGGGGTGTTGTTTTATGAGCTTTATCATGCATTTATTGTACTCAAAATGGAATGTGGAAGTAATTTAATTGGACTCACATTTCATTCAAATTGGGAAATACATGATTTTTTGACAGAAAGTTTTGCGGAAACAATCTGTAGCTTCAAACCATTGAAGAAGCTTGATATACGTATTCCTAATATTTTTCTTCTTCTCAACTTGTTGGAAGAACTTCCTAAGCTTAAAGGACTACATATCCGTAAAATGTGTTTCTCTGTAAGCAATCATTTTTGAAATATCAAGATTATTTTTTGTAATATCAAGATTATATATTTTTGTAATATCAATAATATTTTTTCTTTTCTGGGGGAGGGTTTATTTTTACGGCAACAAGATGAAGAGTTATATATCTTTTCTATGCAGGAATTAACAAGAGATGGAATACCGAGGTGTCTAGGCTATCCTTTTGCTTATCTTCACATGTTAAAGGTAGATATGAAGGGATACGATGGGAGGGAAATCCCTGCAAGTCGAAGGATCCCCTTATGCCCTAACCACTATCAGATGATGCAGGATAGACAACTGAGCTTCTCTCCAATCTATTACAGGAAGATTAAAGGGGAATAAATTGGTGATGGAGAAAGCACTTAGAGTTGTTCGAAAAAAAGGTGAAAGAAACACGGCAATAGAATGATTATAAATAGAACGTCAAATGATTATGAATAGTCACACAGCCTCGCCAGTAGTTGCGGAACGCAAGATACACAGTTGATTAGTAGCAATTGACGACAGACGTGAGATAATAAGTTTTTTTGGGCAACGGTCTAGCTAGCACATAATTTGTGCCGCGGCGAAATATTAAGTGGTATAACAAAAAGCATTTAAGTCATGGATAAGGGGAAGCTCCTCATAGGTCATCAATAAACGACAAAAGCCAGAGGCAGTCGTCCCCTTAAGAACATCTTCAGCGTAATAATATTAATTAATAATTAAATTGAAAATGATTAACTTTTTCCATTGTATAATGGAATATGGTAAATATAAGATTAAAATGTTTCTCAATTTTCCCATTAATAAACATAAAGAAAACATCTTATTATAATATTCTTGATAAAAATAATATAACATTATAATCTTATTATAAAAATACATACCACCTAAACTACAATTATAAGTAATTCATGTTACATTTGATCCACGTGTCAATATTTTTTTTGCTTCAGACATAACTCCATTCCACTCCATAAATATAGCAATGACATAATTCAACTCCCTAAACATAGTAATGACTTGGAGAACTCTTGCAACACATTCATTCTCACAATATATATACCACAACATCAACAATAATTCAGTAGTATATCTCAACTGAATTCATCTCGAACTTTTTCGGCATGGGTTAGAACGAATCTCGGTCGCCAGAGCATTTTGCGCTGCAGGAAGTAGTTGTGAATTCTGTGCAATAACCCAACCCTAGTCCTTCCAGTGGAAAATCAGGCAGAATAATTGGCAGTGCTTTTGGCTTGAAGAAACGGCGACAGACTCAAGAGAGGGATGATCTCATGGCCAAGTGATTCCCCTTGTAATACCTACCCGACGAGTTACGGTTTCCTCCATCAGCTTCCCAATGGAAAAGAACTCTCGCCATATTTGAAGCTCTGTAGTAAATGAGAGAAGAATGCCCGGTTGTTTCATCCCAGCTCAGAAGCTGACTGAAAAACCACCTTTTGTTTCCAGTTGCAGCACCATAACTAATATTTGGTGATCCCTCCATTATTGTTGCTGCATCGATTATAACCAAAAGCATATAAGTCATGGACATGGGGCAGCTCCTCATAGGTCCTCGACAGACGAGGAAAGATGGAGGAGGTAGTCCCTTTAATAACACTTTTGGTGTAATTAATGTTTAATTAGTTTATTGAATACAATTTTTTTATTGATTATCATTATGATGATAAACTTTTATATATTAGAATTTTGGGTAGAATACTATTTATGGTTTTTCTAAATTGCAGGAGAATAGGGAAAGTGTACAGTCCATATTTCTTTTATGGTAGTTTTTCAAAATTTGTAATAACCATTTATAAAAAAATTGGCAATAGTTCATGTGATAAGTGCACTTTGTGATAGTTAGAAAAAAAAAACTTATGTGGTGATACCTGCACTTAATAGCATGGTCTAGCTAATGTGCACGAGTTTTAGTTGAACTCCATTTTGTAGCCCGGAGTTGAGCTTTCAGGCTACAATAATAATGCCCATGTGTCCTCTGATAATAGGTTCAGCTGAAGTTGAGCCCGTAATGAGGAAGAGGCCCCAGAAGCTCTCCATGCATAGTCGCGGGTTCGAATTTGCTTACGACCCTGCGTTTCTGCAGTATGTCTTACTGAAATATGCTTTCCAACTTCTCTGAGCTTCCAGGCTCTCTAAAATATCCAACAAGGACGTGGACATGTATGATACTAGCACATACTAGTGGAGATCCCTTCAGAAATGTCCGTCCATAAATAAAATCAAACTCGATGTATATTTCCAACAGCAAAAAAAACTACAATTTGTTACAAGTTAGGATTAAAAGAAAACTTCTTGAGCACGGCAGGAAGTATTGGACAACAACACTTCACGAACACGCCAGGAAGTACTGCAGGACAACATGCGATGAAAACTTAGTGAACCTGCCAACACCCGACACATATTCAGCATACAACACTTGTCCATCCATCATTCGTCAAGCTACGGGGCACGTGTCGGAATTTCAATGGCCAAGGAGACGAGGAATCTTCTAAGACTAGGTCTCCATAGGGAAAACGCCTTCGGCGTAAATATCTCAAAAAAAAATTTACAATTTAAAAAATTAACCATTTTTTTAGTTTTATAACTAATTTAAAATAATAATAATAATAATAAATCCAAACTTCATAAACCGATAAATATTTTTATTTAAAATTTAGAGTAGACTTCCTCTATAGACAAAAATAAAACAAGTTTAATATTGAGATTCATTTTATGACAATAAACAATTATAATTACTATATATATAAACTTCCGTTCCATTTTATTGGCCTGATCCATGGACTACCAGATATATCTAGTAATACAAACAAATTGAGTTGAATTAAAAGCAAGTTAATCTGTACATTATAATTTTAGGTTAAAATTACATATTAACCATTTATTTATTTATGCCATTTCGATTACGCAATTTTAACATTGGTTTTTCATTAAATGTTGTGACGAAAATCAACCACTAGTCAAGAAAACTAACAGTACACGGACTTCATAAGATTTTTGGTAGAGTACACGGGCTTCATTCATAAGACTTTAAGTTAAAAAATGGAGATATCACTTATTTTGATAATTAAGAATACATATATTATTTTGACCATTTATTTATTTGTGACATTTTGATTAAGCAATTTTAAGATTGATTTTTCTGGTCACGAAAGTCAACTACCAAAGAAGAAAATGAACAATACACGGACTTCATAAGATTTTAGGTTAAAAATGGAGATATCACTTCTTAATGGACAGAGATGTACGTTGATATCACGTTTGAAAAATACACTAAATGCTATAGAGCATTAAATGCGACGCGGTCGCACTGTTCGCTGTCGGATCTTTTCCAAAGTAAGATCCAACTACGGACAATACGACCGCCGTCACATTTAATGCTCTATAGCATGAAATATATATTTTCGCCAAAAAAAAAAGAGTGAAGGTATTGATGTCAAACGTTCAACCATTTAAAAATATGAATGATTCTTCAGCTGCCCTAAGGGGTGATGGTATTGCTGTCAAACGTTCAACCATTTAAACGCTCAACTTTTAGATTTTAGTGGTATTGATGTTTAAACGTTCAGCCATTTAAACAGACAACTGTAAGATAATATATTTGTGGTGACAGTAGACTTTGTGTACGATACTGCTTGCAGCGTTTCTGGTTATAACGGAAGCGGTGTCATCAACAAGAAGCATCCAATACCCCAATGGGTTGAGAGGGACCGGCCACGTGAAGTTCACGTTGCTTGTATATGCCTCTTCAATTATGCGCATGTCGTAATTTTGAGCAATCTGGGAATCTAGATTAAATGGGGATTCTCAAGTTTTGGATAGCATATATGGGTTATTGGTGAAGAATCTTCATAGAAAAGTAAACTAGTATCAACCATAGAAAATTAAACTAGCATCAAGCGGAGAGGTATATATTTAACATATTGATAATGCTTTTTTTACTAAAGATTGTGTCAATTACTTGTACCTAATAGTTAAGCTAGGCTCGTAGTAGTATCATCATTGCAGTTAAGCTGATAATTGTATCTAATAGTTAATTTAAAAGTTAATATAAAGCTTAGACTATGTCTTATGTACATTAACTCAACTCAATCAGAGAAACCAAGGGGGAAACTAGTAGAGCACAAAGGCTCACTCAAACACATAGGAGGAAAAACACTCAACTCAATTGTATATATAGTAAAGTGAAACATAATCTAGATCCAATAAATGTGGATTAGATCCACCAACTTAGGAGTTGTTTGAACAAACAAACGAATATAGAAAACACATGAAGATATTTCTGCATTAAATCTAACAGCGTCCCTTAATGTAGAAAGGGATTTTTGAAAACACCTTTAATTTCTTCCTAAGATTTTCGAAATGAATCCTTCCAACAAGCTTAGTAAACATATCAACAACATTTTGACTTGTGTTACAATAAATGAGTTCAATTTCTTGAGTCTCGATTTTCTCTCTAACAAAACGATGTTGCAGCTCAATATGTTTAGATGTGGGATGATAGACTGGATTGTGTGCCATCTTAATTGAGCTTTGATTGTCACACTGGATTCTGGTAGCTTGTTTTTGTTGTGTTCCAACATCTTCCATGATGCACCTCAACCGAATGGCTTCACAAGTAGCACTAGTTAACGTTTTGTATTCAACTTCTGTGAATGACAAAGAAACAATTGGTTGTTTCTTACTGCTCCATGATATGACTCCCAAACCAATATTAAATGCATATCCAGAAGTGGATTTTCTGTCATCAGGATTTCCTACCGAGTCATAGTTAGAGTAACCTGCCAACTGAACATCAGATACATTAGTATATAAAAGACCATAATCAACAGTTCCTTTTAAATATCTTAGGACCTCCTTTGCAGCTTTCCAATGTGTTTCATATGGCTTAACCAAGAACTGACTAAGGATGCTAACAGAATTTGATAGCTCTAGCCTTGTAGTAGTGAGGTAGTTTAGACTACTGACTAGTTGACGATACAAAGTAGCATCAGCTTCTTTAGATCCATCACTATTGTATAATTTGACATTTTGATCCAAAGGAGTGGATATAGATTTGCATTCATTCATTTGAAACCTGTCAAGTATCTCCCCTGCATATTTGCTTTGAGTGATGAATGTTTTACCAGATTCTCTCCAAAAGGCAATGCCTAAACAATAATGTAAGTCACCTAGGTCTTTCATTTCAAATTCATGTGACAAATTACTTTTAATTTTTGCAACTAATTGATATGCTCCACCTGTAATGATAAGATCATCCACATATAGAGATATCAAGCAAACATTTCCCTGTTCATCTGATTTAATATATAAGCTTAAGTCATTTTTACTTTTGAGAAATCCTTGCTCTTTGAAGAATGTGTCAATATTGATATACCATGATCTAGGAGCCTATTTCAGTCCATAGATCACTTTCTTTAACCTGCACACAAGCTGCTCCTGTCCTTTCTAAACAAAACCTTCAGGTTGCACTAAGTATACTTCCTCTTTTAAATCACAATTTAAAAATGCACATTTGGCATCTAACTGTTGTATTCTCCAGTTGTGTTTAGTAGCTAGTGCAACTAACAATCTGATATTGTTTAATTTGGCTACTGGTGCATATGTCTCTTCAAATTCAATCCCCTCTTACTGAGAATAACCCTTTGCAACTAATCTTTCCTTGAACTTGTCAATACTACCATCTGCTTTAAGTTTAGATTTGAATAGCCATTTTGATCGTATGGGTACTTTATCTTTGGGTAATTCTACTAAATCCCAAGTTTTGTTTCTCATAATAGAATTATATTCTTCATTCATTGCAGTTACCCATTCTTCCTTCTCTTTGGCTTGTTCATAATTTAATGGCTCTATGACATTCATTATACTAGTCATCAAGGCACAATCTCTAAACTTTACTGGAGGATGAGTTTGACGAGATGGCCTTCTAGGTACTAAAGTACTTGTTGGGGTTCCATCCATAATTCTTCTCTCTTTTGTTGTTTCATCATCTGAGGCGGTATCACTCATGCTTTATTCATGTTCCTGAACCTGCTACTGTTCTTGCACTTTTTGAAGAATTTTATCTGTTCTTCCATGCTCATCTAGGATTAGTTCTTGATCAACATTATTCATCCTGCTAGACATGTCTGTATTTTCATGAAATACAACATCTCTACTAGCAATCAATTTGTGCGAACTAGGATGAAAGAGTTTATATGCTTTTTGATCATCACAGTAACCAACAAAGATACATTCTATGGATTTTGCATCCAGTTTCCTTCTATCATCTTTAGGTATGTGTGCAAAATCCCTAGAGCAAAAGATCCTTAAATGACTAATTATAGGTTTGTAGCCATAAAGGACCTCAAAGGGGGTTTGAAGTTCTAGTTTCTTTGTTGGACTCCTATTCTTTAGGTGCACAACAGTGTTAATTGCTTCAGCCCAAAATCCATTAGAAATGTTCTTACCTTGGAGCATGCTGCGAGCACATTCCACTGATGTTCTATTTTTCCTCTCAGCAATCCCATTTTACTGAGGTGTATCAGTGACTGTGAATTGCTATTGGATTCCATTTTAAGTATAGTACCTTCTAAAAGTTCCAGAAGTGTACTCACCACCTTGGTCCGATCTGAGGATTGTGATGTATTTACCTATCTACTTCTCTACTTTGATTCTGAATTCCTTGAAGTATTTGAAAACATCGCTTTTCCTTCTGATGAAGTAAGCGTATGTGAACCTGGATCTGTCATCAACAAATATCAGAAAGTACCATGCACCACTCAGTGATCTGGTCTGCATAAGTCCACATACATCAGTGTGTATTAGCTCAAGGAGTTCAGTCTGTCTCTTCTCTTCATGGTTAGGAAATTCATTTAGGTGCTATTTCCCAAGTGCACAAGCAAGACATTCAATATGATCATTTTTATAATAGGAAGACCCTCAACCATCAAATTTTTCTGTAATAATATGAGATCATTCTGATTGAGGTGTCCATACCTTTGATGCCACAATTCGACATCTGAAATAGTTGGCGCTGCTAGTGCCTGATGGTTTCCCTTGATTGCATCTGGTTTGTACAATCTACCAAGTCTGGATCCTATCATTATTACCCTGTAATGATCTTGAACATCTTTCACATGGCACTTGTATTTATCAAATTCAACTTTCATATCATTATCGATGATAGCAAAAAAATATATTAAGTTCTTTTTGATGCCAGGAACATACATCACATTATGTATCTGTTTGAACTATCCATCAGGTAGGTTAACACTTATCACTCCATAACCTAGGATTTTGTGAGACCTGTTATCACCTAGATAGATGTGTGTGCCATCAGACTTTTCATAATACTCATCATACCAATCTTTATTACAGGACATGTGGGCAGATGCACCTGAATCTATGAACCATGCGTTTTCATCGTCTATCTCGGCAGACAAAGCATGTTCAGATATAAACATTTGTAGGTTTTTAAGTCCATTTACATCTCGAGTGTCTTTTCTAACCGTAATTTCCATTATGTTTTATGTATCTGTTATTGGAATAATTATTTATCTTCTTAAAACAATCTCTAGCTATGTGACCTGATTTGCCACAATAATGGCATACAACATCTTTATTAGTACTAGAGTCATTGCATGACATACCTCTATGTCTTGCACAAAACTTGCCTCTATGTGGATTCCAGTGATTTCCTCTATGTGGGTATCTGCCTCTTGCCACCAATGCCTGATCTAAAGTCTGAGATTAAGGCTCGTACATCTTCATTCTTTCTTCTTCTTGTATTAGTATTCTGCCGAGCTCTATAAATGTAGGAGGGGTCTGTCTTGCTGCAAGTGATGAGATGAATATTTTGTAATCTGACAACAGATCCTTTAATGTGATAGACACCAGATCAGTACTAGATACTTCTTCACCTATGTCACCCAGATTATCTCGAAGGTCTTTGATGCGGGAGAGATATTTATTCATGGTTTCATTCACATCCATCTTGATAGACAATAATTTGGTCTTTAAAAAAAAATTCTATTAAATTTAGATGTCTCATACATACCTTTCAACTTGTCCCATGTGTGTTTGGACGTCTTCGAATTTCTGATGTGAGGTATGATGTTTTCTTTTATAGACATACGAATCAACACCTTTCCTTGGGTTTCCCTCGAGTTCCAATCAGAGAGAGACAACGGATCTGTAGGCTTCTGTTCATCCCCTTTCAAAATCGGCCACAAACTAAGAGCTTCAAGCACAGTAATCAGCTTGAATTTCCAATTTACATAATTTTCCCCATTTAATTTTGATGCTTCAGTAATATATAAATCAGCCAATGACATGTCCACCATTTTTACTGAAGTGAAAGGCAAATAATTTCACCAAGTCAAGGAGAAAAAAAATATTTTCTCACCTCTTTGATAAACTTCACTGCAATATCCCGGCGCTCACTACCTGGTAAATTCCGCGGCGGCACAAAAATGGTGTAAGACACCCTCTGCGGCACTCTTCTATGCCGAATGATAGGCATCATTCGACGCTTTTTATCTCAGCGAGCTCAGCAATGTCGATGCTCTGTGAACTACCAAATAATGTGTCGTCGGCGCTCTTTTATGAACTAAGACACGGCCTTCCAAACCATATAGAGAAAAAAAATATTAAATAGAGTGATTTCTCCACGAAAAAATATTAAGGAGGCGCAATTTCCCCATGTGATATCCTGGCATCTATTTCTCCCAGCAGTCCAGCTTGCACTCCTTTCAAGAGTTCAATAACATTCAGCAATGAAGAAAAAAAAGAAGTCTGGCAATAAAACCATTTGGCAGCCACAGTTCATCAACAAAATTCTCCAATGCTGGTGATGAGTAGCTATTTCTCCACGTGAAGGGAGAAAAGAAAAAATTACCAGCAATTATCAGCTAGACATTCAAACATACGTCCAGCACTTTAGCCAGCTCGTAGCTCAGAATTAACATTCAGCAATGTTCTTCTTCAACACAAACATGCAAACATCTAAGGGTATCCTCCACGCAAGCACACTCATAGTATTTTCCTGGTTCCCTCACAGTAGCCTACAACTTGGCTCTGATACCAAATCACAGAAACCAAGGAGGAAACCAGCAGAGCACAAAGGCTCGCTCAAACACACAGGAGGAGAAACACTCAACTCAATTGTATTCAGTAATAGAGGTTACATATATAGTAAAGTGAAACCTAATCTAGATCCAATAAATGTGGATCAGATACACCAGCTTAGGAGTTGTTTGAACAAACAAATGAATATAGAAAACACATGAAGATATTTCTGCATTAAATCTAACAAACTCCCAAGTGCCATATGGAGTTCAACTCTCACATAATTTGCACATTACCTAAGTGATTGTTCTTGGTGTATGGTTTCACTGCAATCAAGGTCAGTTCTCATGCTAAGAGATGGAGTTCATCTAAATTTATTTTAGAAGTTGTATCACTATTGGAACAATCTAATAATTATCCAATATAACCATGATTAGAGTTGAGTTGAAGTTAAGCTAATAGTTGTAGAATCATTGCAGTTAATCTCATATTACTTAATATAATAGTGATTAGAGTTGAAGTTAAACTAATCATTGTAAAATCATTGGAGTTAAGTTAATAGTTGTATCTAATAGTTAATTTAAAAGTTAATATATTGGGAATCGCAATTCAAGTAAAATTCATGATTGGAGTTGAAGTTAAGGTAATAGTTGTATCATCTATGAATTTAAGCTAATAATTGAATAGTTGTATCTAATAATTGAATAGTTGATGCTGAAGTTTGTGTTTTCCAACTATCACGAATTGTATTTATCACATGTTAACTAAGCTATTTTTAATTTTTTTTAAATTGCTAATTATGAGTTAGGCTAACCTCCTTTAAAAAGAATTGAAAACCTAATTATATCTATATGGAAAACCTAAACATGTAATATGAAATGTATATTAGGTAGATGCCCAACTACGAGATGTGGGAGTTAATTAAGAGTTTGGAGGAGTTTATTAGGAGTTCCAACTATTTTATTAGGAGTTCGACTCTTACATGACTCACATTAGCTAGACTCCTAGATGCCAAATGTAGTTGGACTAAGTCTTAAGTGATTTGAGTTGAAGTTAAGCTAATAGTTGTAGAATCATTGGAGTTAAACTAATATTGTATCTAATAGTTAAGCTAATAGTTATCCAATATAACTGTGATTAGACTTGAAGTTAAGCTAATAGTTCTAGAATCATTGGAGTTAAGCTAATAGGTGTATCTTATAATCGATGGAGTTAAGCTCGTAGTTGTATCTAATAATCAAATAGTTGATGATTACTTTTAATTTTTACGTTCTACCACTAACTAACTGTACTTATCACATGTTAATTAATCTTTTTTTAAATTATTAATTATTAATTTTGAACGACAGCCATAGAATCAATCTAGACATTACACTTGTCTCATTATCGTTTAATCTTGGACAACACCCATAGAATCAATATGGACAGTACACTTGTCTCACTCTTTCCCATAGATGAAAAAGCATAGACGGTAGTCCACCCCAAAATTATAACATATATACACCTTCGGCGTAATTAGCCAAAATTACGATTACACTAATAATAGATTTTTATATTTTAGAACGTTGGGTGGAGTATCAAGTATGTTTTTCTTAGATTGCATGAGGATGAGACAAGTGTCTCACATGATTACAATCATAGTAGCATAATTCGAGTATGAATACATATATGAATTCAATTTGATATGGAAAAAATACTTAATGGAAAATTCTAATATGGATAAAATAGGGAAGTATGTTACTTTTAAATTTCAAAACATGTATTTTTCAGATTCTAAGAATCTTCATAGAAAAGTAAATCAATCTAATTTATGATTACATTAATAAGTGTTTATATTTTAGAATAGAATTTGTGTTGGAGTATCAAGTATGTTTTTTCTAGATTGCACGAGAACCAGACAAGTATGTTATGTGAATTAGATTCGATATGGAAAAATTGTGTAAAGAAAATATAAAATATGGAACTATATTACTTTTAAATTTAAAAACGTGTATTTTTCACATTCTAAAAACTTCAAAATATAGATCAATCATTGAAATGTTCATGTAGCATTCATTATTCATTAAAAGAAACTTGAAACATATTTTAAATTTAAAACACAACATATCATATATTATTGTGACATATACAATGTCATCATCCTAATTCTATCACCGTGAGAATTAATAATTCAAAATGCAAAAAAAAATGAATGAATGTTCAAACATATAAATTTTAAATCTTATGTTAAAAGTCCATGCTCATTGACTCAATCTATAAATGTAATTGAGTCTTCGATTGAGTCTTCATCTTCATCATTATCATCACTAAATTCTTCAACCTCATCACTACAAATTCCCTCATCTCTAAACATTTCTTCATCTTCTTCATCATCCATGCCATTTGTAGACGTTCTCATATCATCAACACTCCTAGAAGATGATCCCACATCATATGATGTAGTAGAAGGAATCTCTCTTACTCTCTTTGAACTATATGTCTTCCCCTCTAAAGATCTCTTCCACAAGTTTAAGTTGCAATGAATGTTGGCCAAATCTGCCAATTTCTTAGCAGACATTTTGTTTCTCTTCTTGATATGAATGAACTCATGTGTTCTCCAACCCCCCTCGCACGTTGATGCTCTACTAACATGCTTTTTTATACATGAAAGTAAATTAATTCAAATTATCATAAGATAACAAATCACAAGTATGTTTAAGTGAAAATGTAAATCAAAGCATAAAGTTAATATACACAATTTACCTAGCTCAAAACACTGAATACAAGTTGTTTCAACTCTGGTGTCTCATAACCATGCATCATCCACCACTCAGTAGGTGTGTTATCTACACTTGGCCACATCTCCTATCGTTAATGTTGTAGTAAAAGAATGGGCAGTTCCATTCATATATCTTAGGGATTGTGATTGTATTTATTTTGCACCTTGAGGTCGAGAAACATCATCTCCACACAAGTATAAAATCCATCCCTGATGTTAGCCTCTTTATGTACATGAACATAATTAGGTGCTAAGAAAACACCTGCACCATGCAACGACCTATGCAACATCCTCCACCTATTATCCATGATGTCCCATATTTGTTGAAATTGTGATTGATCATTATCACATGCATTGGCTATGTGTTCCTTTGTTCTATCCACGCATTCATAAACAAATCTCATACATGCAGCATCTAAATCAACGATCCTCGAGACTTTTACAATAGGCTCACAAATAGATACAATTTTATGTGTTGATAGCCAAAATGATTTATTGAACATAATATTCTCTAGTTTTTTTCCATGTTCACCCATTGGAAGTTTATTGTTTATCCACTCTGGAATGCAAACAAGTGATCTCAATGCATTTTGTTGTTCTATCAACCTCTTCAATGCAATGTAATGAGTTGAAAATCTACTGTCACCTAGTCTAACTAAATTTTGAGTGTCCATATTTCTAAATATACTTAACTTCAACCAATGATTAAGGATAAACTTGATTGTTTTTCTTGCTATATTTATAACTTCATGAACCCAAGATATCTTACCAATGTCATGGAGGGCTAGATCTATACAATGCATTGCAAAAGGAGTCCAAAAAATATTTGGAAAATGTTTCATTAATAATTCACCAATGCGAACACAATTGGATGCATTATTAGTAACAATGTGTACTACTTTGTCTTCTGTTATAGACAAGATGGTGTCCCTTAACATCTTGAATAAATATTCATCACTCTTTGTTGCGTTCATACAATCAATGGTGGAAAAATGAATCACTCCTCGAGGACAACAAGCAAGAGTATTCACAAGGGGTCTAGATTTTCGATCAATCCAACCATCACTCACTAGAGTGCAATCAGTAACTTCCCATGAATCGCTAACATGATTAACCCTTTCTTCCATTCTAGCTTTGCTTATCTCAACTCATTTGGTCCTAAGAGTATTATAGTTAGGAGGATCATATGTTAGACCAAATTTTATTTATCATGTCTTGGAACAAATCCCTACTAATAGAGTTAAAAGGAATATTACAACCAATGAAAAAATCATATATTGAATCAACTACCTCATTTTACTCCAATGGTTTCCAAGCTTGCTTTAGTGTTTGTTGTCTTGCATCAGGATTTAATAGAGTAGGTTTACTTTGCGAACCATATGACATACGAGATGTTGGTGATGTCATCGAAGTTCTTGAAAGGGTAGAAATAACCTCTTGTCCCATGAATGCATCTTGCATTTTCCTCTTTTTAGTTGCATGGCTATCATTTTTTTGGGTGAGATTCAATTTCTACACTTAAACTCTCTCTCACCTATAGCTTAATATTTTCACATCCTTTGACTCCTCCACCAAGTCCACCTACAATTCCAAGCAAATGATCTCTTTCTTAAGTCACTGATGTCCCACATTTTGTATCACATTCTTTGTAATAGATCCTTCGATCTATTTTTTTATATAAATATCTCCATTCACAAGCTTTAGATTTGGATGGTTAAGATGCCATTAAATTTACCCCTAGGAAAAAATATTTATTAAAAATTATAACAAAACAAAATAAATTAATAAAATTATAATAAATAAGTTAATATTGTAAAAATATAATTTTCCTAGAATTTATATTAAAAAAATAGCAATAATCCATTAATATTTTAAAGAACATATAATTTATTTTCAATTAATATCAAAAATAATTTTAATATTAAATAAAAATATAAAATAATTTTTTTAATAAAAAAATATAATAATAAGCACATATATAATAACTTTAATAAAAGAATAATTAAAAAATACAATATTTTTTATGTTTTGAATAGTTAAAAAAGTACAATATTTGTTAACAACATAAATAATGAATTAATGAATTACGAAACAAATTAAAACAATCTTAATAAATAATCAACGGAAATGAAACGAAAGTATGTTGTAACGAAACTTAATAAAGAATCACCGGAATAGACGGAAAATCCTTTGAATACTTCTCGATGATGTAAAGTGTCAGTCCTATGTCCTAATTAGTATGCCTAACTCCATCTAAGATTATGATCCATACATGGTGACGAGGCCTAATGCCAAAGGATTCATAGAAAACCTTTTTAGAACTTCCCTAGGATGGACCCATGGATAGTAAAAGTCGTAAACTATTGGATTTTATTACATAACATAACCCCAAGGGGATCAAGAAAAATTCTATTGGACCTAAATGTGGGTCTTAATTCCAAAGGGATCAAGAGTGACTTCTTGGGAGTAAATATATCACATGTGGCTCATGACCCTTTCAACCAACTTTAAGTGACAAAAGAATCAACAGTGACTTCTTTGAAGTAAATACATCATGTGTGGCTCATGACCATTTAACCTAATCTTTTTTGTTTTGTAAATAAAAGACTATACTACTTATAAAACCAGTTACATAACGCTCTTACAGAGTTCCAAAATCATCATGCAATGCTGGAAATTATAACATCGAAAACATCTCCCATCTGTTCTGGTAGGGCTTTCAAAAAAGAACCTATTTGCTTTAATAATGTTCTATACTTCTATTGTTAATCTAATGCTGCAGAAAAAAACTAAAACATAGTAAAGTACTCTATTGATCATCTTGTCCTCGGTCTGGAACTTGGTCATGGTCATCGCCACTGGTGCTGATCAAGTCATTCCTTTTCCCTCTCTCGGGCTCCCCCTGCTTTGGGTCCGCACTCCTATCAGTATTGCGGCTCTGATCCCGCTCTTGTTGGTGGATCTAGCTTCAACATTCTATGAGTTGGGAGAGTAGAAATTCAGACCCATATTGGCTACCATCAAGTTGATCTTGTGATGCATCTGGCGGTTGTCCCGATAATGTTCTTTCCATGCCTAGACCGATTCCTGGTCCCCCTAAATTTTTCCTTCTCCGCTCATTGCTACATGAGCCATGCGATTTTTCATTACCCAATATACCATGATCATTCTATCATAGGCTTATTCCCTCCCTGTTTTGGGTCTAGGATCCATCACCTATTTTTCTACGTCCTCTCAAATTTCATCTATGGGGATGGTTTGTACCTCCTCCCATAGCTCCTTTTCAATGGATTCTATTTCATCTCGGAAAACCATAGGAATGCGTTCCCTGAAGAAGGTTGTTGTTTCTCTGGCTTGGGTTGGAGCCCCAGTGACCCTTACTCATGTTCCTCCCCTCCTTCCATCAACATTTCCTTTCCTTCCTCACCTGCAAGATCTTGAGCCCCCCCTCCCTGATCCTGCAGTTACCTGCCTCTTTGGAGCCATCCTTTCAACTTACAGAGGTATTTGTCACATTCTAGAAGGCTAGGAAGAACAAAACTAACTCTAATAAATATCTGGTTGCGATTCCCCTTACCAGGAGAAATTGCCTTATTAGGGTTGCGAGAAGTGCGGGTGGAAATGCCTCGTCTTTCATTCTGTAATAAAGAAGAGGCACACATAATTACTAAAACTGGGAGGCACCTCCCCTTATCCATCCCATCCTTTCTCCTTCTGGGATCTGTACTCCTTTCAGTTTCCTGCATGATGAGGATCTTAATTACCTGAATTGGAGCCTAGATCGTATCATATATGTATCTCTTCCCTTGCTGGTCCCTGTACATTCTCATACCATGATCGGATGTAGGTGGAGCCTTTCCAATCTCTTCTCTATGATTGTCGTGGATGGCCTGACACATATGTCATTTCCCTTTGCTTCCACCTGTCGTGGTTGTGCATCACATGCCCACCTCCTATCTCTTGTCATGTCATCACATGATCTGTGTTTTCCAAGTGTCTACATTGGTACACCCGGTCTTCATTCTGAAATTCGTCTAGTCCTCCTACCCTTAGGACCCGACCTCCATCGACCCCTATGCTGGCCATGTGGTCAGCAACCTTGTTTGCTTCCCTCTTAACATGGCTAAAAGATAGGAAAAATGTGTGGCTATGAGACAGGACAGGGTTTCCAACCTTCTTAGTAGATTCCATTTCGAAGTGACCTTTTCTATCGATTGACCCATGGATAGTTTCTTCACCATATGTATAAAAATTTTGGAGTCTCCCTCTACAATATGCAGGAACCATCCTTCCCTGGACATCAACTTTAACCCCAGGGTAATACCTTCCAGCTTAGTCAAGTTGTTAGTATCAATTCCAATTGTTCCATAGAATATTTTCATC
The DNA here is from genome assembly GCA_001517045.1 of Pseudotsuga menziesii. Classification (NCBI taxonomy): domain Eukaryota; kingdom Viridiplantae; phylum Streptophyta; class Pinopsida; order Pinales; family Pinaceae; genus Pseudotsuga; species Pseudotsuga menziesii. The sequence continues at coordinate 246,453 of LPNX010089575.1, read as the reverse complement.
ATACCTCTTGTTGTGTCCTTGTAGACTCCCCTATACCCGGTTTCCACTGGGTTTCCCCTTGATGCTCCGTCGAAGTTAATCTTAAATGAGATCGGTGATGGAGGAGACTAGAACTTTTGGTTAGAAGGATTATAGACCTGGTTTTCTCGTCTCATTCCCTCAAGGTATTCCTTCACAATTTCCGATCCTGCAGCTATTCGGGTCTCCACTTTTATGAGTTCCTTGTCCCTCTCTCCCCATTTCTTACCTCTAATCGTCTATTAAAGGTTGTTGACAAGATTCAACCATACTTCCTCGTCGCTATGTTTGTTATCCCTAAATAGTTAGCTACTTCGTTCCTTCCACAAGTTCCATATAAACATACCTAGAAACATCATCCATAACATGCCCACGATTGGATTTTTGAAGGCTTTGGCATTCCATTCCTGAAGGGTTTGGTATGGTTGTCCCCATATTCGGTCACTTCTATGGAATATCATCGCTCCCTTGTCCCATAGAAAAGATGAGAAGGGGAATCCATTTAGGATATGATCAATTATTTCTTTGTCATTGAGGCATAGAGGGCATTGGGATGGTCCCTGAATCCCTTGCTTCCTGAAATTTTCCCCTCTCAAAATACTTCGTCTAAAGACCACCCAACTAAAAATGTTTGTATCTTTCCAAGCATTCATGTTCCATATCTTCCGCCAAATTTCTTCCTCTCTACTCCATTCCTAGTTTTGGTGTCGTAAGCTTCCTTGATGTTGAAATTTCCTTTTGGAAGATAACCCCATCTTATCTTTTCTGACCCCTCCTACTTGTGAATGAATCTTTCCTTGAGAATGTCTAGTAGAGCTAGGGTATTGAAGGCTGTGAATTTCCTTAACAATTGCCTTAGGCGTTGAAATCACCGATAAGAGATATATTGACATCTTTTGAAGGACTGCTTTGACTAATATCAAGCGACTTAGAAGGTTCATAGGCCTTACCATCTAGCTTGTCAAATTAGTCCTCAACCTTTGTTTAGTCATCTCCTCATGGAGATTTAACCTCATGATCGCTACACTACACGATTGGTTCTGGAGTAGTCAACTAAGCCATTTAGCCATTAAGATGAAGAGGAAGGGGGACATGGGATTCATAATTATGGTGGGAGACCCATTCAACATAATCGAGTAGAAAGGAACATGGTAGCTAGGTTCATAATCCATTGAATCCATTCTGTTCCAATACCATAGGCCTCTAACATAATTTTCATGTATTCCCAACTTAGCATATCATTAGATTTACTATATCTAATTTCACTAGCACGCCTGGTTTTTTGGTGACCTTTAAAGAATGAATTTTTTTTTGGACCAATATAATTCTGTCTAGAATTTTCCTCCCTTCAAAGAACCCCAACTGTTCCAGATTGATCAGACTGGGTAGAGTCAGCTTTAGTATATTGGCTATAACTGTTGAAATGACTTTATAAATTACATTACACAAGATTATGGGTCTGGACTTGCTCAGGGATTCAGCTCCTTCCAATTTAGGGACAAGGTCCAAAAAGGTGGCATTAAAGGCCTTTATAACTCCCTGGTATCTTCTTGATTCCTCTACTATTTCTCACACCTCCTGTTTAATTAGGTCCCAAAAGTGGTGGAAGAAATTGGTGCTTTCCCTAGATCCATCTGGTCCATTTCCTCTCCTACCTCCTGAAGATCAATGGGCTTGGTCATCATTTCATTGTGTTCTTGGGTGATGACCCTAGGCATAAGTCTAGTTATCCTTTCAATATGTTGATGTCTATATTCTTAGTTTTCAGTCATGATTCCCTTGAAATGTTGGATTAGTTCTTCCTCTATCTCCCCCCTAGTTTCTACCTGGATGCCATCGGTCTTTCTTAATTTGTGAATCTTCGGCCTTTGTCAATCTTGGATTACCTTCTTGTGGAATAATTTGGTGTTCCTTTTCCCTTCTTAAAGCCATTGTTTCTCGATTTTTGTTTCCAAAAAATCTCCTCCTGTCTTTCCCACACTTTGAGTTGAGTAAGGATATCTTTCTCCCATTGTCTGAGTTCTTCTCCCCATCCTTCCTCCATACCCTTTTTTTGAATGTCTTTAAGGTTTTCACTCAACCTTTTCTTGTTCTGGACCATATTCCCAAAGTCTTCTTTATTCCACATGAGTATCTTGGATTTCAAAGCCTTCAACTTGTTCTGGAATTGATACATCCCTGTCCCCATGAGGGGTTTCAATTCCTGCCATCATTTCCATGCCAACTTCCTGAATTCTTTGTGTTTAAGCCATAATTTTTCAAATATGAAAGGTTTCATAATTGGGTCTTTTGACGAAACCCATTGTAATCTTATGGGATAGTGGTCAGATCCTACTGTTGGTAGGACACTGGAATTTATTTTTCCTATCCCTCTGGTTATATCATCTGGGACCAGAAATCTATCTATTCAAGATGCCACATGGTGTGCACCTCCTCGCCTTTTTCTCCCCGTGTACCATCCACTTCCATTATCTATATCTACTAGTTGACCTTGTTCCATGAAGTATTTAAAAGATTCCTGGAATCTATCCATGGACCTCCTTCCCCCCTTCTTTTCTCCCAAGCAAGTTATCAGATTAAATTCCCCTCTCATTATCCATGTTCCATCTTTTGTTTGATCCTTTATCAAACTTAATAAATTTAGAAAAGTCGGTTTCTAGGGATAGGCACTCGGGCCATACACGTTCACAAGGGTTCCTTTTACCCCATTTTCGAGTATGTCAAAGCTTGTCATTACCACAAAGCGATTTTTCCTCCAATATGTCAAACATATGGAATCAAGTTTCCATAGTATCACCTAACCTCCTGCCATCCATGTGGCATCCATCACCACTACCTTGCTTCCTTTCCAGATCCTCTTCCCTAAATTCTCCATTGTTTCCGATTTACATTCCGTCTCTTGTAAAAAAGGACGTTTAGTTTTTCCTTTTTTAACTTCCTTTCCATAGTCTTGATTTTCCTGGGATGGTTGCACCCCCTTATATTCTAGGAGATTATCTTCATTGGATAACTTTATTTACTTCAAAGAAGGTTGCTGCTATCGTCGTATATTGTCCTAACTATATGAGTTTGACCCCTATCTCTGCTATTCTTTGTTTGTTTGTCTTCCTCCCTCATTTCATATCATCTTCTGGTTGCTTCTTTTTTCTTCCTTTTTGAGGACCCATTGCTATCCCCAGTTTTTTTCGAGCCTTCGGCTTAATGATTGCTTCTTGGAGTAGTTCCAATTTCCTTTTATAAACATATCCCTTTACCTTTTTCTCGCACTCCCTCTCAATTTTTTCCATATATAGCTCCCCTAGTTCCATATCCTCATCTTCATATTCATCCATGGCTTCTATCTGTTCCTCTGGTTCTTTCTCCTTTCCTTCCTCCACTTGTTCTCCTTCCTTTGGTCATGCCTGGATTTCTGCCTTGCTCCCCTTATCCTCTTCTTCATCTTCTCTTACCTCCAATATATTGATATGATTGTTAATGTTCTTCCCTCCCCCTTGGTTCTCTGTCTTTTTCTTCTATTGTGAACCCGATCTATTCTTCTTTCTACTCTGAACTTGGATGAATCCTTCTTTATCTTTCTCCTCCCCTTAGGGAGGTCATCTGAGGAGGGTTGTTAGAGGGAAGTTGTGACTCGAGTGACCATAGTCAGGGCACTACCTAGATTTGAACAGAAGTTTCTCATAGTCTATTGGATGCACCCATTCCTCATCTTACCATTTCAGGATAATAGATTCCGATAGTTCTTTTGATAGATCCATATAAACACATATGCGGGTGGAGTTCATATACCTTTGTTGTTTTGTCTGTTTTTCTACCTTTACAAATTCCCCTATCGTGTTTTCGATATATTGTAGGATATCTAGGTCCCAGTACTCACATGGGAGGGAAGCCAACCAGAACCATACTAGGGTTACCCTCATATCCTCTTTCTCTGGATCAAACCTTTCTTTCCAGGGTCTGAGGTAAAGCCCTAGTGAAAAAAAGAAGTATGGTCCTCATTCTAGGATTTTGTCACGATCCTCTTGGTTAAAAAATATTATAGTGAAGAAAACCTTAGATCCTAGTTTTAGATCATATTTCCCATTGGGGCTCTAGTTACTTTTGATCAATCTAACCAGATCCCTCTCTCTTGGCCATATCCCAACAAATTTTCCAATCAGTGTTTTCTCTTTCCATAGTTCTATCTTTTCTTTTATCTTGTCTGATCATATTTGAAGGGACAGGATTGTTTCGGATTTTGGGAGACAACCCCCCTGGACCCTCTTCCTTCATGAGCTCATCCCTCCCTCGCTCGCTCCCCGATCTGATCTTCCCCTCTGCTGCGTCCAATCACTCGATGCCTAGGTGTTGTCATCCTCCCGCGATTGGATGGGGGGGTATGACCCCCTCCCTGTATTGTCCTCCCAATAAACACAATCCTACTATCCACGCCTCAACGCCCTCCCTATCCTCACTGACCAGCTCTTTCCCCAGCCTCCAAAACCTTGCTTCTTCGAACCCTATCTCATCGCCCTGGGATGAATTGCACTCGCCAACCCTTCTTAAATTTTTATTCGTTCTGTAACCATTTAAACTAACCTTATGTGACAAAAGAAAAAAATCAATAAATCTCTTATTTTTAATTATATCTAATATGTAAATACCTTTCTATACAAAAATAACATTAAAACATTAATTAAGAAATATAGACAAAACATCATACTCATAATACCTGCTATTAACATAATACCATATGGATACAAAAAACATTTCTCTGTAGATTTATCATCATTGATTATTTAATAAACTACAATTCAATACTAATTATAAAAAAAAATACTATATACAATTACAAATATGAATATTAATATCCCAATTTATAATATTTATAAATTAAATTATAATAATGACACATTAAAAAAAGTTGAAAGCTTAGTAATAAGTGGTACCTTCAACTGGAGATCGAGAGAAGAGAAGGAGCTTATAGAGGGTTATACGCCAGAGCGAGTAACCATCAAGTCAGGTATAAGGATGGCGTGCTTAGTTGTTTAGGGATGGCACCACACGGAGGGGGAGAAACCCCCTTCCTTTCTCGGATCAGTCCTAGAGACACCGAGGGAAATGCCACAAATCAATTGGATCTAGATTTGTCCAGGGAGAAGATGAAGGAGATAGACACAAAGAAGATGAGGGGAGTTTTCTTACCCCGATCTGCGGAAAACCCATCCCTGCAAATTACTTCTGAGAAGCTGAGGGATCAGGTGGAGAAATGGAAGAAAAAATCCCTTATAGGAAAATTCATTGGAATTTGGCCAAAGGAGAGGGATCTGCTACGATGGATCAAGGGATCATGGAACCTGAAAGGGCACTATGATCTACATCTAGGAGCGAAGGGTTTCTTCACCTGATATGGATTTATGCAGGAACGCAACATAATACACCAATAACCATAGAAACAAATATGCATCGGAAATAACACTTCATTTCATTAATCAAAGAACTGAAACTTGTTTACATACAAAATGGAAATAAACTAGCTAGAGTGTTGGTAGCTTATCTCTGAGAAGAGATGTGGTGGCTACATGCCTTTGAACTTTGTGTTATAATGAGGCTCGAAGGCCTATATATTATTGAGAAACAATGGAAACCCTGCACATCCTAAAACCTAACCCTATGAGGTGAAACGCCAGAATGTGAGCCCCGTTGGGTAACTTGGTACATCAATTTCCTAAGGTTGTAACTTTGGTATACTACCTCCGTTTGACGTGCATGATACACCGTTAGAAATATCTATTCAAGTACTACATCCATAAACAACAAATACTAAGCCCGAAATGGGCTCATATTTTTCCAACCATTCGATGCCGTAAAAATGTCGTTTAGGGCCTCAAAATGGCTCCAAAAGTTTAGGACCCGAAAACTACCAAAAATAGTAAATTTTGCTGCAATTAAGGAAACTGGAAAACTGAAAGAAACAATGGTGGTGGTCCAAGTGGAATAGGTGGGTGGCCACCAATATCCTCCTGGATCATTCCTCCCCCCTTAGGAAACAATGGTCCCCATTGCGTTGACTTCCTCCATCAGATGAGGAAACTTCTGCTGAACTTGATCTCTGGTGAGCCGCTTTCCCTGGTGAAGGAGTTGGTGTGCTTTGACAACTTGATATAGTTGGATCTTCCACTGGTGAGTGTTCTTGATCCATGTGTCCATAATTCTATCAGTTGTGGCTTGTTCCATGTAGTCGGGGTTTAACTCTGTTGTTGTGAGTTGTTCTGCCACGTCTCATGTGTCTAGTAGAGGTGGAAAGTAGGGCCAAAGGAGGTACACATTGAACACTGGGTGCAGACCAAGGAATGGTGGAATACTGAGCTCGAAGGCATTGTCCCCGACAGACTTGGTTATGGCGTATGGCCCATATCGGAGCAGGCGAAGCTTGCGGTGGGGTCCAGCAAGGCTCTCCTTCTGCAAATGTAGCCACACTTTGTCATCCACCTGGAAGTTGTGTTGCACCTGATGCTAATCATGCCGCTGCTTGTACTTAACATTGGATCTGTCCAATATGTCATGAACCTGTTGGTGAATGTGCTAAATGTGCTCAATGAAGTTGTTCGCCTTAGAAACTTCAGACTGGACATGAGCTGAAACAGCTTGAGTAGCTGTAAATGGCATGCCTACGTCAATGGGACATAGTGGCTGGAATCCCAAGCCCACTTGAAAGGGGCTGTGATCAGTTGAGCTATGGAGGGCTCGGTTATCCCTATGTTGTACATAAGGGAGGTTCTCATCCCATGTGCGTGGATGCTTTGAGTTGTACAAGAGGAAAATGTGTATGATCATCTGGTTGATGACCTCTGTCTGGCCATCAGTCTGGGGATGGAAAGATGTGGACTTTGTGAGCTTGGTGTCTAGCATTGACCATAGGCTAGACCAAAATGTAGTAAGGAAACTTCTATCCCGATCTGAGATTATAGACTGTGGGATCCTAAAGTGTACACACACTTGTTCAAAGAAGAGTTTAGCAGTGGCTTCTGCTGTGATATTCTTCTTGTAGGACGCCATTATGGCCATTTTTGAGACTCTATTGATGACCACAAACACAAAGTCATTTTCGTGCTTAGTAGAAGGAAGGCCTGACATGTAATCCATGGAGATAGATTCCCAAGGTCGACTAGGGGTAGGCAACGGAGTATAGAGGCCTTGCTTCTTGATGGATGGTTTGGCAATGGCGCAGGCAGTGCAGGATCGGATGTACTTCCTGATGTCTTGTCAAAGGTTCGACCAATAGAAATACTTCTACAGCACAGCCGCTGTTTTCTTGACCCCAAAATGCCCAGTGACCCGATTGTAGTGCACTTTCCAAATCATCTTGGCACGCTCACTTAGAGGAACACAAAGGTGTCCCATGTGACATAGTAGTGCATCCTGGAGGTGAAAATTTGGAACTTGGTTTCCCTCCAAGAGAGTCCTGTATGTGTGGTTGAATTTTGGATTGCTCTTGTAGAGAAGCGACCAATCAGAGGTCTCGTTCCCATAAGAGTTGAGCACGGTGGTCATCGCCATGATCGGTGTTCGACTAAGGCAGTCTGCAACATTATTGGTGCTTTCCTTCTTGTACTTGATATTCAAACAAAACTGTTGTAGATATGTGGACCACTTTTGATGGCAACCATTTTGTAACTTCCTTTGTGTCTATATGAACTGCTGGGGTCGATGGTCTATGTGGATGATTGGTTCCTTCCCCAAAATGTAATGCTTCCATTATCGGCAAGTATGTACAATGGAATAAATCTCTTGTCATAAGTGGGATATTTGTGGACTGTGTCGGACAGTGTCTCACTGTGATATGCCACTGGATTCCCTTGTTGAGTAAGGACTTCCCCAATAGCATAGTCAGAGGCATCCGTCTTGATCTCAAATGGTTGTTGCAAGTCTGGTAATGTGAGCACTGTGCACAGCAGAGGTGATGTTTCAATTATGCAAACGCCTTCTATTGAGTTTCCGACCAGAATAATTTTTCTTTTTCTCCTCCCTTGGTGACTTAACTCAAGGGCCAAGTGATATGAGAGAATCCCAACATGAACTTGCCATAGAAATTAGCAAGACCCAGAAAGCTATGAAGCTCTGTTAGAGTATTTGGGGCTGGCCAATCCTGAATGACTTGGATCTTGGTTGGATCCACATGTACTCCATACTCATCAAAAATGTATCCCAGATACTGGACCTAGGTCATGCCAAAAGTGCACTTATCCAAATTGGCACACAACTTGTGTTGCCGCAGCATTTGGAGGACCTGTTGGATGTGGTGGAGGTGCTCTTCCCAATTCTGGTTGAATATCAGGATGTCATCCAAAAAAAGTACTACAAATGAGTTGGTGAATGGCCATAAGATGTCATCCATCAGTCTCATGAATGTTTCAGGAGCATTTTTCAGCCCGAAAGGCATGACCAACCATTCGAAAAGGCCCTCTTTGGCTTTGAAGGAAGTCTTCCAAACACCGGTCGGTTCGATCGGTACCTGGTGATACCCGGACATTAAGTCAATATTGCTAAAATATTTCGCCCCTTTAAGATGGTCTAGGAGGTCATCAATCCATGGGATCGGGTACCTATTTCCAACAATGATCTTGTTCAGCACTCGATAGTAAATATAGAGTCTCCAAGTCCCATCCTTCTTCTGTACCAACACGATAGGGCTCCCATAGGGTGATGAACTTGGTTGAATGTGACCCTTCTACAACATCTCCTGAATTTTCCTCTTGATTTCATCATTCTCCAAAACAGAGCGTCAATAGATTGGTCCATTGCTCACTGACGCAGCTGAGGTCAAATCGATGCGGTGCTTGACCTGACAGTGCAGAGGAACCCCTCTGGATGAGGTGAATATGTCCCCGTACTCCTCCATGACCTTGTCCATATTTTTTTGTTGTGCAGATGGGCCCTGTCTAGAGGTCAAGGCGATGATCTTCTTATTTCCCTAAGGGTGAATCATTATGAAAACAAATTTCCCAGTTTGGGAAATGAGCTTACTGCATTGTTTTGTATTAACCAAAGAGATAGCGGTAGGAGGTGGTACCTCTGGTATCCTGTAAAAATTATTTTCCAATGTAATAATAACAGTGTGAGGACAAGACTCATACACAGCATGTCACTTCCATAAGTATGGTTGACCTAATAATGCATCACAAACATTAAGAGGAGCAATATCACATAATACCTCATCGGTGAAGGGCTTGATGCTATAGGGAAGGTGGCACTGCTGGCTGATGCGAAGATCCCGTCCTTTGTGAATCTATCTAATGGTGTACGACTGCGTGTGTGCTATGGTCGACAAGCCAAACCACTTCAGGAGCTCTACTGAAATGAGGTTCTTTTGGCTCCCACTGTCGACAATGAACTGTAGCGAGGAGCCCTTTACCCACATTTGGGAATGGAAAAGACGCTCCTCCTCCTCTGAATCTTTTGGTTCTTCCTTTTGGATCTTCGTGGTGGCAATGGTGGCGTTGGGATCTGTATCAATAATCTTCTTCCCTTTGTCATTCCCCTTCTCAGGTTTTGATTCAGTGTCAGAGTATGCATCTGATTCAAAATCCTTTATCTCAGCCACTAGTGACTTCTTGGCCCGACACTCACTAGTGTTGTGAGTGGGGCTCTTATGGAACTCACACCACTTTCCCACTTCCTTCTTTGGCTTCGCAGTGTTGCTCTTTTCTTGCGACTTTGGCAAGTTGTCTTGAGTCTCCATACCTTGGCTATGTCCTTCATTTTGCAGTTTGGGGGAACCTTTATGGCATCTCAGAATGAATTCCAAGTGGGTACGACCAATAATAGAGAGGGTTCCTCCTCGTCCTTTCTGTCATAGTAGGTTTCCCACCAGTCCTTGACATGGGGGGTGGCTTTGAGTAGTGAAAAAGTAATCTTTTCCCGGTCGAAAAAGTCATGAACCGAGAAATATACTTCTAATAGATTCAACCATCTATCTACGACCTCTGCATCTATTCATCCATCAAATATGGGAATGTCAAAGTTTACTTGTACCTTAAAAGGGGTTGTGCCTCCAGAGTGGCTGCCAGATGCAGATGTGTTGCCAGTGGGAAGGCGTTGAAGGATCTGGGAAAAGTTATCCATCATCATGTTCCTTTGTTTTTTAAGGGCCTCCTTGAGCAACATTTTGATAGGATCTTCTGCACCCTCGTCTTTCTTTTCATCTGCCATGGGAGGCCATCGGAATTTGCGAGGTTGATCTTGTAAAGGTTCAACTAGATCGAGCCCTAACTCTTTATACCCTACCCTCATTGGGGACATGCAATGAAGGATCGAGAAAGAGCAGATTGCTCTGATACTACTGATCTAGATTTATGCAGGAACGCAACAGAATACACAAATAACCATAGAAACAAATATACAGTGGAAATAACATTTCATTTCATTAATCAAAGAACCGAAACTTGTTTACATACATAATGGAAATAAACTAGCTAGAGTGTTGGTAGCTTATCTCTGAGAAGAGATGTGGCGGCTACATGCCTCTGAACTCTGTGTTACAATGAGACTCAAAGACCTATATATTATTGAGAAACAATGGAAACCCTACACATCCAAAAACCTAACCCTAGGAGGTGAAATGCCAGAGTGTGGGCCCTGTTGGGTAACTTGGTACATCAATTCCTGGGGTCCTAACTTTGGCATACTACCTCTGTTTGACGCACATGATACATCGTTAGAAATATCTCTTCAAGGAATACATCCATAAATAGAAAATAAAGATTTTGGAACGAACTCATATTTTCTCAACCATTTGATGCCGAAAAAACGTCGTTTAGGGCATCAAAATGGCTCCGAAAGTTTAGGACCCGAAAAACTGCCAAAAATTGTAAATTTTGCTACAATTAAGGAAACTAGAAAATTAAAAGAAACAATGGTGGGGGTCCAAGTGGAATAGATGGGTGGACCCCATTGCGTTGAGTTCCTCCATGAGATGAGGAAACTTATACTAAACTTGGTCTCCAGTGAGCCACTTTCCCTGGTGAAGGAGTTGGCCTACTTTGACAACTCAATATAGCTAGATATTTTGTTGGCGGGTGTTCTTGATCTGTTTGTCCATAATCCGATTAGTCGTGGCTTGTTCCATGTATTCGAGGTTTAACTCTTTTGTTGTCAGTTGTTCTACCACGTCTGATGTGTCCAATAGAGGTGGAAAGTGGGGGGAAGGCGATACACATTGAACACTGGGTGCAGACCAAGGAATGGTGGAATACTGAGCTCGAACACATTGTCCCCTACAACCATGGAGATGGTATATGGCCCATATAGGAGCAGGAGAAGCTTGCGGTGGGGTCCAACGAGGTGCTCCTTCTGCAAATGTAGTTGTACTTTGTCACCCACCTATAATTTGTGTTGCACCTGATGCTAATCATGCCACTGCTTGTACTTAGCATTGGATCTGTCCAATACATCATGTTCCTATTGGTGAATGTGCTAAATGCGCTCAATGAAGTTGTTCACTTTAGAAACTTTAGACTGGACATGAGCTGAATTAGCCTGAGTAGCTGCATATGGCATGGCTACTTCAATGCGACATAGTGGCTGGAATCCCAAGCCCACCTGAAAGGGGTTATGGTCAGTTTAGTTGTTTGAGTTGTACATGTGCAAAATTTGTACGATCATTCGGTTGATGACCTATGTCTGGCCTTCAGTCTAGGGATGGAAAGATGTGGACTTTGTGAGCTTGGTGTCTAGAATTGACCATAGGCTAGACTAGAATGTACTAAGGAACCTTCTGTCCTGATATGAGATTATAGACTTTGGGATCCCAAAGTGTACCCACACTCATTGAAAGAAGAGTTTAGCAGTGGCTGCTATGATATTCTTCTTGCAGGCTGCCATTATGGCCATCTTTGAGAACCTGTTGATGACCACAAACACACAGTCATTGTCATTCTTAGTAGAAGGAATGCCCAACATGTAATCCATGGAGATGGATTTCAAAGGTCGACTAGAGGTAGGAAATGAAGTATAGAGGCCTTGCTTCTTGATGGATGGTTTGGAAATGGCGTAGGAAGTGCAGGATCGGATGTACTTCTGACGTCTTGTTGAAGGTTCGGCCAATAGAAATACTTCTAAAGTACAGCCATAGTTTTCTCGACCCCAAAATGCCCAGTGACCCAACTGTAGTGCGCTTCCCAAATCATCTTGTCATGCTCGCGTGAATGAGCAAAAAGGTGTCCCATGTGACATAGTACTGCATCCTGGAGGTGAAAATTTGAAACTTGGTTTCCCTCCAAGAGCATCCTATACGTGTGGTTGAATTCTGGATTGCTCTTGTAGAGAAGCGTCCAATCAGAGGTCTCGTGCCCACAAGAGTTGAACACAGTAGTTATTGCCACGATCGGTGGTCGGATGAGGCAGTCTGCAACATAATTGGTGCTTCCCTTCTTATACTTGATATTCAAATGAAACTATTGTAGATATGTGGACCACTTCTGATGGCGATCATTCTATAACTTCCCTTGTGTATGTATGAATTGCAGGGGTCGATGGTCTGTGTGGATGATCGTTTCCTTCCCAAAAATGTAATGCTTCCATTGTCGACAAGCCTATACAATGGAATACATCTCTTTGTCATAAGTGGGATATTTGCGGATTGTGTCGGATAGTGTCTCACTGTGATATGCCACTGGATGCCCTTGTTGAGTAAGGACTGCCCCAATAGCATAGTTAGAGGTGTCTGTCTCGATCTCAAATGGTTGTTGCAAGTCTAGTAATGTGAGCACTGGGCACAGCAAAGGCGATGTTTCAATTCTGCAAACACTTTCTATTGAGTTTCCAACCAGAATAATTTTGCTTTTGCTCCTCCCTTGGTGACTTGACTCAAGGTCCAAGTGAAATGAGAGAATCCCAACACTAACCTATGGTAGAAATTAGAAAGACCCAGAAAGCTGCGAAGCTCTGTTAGAGTAGTTGGGGTTGTCCAATCTTGAATGACTTGGATCTTGGTTGGATCCACATGTACCCCATACTCATCAATAAAGTATCCTAGATACTGGACCAGTGTCATGCCAAAAGTGCACTTGTCGAAATTGGCACACAACTTGTGTTGCCGCAGCATTTGGAGGACCTGTCGGATGTGGTGGAGGTGCTCTTCCCAAGTCTGGCTAAATATCAGGATGTCATCCAAGTACACTACAAAAAATGAGTTGGTGAATGGCCGTAAAATTTCATCCATCAGTCTCAAGAAGGTTTCAAGAGAATTTGTCAAGGCATGACCAACCATTCGAAAAGGCCTTCCTTGGCTTTGAAGGAAGTCTTCCACACATTGTTCGGTTCTATCGGTACCTACTGATACCCGTAATTTAAGTCTATCATGCTAAAATATTTTTCCCCTTTAAGCTGGTCCAGGAGGTTATCAATCCATGGGATCGGGGACCTATTCCGAACAGTGATCTTATTCAGCACCTGATAGTCAAAATAGTCAATACAGAGTCACCAAGTTCCATCCTTCTTCTGTACCAACATGATCGGGCTCCCACAAGGCCATGAACTTGGCCAGATGTGACCCTTTTGCAATAGCTCCTAAATTTGCCTCTTGATTTCGTCATTCTGCAGAACAGAGCGTCGATAGATCGGTCTATTGGGTAGCGGCTCACGTGGGGTCAGATCGATGGGGTGGTTGACCTGACAGTGCAGAGACACCCCTATGGGTGAGGTATATATGTCCCCGTACTCCTCCATGACCTTGTCCATTTGTTGTTGTCATGCGGATGGGCCCCATCTGGAGGTCATGGCCATGATCTTCTTCTTTCCTTGAGGGCGGATCATCAAGAAAAAAAATTTCCTTGTTTTGGAAATGAGCTTACTGCATTGTTTTGTAGTAGCCAAAGAGATAGTGGTAGGAGGTGGTACCTCTGGTATCCTATACAACTTATTTCCCAACATAATAATAACAGCGTGAGGACGGGACTCATACACAACATGTCACTTCCATAAGTATGGTCGACCTAATAATACATCAAAAAAATCAAGAGGAGCAATATCACATAATACCTCATTGGTGAAGGGCTTGATGCTGTAAGAAAGGCGACACTGCTGGCTGATGCGAAGATCTCATCCTTGGTGAAGCCACCCGATGGTGTACGGCTGCATGTGTGCTGTGGTCGGCAAGCCCAACCACTTCATGACCTCTACTGAAATGAGGTTCTTTTGGCTCCCACTGTCGACAATGAACTGTAGTGGGGAACCCTTTACCCACATGTGGGAATGAAAAATACGCTCCTCCTCCTCTAAATATTTTGGTTCTTCCTTTTGGATATTTGTGGTGGCAACGGTGGAGTTGGGATCTGCATCGATAATCTTCTTTCTCTGTCATTCCCCTTCTCGAGTTCTGATTCAGTGTCAAAGTATGCATCTTATTCAAAAGCCTTTATCTCAGCCACTAGTGACTTCTTGGCCCGACACACACTGGTGTTGCAAGTGGGGCTCTTATGGACCTTGTACCACTTTCTCGCTTCCTTCTTTGGCTTCCCAGTGTTGCTCTTTGCTTGCGAATTTGGAAACTTGTCTTGGGTCGCCATGCCTTGGTTGTGTCCTTGGTTCCGTGGTTTGGGGGCACCTTTTGCTTGCTTTTGATTCGCACATCAAAAGTATCATTTTTTTGTTTGAATTTTTGCTCAATTTTGGCAGCATACCGGTATGTCGTACCAAGCAAGGAGATGTCGAGGAACTCCATTTCCTCTTGAATGTATCTGTGCAGACAACTACGGTACTTCAACACCAAATGTTTCTCTAAATATTTGATACCCAAATTGGTGCGCAGGGTATGGAACAGATTCATCAGCTCATGAACATCTTGATCTCTTTGCTGTCGCATCATAGTCCATTGTATGTACTTGTCCTCATAGCTCCCCAAGGGATAATATTTTCCCTTTATGGTATTTCGGAATGAATTCCAAGTGGGTATGACTGAGAATATAAAGGGTTTCTCCTCATCCTTTCTATCATAGTAGGTTTCCCACCAGTCCTTGACATGGGGGCCATCTTTGAGTAGTGAAAAAGTAATCTTTTCCCAATCGAAAAAGTCATGAACCGAGAAATATCCTTCTAATAGATTCAACCATCTATCTACGGCCTCTGCATCTATTCGTCCATCAATATAGGACTGTTGAAGTTTACTTGTACCTTAAAAGGGGTTGTGCCTCTAGAGTGGTTGCTAGATGCAGATGCGCCACCAGTGGGAAGGTGTTGAAGGATCTGGGCGAAGTTATCCATCATCACATTCCTTTGTTTTTCAAGGGCCTCCTCGAGCAACATTTTGATAGGATACTCTACGCCCTCGTCTTTCTTTTCATCTTCCATGGGAGGTTGTCAGAATTTCCAAGGATGATCTTGCAAAGGTTCAACCAGATCGAGCCCTAACTATTTATACCCCACCCTCGTTGGGGACATGCAAACAAGGATCGAGAAAGACCATATTGCTCTGATACCACTGATCCAGATTTATGCAGGAACACAATAGAATACAAAAATAACCATAGAAACAAATATGCAGCAGAGATAACACTTCATTTCATTAATCAAAGAGCCGAAACTTGTTTACATACATGATGGAAATAAACTAGCTAGAGTTCTGGTAGCTTATCTCTGAGAAGAGATGTGGCGGATGCATGCCTTTGAACTTAGTCCATCAATTTCCCAGGGCCATAACTTTGGCATACTACCTCAGTTTGATGCGCATGATACATCGTTAGAAATATCTATTCATGAAATACATTCATAAACAGAAAATATCAAGTCTGGAATGGACTCATATTTTCTCGACCATTCGATGCTGAAAAAATGTCGATTAGGGCCTTAAAATGGATCCAGAAGTTTAGGACCCGAAAACTGCCAAAAATAGTAAATTTTGCTACAATTAAGGAAACTAGAAAACTGAAAGAAACAATGGTGGGGATCCAAGTGGAATAGGTGGGTGGAATAGGTGGGTGGCAACCAATATCCTCCTAGATCATTCCTCCCCCCTTAGGAAGCAATGGTCCCCATTGCATTGAGTTACTCCATGAGATGAGGAAACTTCTGCTAAACTTGGGCTCTAGTGAGACACTTTCCCTGGTGAAGGAGTTGGCCTACTTTGACAACTCAATATAGCTGGATCTTATGTTGGTAGGTGTTCTTGATTTGTATGTCCATAATTCGATCAGTTGTGGCTTGTTCCATGCAGTCGGGGTTTAACTCTGTTGTTCTGAGTTGTTATGCCACATCTGATGTGTCCAATAGAGGTGGAAAGTAGGGCCAAAGTCGGTCCACATTGAAAACTGGGTGAAGACCAAGGAATGGTGGAATACTGAGCTCGAAGGAATTGTCCCCGACAGCCTTGGTGATGGCATATGGTGCATATTGAAGTAGGAAAATCTTGCGGTGTGTTCCAGTGAGATGCTCCTTCTGCAAATGTAGCCACACTTTGTCGCCCACCTGAAAGTTGTGTTGCACCCGATGTTGATCATGCAGCTGATTTTACTTAGCATTGGATCTATCCAATACATCATGAACCTATTGGTGAATGTGTTGAATGCACTCAATGAAGTTGTTCTCCTTAGAAAATTCAAACTGGACATGAGCTGAATCAGCCTGAGTAGCTACAAATGGCATGACTACGTCAATGGGACATAGTGGCTGGAATCCCAAGCCCACCTAAAAGGGGTTGTGGTTGGTTGAGCTGTGGAGGGCCCGGTTATAGCTATGTTGTACATAGGGGAGGCTCTCATCCCATGTGCATGGATTCTTTGAGTTGTACATTCCCAAAATGTGTACGATCATCCGGTTGACGACCTCTGTCTGGCCATCAGTCTAGGGATGGAAATCTGTGGACTTTGTGAGCTTGGTGTCTAGCATTGACCATAGGCTAGACCAGAATGTACTGAGGAACCTTCTATCCTGATCTGAGATTATATACTATGGGATCCCAAAGTGTACCCACACTCATTCAAAGAAGAGTTTAGTAGTGGCTTCCGCTATGATATTCTTCTTACAGGCGACCATTATGGCCATCTTTGAGAATCTGTTGATGACCATGAACATGCAATCATTGTTGTGCTTAGTAGAAGGAAGGCCCGGCATGTAATCCATGGAGATGGATTCGCAAGGTCAACTAGGGTTAGGAAACATAGTATAGAGGCATTGCTTTTTTATGGACAGTTTGGCAATGGCACAGGCAGTGCAGGATCAGATGTACTTCCTGACGTCTTATCGAAGGTTCAGCCAATAGAAATAATTCTGTAGTATGGCCACTGCTTTCTCAACCTCGAAATTCCCAGCGACCCGACTGTACTGTGCTTCCCAAATCATCTTGGCACACTCGCTTGAAGGAACACAAAGGTGTCCCATGTGACATAGTAATGCATCCTGGAGGTGAAAATTTGGAACTTGGTTTCCCTCCAAGAGCGTGATGTATGTGTGGTTGAATTATGGATTGATTGTGTAGAGAAGTGGCCAATCAGAGGGCTCGTTCCCACAAGAGTTGAGCACGGTGTTTATCGCCACGATTGGTGGTTGTCTGAGGTACTCTGGAACATTATTGGTGCTTCCCTTCTTGTACTTGATATTCAAATGAAACTGTTGTAGATATGTGGACCACTTCTGATGGTGATCATTCTATAACTTCCCTTGTGTATGTATGAACTGCAGGGGTCGATGATCTATGTGGATGATCATTTCCTTTCCCAAAATGTAATGCTTCCATTGTCAGCAAGCCTATACAATGGAATACATCTCTTTGTCATAAGTGGGATATTTGTGAACTATGTCGGATAGTGTCTCACTATGATATGCAACTGGATGCCCTTGTTGAGTAAGGAATGCCCCAATAACATAATTAGAGGCATCTGTCTCGATCTAAAATGGTTGTTGCAAGTCTGGTATTGTGAGCACTGGGCACAGAAGAGGTGATATTTCAATTCTATAAACATCTTTTGTTGTGTTTTCGAACAAAAGAATTTTGCTTTTGCTCCTCCCTTGGTGACTTGACTCAAGGGCCAAGTGATATGAGAGAATCCCAACATGAACCTGTGGTAGAAATTAGCAAGACCCAGAAAGCTGTGAAGCTCTGTTAGAGTAGTTGGGACTGGCTAATCCCGAATTCCTTGGATCTTGGTTGGATCCACATGTACCCCATACTCATCAATAATGTATCCCAGATAGTGGACCTGGGTCATGCCAAAGTGGACTTGTCCAAATTAGCACACAACTTGTGTTGCCACAACGTTTGGAGGACCCGTCGGATGTGGTGGAGGTGTTTTTCCCAAGTTCAGCTGAATATCAGGATGTCATTCAAGTACACTACTACAAATGAGTTGGTGAATGGCCACAAGATGTCTTCCATCAGTTTCATGAAGGTTGTAGGAGCATTTGTCAACCTAAAAGTCATGACCAACCATTCGAAAAGGCCCTCCTTGGATTTGAAGGAAGTCTTCCACACATCGGTCGGTTCGATTGGTACCTGGTGATACCCAGACTTTAAGTCGATCTTGCTAAAATATTTATCCCCTTTAAGCTGGTTTAGGAGGTCATCAATCCATGGGATTGGGTACCTATTCCAGACAGTGATCTTTTTCAGCGCCCGATAGTTAATATAGAGTCTCCAAGTCCCATTCTTCTTTTGTACCAACATGATCAGGCTCCCACAGGGTGATGAACTTGGTTGGATGTGACCCTTCTGCAGCAGCTCCTAAATTTTCTTCTTGATTTCATCATTCTCCAGAACAAACCATCGATAGATAGGTTCATTGGGCAGCGATGCACCTGTGATCAAATCGATGGGGTGCTTGACCTGATAGTGCATAGGCACCCCTGTGGGTGATGTGAATATGTCCCCATACCCTCCACGACCTTGTCCATTTTTTGTTGTCATGCGGATGGGCCCTGTCTCAGAGGTCATGGCCACGATCTTCTTCTTGCCCTAAGGGTAGATCATCAAGAAAACAAATTTCCTAGTTTTGGAAATGAACTTACTGCATTATTTTGCAGTAACCAAAGAGATAGCGGCAGGAAGTGGAACCTCTGGTATCCTATACAACTTATTTCCCAACATAATAATAACAGCGCAAGGCCAGGACTCATACACAGCATGTCACTTCCATAAGTATGCTTGAACTAATAATACATCACAAACATCAAGAGGAGCAATATCACATAATACCTCATCAGTGAAGGGCTTGATGTTGTAGGGAAGGCGGCACTATTGGCTGATGCAGAGATCCCATCCTTGGTGAAGCCACCCGATGGTGTACGGCTATAGGTGTGCTATGGTTGGCAAACCCAACCACTTCACAACCTCTGCTGAAATGAGGTTCTTTTGGCTTCGACCATCGACAATGAACTGTAATGGGGAATCCTTTACCCACATCTGGGAACGGAAAATACGCTCCTCCACCTCTAAATCTTCTTGTTCTTCCTTTTGGATATTCATGGTAGCAACAGTGGCGTTGGGATCTGCATCGATAATCTTCTTCCCTCTGTCATTCCCCTTCTCGGGTTCTGATTCAATGTTAGATTATGCATCTGATTGAGAAGCCTTTATCTTGGCCACTAGTGACTGCTTAGCGTGACACTTATTGGTGTTGTGAGTGGGGCTCGTATGGAACTCGCACCACTTTCTTACTTCCTTCTTTGAATTCGCAGTGTTTCTCTTTACTTGTGACTTCGGCAAGTTGTCTTGAGTCGCCTTGCCTTGTCTATGTCCTTGGTTCTGTGGTTAATGCAGGAACACAAAAGAATACACAAATAACCATAGAAACAAATATGCAGTGGAAATAACACTTCATTTCATTAATCAAAGAACTGAAACTTGTTTACATACATAATGGAAATAAACTGGCTAGTTTTGGTAGCTTATCTCTGAGAAGAGATGTGGTGGCTACATGCCTCTGAAATCTGTGTTATAATGAGGCTCAAAGGCCTATATATTATTGAGAAACAATGGAAACCCTACACATCCAAAAAACTAACCCTAGGAGGTGAAATGCCAGAATGTGGGCCCCGTTGGGTAACTTGGTACATCAATTTCCTGGGGTCGTAACTTTGGCATACTACCTCCGTTTGACTCGCATGATACATCGTTAGAAATATCTATTCAAGGAATACATCCATAAATAGCAAATATTGAGTCCAAAATGGACTCATATTTTCTTGACCATTCGATGCTGAAAAAACATCGTTTACGGCCTCAAAACAACTCTAGAATTTTAGGACCCAAAAACCTCCAAAATTAGTAAATTTTGCTACAATTAAGGAAAATGGAAAACTGAAAGAAACAATGGTGGGGGTCTAAGTGGAATAGGTCGGTGGCCACTAATATCCTCTTGGATCATCACCATCATTTTTTTTAATCAATAGGATCAGGATCAGATCTTGATGGGTGTCCTGATTTATTTTATTCAATTGGTTTAGTCCTCGGGCCTTGGAAGGAGAGGTTTAACCTTGAAATAGAGGATCTGAGTACATCCCATCTCTAGAATAGGATCTGCTGACTTCCGTGTGAGTATTGCGAACCACACATTCACGAGGCTATCGGGAATACCGTAGGGAATTTTGTGAAGGTATCTGAAAATACAAATGTCCAAAGGTATACTACTTATGCAAGGATTTGTGTCTATCTAAACCTCTCACAAGAAATCACAGAGGCAATCAATTTAACATGGGAGGATGAATACTGGGTTCAACCCTTGGATTATGAACAAGTTCCATTCGAATGTAGGTAATGCCATGAGTATGGACACCTGAGTTAGGACTGCCCAACCATTAAACCCACGGTAATACCCACTCAGGAGAAAAAAAGGAAAAAGAAAAGCATAGTGAAGGTTTTAATCAGGTTTATAATCGAAAAAGGTAGGGTAAAAGGACCACCTACCAGTCGCAATCACAACCAAAGCAGGCCATTGAGACAAAGAAGTGATCTAATAATAGGTTTGGGACCTTGAGCATGATGGTCTCTAAGGAGGAATAACTCAATAAGGTTAACCATATACCTCACACTGAGGAAGGACATAAATCCCCATCAAAGTCAGAAAGTATGTGGATGAAAGAGTTAATGGAAGATATGGAAGAAGACATTCCAGAGAAAGTAGAGGATATGGACTTAGGAGAACTGTATCTGGATGAAATAGAGAAAGAATGTAGTAAGAAATGACAATGGTATGTCTCAATAAGGCAGTTAGAACTTCTATAGCAGTTTATCCTTAAAACCAAGGCCTCCTCATAGCTGGGCATAGTAAGGACCCTTTGAAGGGTAGTAAATGAAAACAACCATAGGATGGGGAAAAATGTGGGAGAAAGACAAATAGGTAGATAATAGCATATACTGGAACAAGGATGATTGAGTCGGTAAAGTATCTGGTGATAAAAGTGTCCTTCACATAAGTTAATAGAAAGAACCAATGAATATAATAACTTGGAATATCAGATGTGTCAATAACCCTAGGAAAGTGAAGACCCTTCGAAATAAGTTAAGAAAGGAGAAACCTAATGTGTTATTTCTGCAAGAAACAAAATGCAGCTCTGATAATATACAAGAAATTAAGAGAACAATATGACATGGAATTCTAGGGATAGTTATCGATGTAAGAGGGATGGCAGGAGGTCTATCTATTCTATGGAAACCTAAGGTCCTTCACCTAAATAAGTTTAGGGAAACTCAATTCTCCATATCTACAGACTTCCAAGTGTGCAATCCTGAGGTAAAAGGGACACTCACTAATGTCTATGGCTCAATTATTATAACTCATAAACCAACTTTCTTATCACTCTTGGATAAGGAAGCGCAAGAAATGTAAAACTAGTTTTGGATAGTGGGAGGTGATTTCAATTTGATTACATCCCTGGAGGAGAATAAGGGAGGGAGATGAAATTTGGAAGCAAACAATATTTATTTTAAAGACCTCACACAAGAGAGAAGGTTGGTTGACATAGAAACTAGGAATGGATGGTATAAATGGAATAACAGATGAGGAGGGGAACATCATGTGGCTTCTCGGTTAGACTGATTCATTTTAGCTGAGGAAATGATTAACAGAGACAAGGAAGTGACCAATCTGGTCCTCGCCTCTGCAGGATCTATTCATTGGCCCATTAGTTTGGTTTGGGATGAGGGGGACGCACCCATTAGGAGCCCTTTCTGATTTGAAAAATTACGGCTTGAACATAGTGATTTCAAGGAACTTGTCGGTAAATGATGGGAAGAGATGGAACCCATCAGGGGAAGTGTGATGTACCAATTTGAGTAAAATATAAGGAAGTTAAACGAAAAACTCCATACCTGGAATACGGAGTAATTTGGGGACATATTCCAAGAAAAGAAGCTTCTAAAGGTCAAACTAGAAGAGCTTCAGAGGGAAGTTATGGACAATAGGTATACTAATGATATGAAACAAAGAGAGAAGCTCCTCCTAGATAAGCTTAGTGCTAGGGAACGAGAGGAGGAAACCCACTTGTAACAAAAGTATAGAACCCTATGGTTGCAGGATGGGGAGAGAATACAAAATTATTTCATCAAACCGCGGTCTAAAACCATCAAAGGGAAAATCTAATGAAGCTAAAAAAAGATAATGAGAAGTATGTCGAGACTATGGAAGACATGGAAATAGAACTAGTTTAGTATTTTGGAACGATCAGGAAGGAAGATCAGTTAGACAGGGTTGAAGACATAAGAAAGATTACTAGACATATCTCAAGACAGGTTATGGAAAACAAAAATGAAATCCTGGTGAAACCCGTGGAACTCCAGGCAGTTGAGGAGGATGTCAGCCAACTAACAGATGGAAAATCTCTAGATCCTGATGGTTTCACAACCAATTTCTTCCACCATTTTTTATATTTTATCAAAGATGAAGTTTGGGAAATAGTGGAGGAATCTAGAAAGGATAAGGGAGTTCTAAAAGCTTTCAATTCCACCTTTCTACATCTCATCTTTAAGGAGGATTGGGATGAATCTCCTGGTATGTTCAGACCGATAGCTCTATGCAATGTCATTTACAAAATTATAACAAAAGTGTTGGCCAATAGATTAAATCCTATCTTCCCGGATTTGGTAGCCCAAGAATATCAGGATTTGTGGAAGGATACCAGATTCTGGACGGAATCATTTTAGTCGATGAGGTCATTCACTCTCTGAAAGTAACACAAAAACTAGGCATGCTATTCAAGCTTGACATCTCAAAATCCTATGACAAATTAAGTTGGCAATTTATGAAAGAAATGCTTGAGGCTTAAGGTTTCCACCAAGGGTGGGTTCGATGGATAATTGTCACATGCCCCAATTTTGCAAAAAACAATTTTATATTATTTGAGGACAATATGTTAAATTTTATGCTAAGTTGTAATTGATGACTTAGTAGGGTCAAGGATATTTAATGTAAATTCAGAATATTTTATTTATAAATAAAAAAAGGAGGAGACAACAGCTTAGGAGAGCTGTTAAAAGAGTGTTTAATGGTCAAATTGGTGGGGGAGATTGGATGGAGAGCAAACTGACATGTGGCAGCATCCTCAAATCACTTCCAGCTGTTGTAGGTGGCAACCTCCCCACAATTGGGGTCATGATTCCCCAAGAAAGTGGAATCAAAGAAAGTGGCTCAATTAATGACAACTACCCCAAAAGACCTAAGCAATCTTTATAAAAATTCCCATTGAAGAGAGCTGAGGCTGCTCATTCTAGAGAAGTGATCATTCAGGTTGAATGAATGTACTTCAGAGAAATTCAATGGAAGGGAAATCTGAAAAGTGTTTGAGGGGATAACTGCTGATTGATATAGTTGCAGCTTTTAAGCTGAAGATCATACTGCTGAGAGCAGCATATTTTACTAAGATATTGAACTAGTCAGTTGAAAGAGGGTTCTACTGTTTGCATTCTCCACCAATTCTCAACCAAGAAGACTAGGAACATGCTCGGGGGTCCTGAGGAAGCGTTGTTTGAGCGCTCTCCATAAGACTTGGTAGGGAGGAACGGCCTCCTAACGCTGTTGTCGTCTGTCCTAAGTAGGTTCTATGTTGTTTTATTTTACTGTGTTAGTTAAATGAATCTTAGTTTAACTGGTATAAGAATGTTAAAGTATAGTTTGTGAAATGTTAGAATTAGTATCCTTATTAGATTGTTGTAGAAATGAAGCTGGCTTAGAAATTAATGAAATAAAATGAAAATAATTTCTAGACTGTGTTTTTCCATGCCTGGAAAGCAGGCCATTCTCTAGCATAGGTAGAATGCTTTAAGAAGATAAGAGAATCAAAATAGTAGATAGGATAGTGTATCTATAGATAGTAGAATAATTTCATTCAATGTCAAAATATTAGGGAGGAAAAACAATGTTATGATTTAATTCTATTTCTCTATTTTCACTTAGTATAACTGAATGGAATGCAGCAGAAAAACTACATTAGAGTTACAATGATTACATACAGTTAAGTATATAAACAAGCTACTAATCATATAGTTTATCTTCTAACAATATCAACTAAATCTAAGACTAATATTTAATATAAACTAGATAGGGTTATATTAAAAGTTCTTAATTTATAAAGAGTAACAGAATTACATAGTTTATTTTCTATCCTTTCGAGAACTCTGAATAAATTCTACGTGATAGTTTAGTAAATAAAAACTGTAAATATAAACAATAAACAATACAAAAACTAAAGGGTTTATTTATCTAGAAACTAATTTTTATTACCCGACAAGTTTATAACCTGTGATGAAATAACACTAGAGTCGAAACCCTAACTTATAAATTATTTAAATATAATTTAATTTACTTAAGGATTTAAACCTTTTCATTGATAACTATATAAATACACCCTACAGGAAGTTTCCAAACCATACTTTAGATTGTTCACAGTCTTTTATGAAAATAAATGTCTTTTATAAACAAGCAAGATAAGATACAATTAACAATTTAAGTTACCACTATACACCTATAATAATCAAACCGAAATAACAAGTAGCAGAACCTAAGTAATAATAAATTATTAATATATTTTAGACAAGGGTTTTATTTTTGGTAAAACCCTAGTTTGTATATTCCAAACAAGTAAGTTAATATTATAAATTTCACATTACAACTAATCTACATTCCTCATATTAACAATTCTTGCAAAAGTTAGCTTAAATAGTAATTTTCTTCATTAGCAGTGAAGAAAGAAAGACTATAATTACCCAGAATCATAGATTACAAAATTACAAAAACCATTGCAAAAATGAGACAGAGCTCGAAATTAAAAATATTCTTAAAACCAAATGTATTACATTGATAGGCCGTAAGGCTAAAAAATTAACAAAGATACATCACACAGCTCACGACCGGTATAACCCAGCATTATAGCAAGGGTTTATAACATTAAAATGGAAAACAACTTATTAAAACCACCTATTAAACCAAGAGACCAAGCAGGATTCCAAGCACAGATTTCTCTTTCAATAACCCTAAATACAAGTAGGGTGAAACCCATCTGAGCTCAGGGGTTACCGGTTAAAGCCATGAAGCCCCTGAAGACGATGGTCATGTGTCTTTCAATAAATATTGGAATGGCCACGGTTCCTATACAAGCATTGTTAGTGAGCGTTAGTTTAGGGTTCAATTCTATAATATTAAAAACCTTAACTGTATTCATAACTTGACAGACTTTACATAGTAAAAACTGAGATAATCTCTACCTATAAATATAAAAGTATCGAGCAGCGAAAAGACTGTCACCAGCTGCATAATGCATACACAAAAATCTCCAAACCCTACAACTACTGTGGAGCACAACAGTAGCAAAGAAGTTTTAACTTCGCAACATAGTGACAAGTCACGAAGGAGAGAAGGACTGACCTACGAACAGGCCGAGAGCCAAAACACAAAAACCAGTAAACACTTGCAGGGTAAGGTTCACAGCTAAGAAATGTTTGCAAACAAATACTGAGCTTTGAAAACTGCAACAACGTCAAGCAAAAGGCTTGGAGCAAGCTAGTGGAGGAACAACCCTAACGACCACCATGGAACTATGCAGAGCAGCCCGTAGGCCAGCGTGAACTTTGGAGGTAAATGACAAAGCGAGTAGGGTTTGCAAGACTTTTATATCACCAATACATGGATAGGAGATGACCACGTTCCCTCAAATACTTTTAACCATGCAAGGGTCGATTCCATAGTCCACCTGTGGTTTCAAACATCAAATTATTAAAACAATGATATAAACAAATCAAACACGAAACTATGGAGTGCGTTTATTATATTAAACACCAATGATAACATATGAACTATATCATTGGTATGATAGCTTCGAGATTCACATGTTTGTTTAACAATAATTTCATAACGTTGACCCTAGTGAAATCCTGTATCAACTATGTCTTATGAACTTTCCCAATGTTAACCATGCATTAGAACCTTTACATTGAACAATGGATAGGTATACTTGCAACGACGATAAATATTCACATAATATTTTAAAGTTCAAACTTCATCACTTGTAAACCGATGGCTTGGGTTGTTATAAAATATGGATTCTGACTTAAATAGTGAAATTATTTAAAACATGACAATTACAAGGCTAGACCTTGGTATAAGCTCTCACCATTAATAGTTTGCAAATCGACTGGTCAGTAATAATAATAGACTCTATCATTATTTGGCAAATATAGTATGGGATTGTTTATTTATGTCTGTTCTTAGCATAAAATAAGAACCTGGATCATATTAGTTTACACTTAGGGTAAACTTTAGATTAAAAGTTCTAGGTAGAAAAATCCACCATAATAGTTTATATAAACATTAACTTATTATAAGTAAGGCAATACGGTAATAGTAAATTACAATGGAATAAACCATGCTCAAGGTCGATAATCATTGGAATAACATTGATAATATATTACCTATGAATTAGACTTATGAAAGTGATGATAGATAGTATTCCATTATGCAGTGATGCACTTAATTGCAATAACCAAACTTATATGGTCAAGAGATTTCCAAGCAGTAAGATTCCTACAGCAAGCAAGTAACAATCAGATTGGTATATTATAAAATAATATGGTAATGTAGGTTGTTACAATAGTACATGCAGCAAGGCGATAATGTAAGTACGGAAGTTTATAACTTGATTAGTGAGCATTTTTATTTTACATACAAGTAACAGGTTGATGAATTCCATAACTAGTAAGTTAAAAATAAAATCGAAACATATACTCTAATGAGAATCTTTACTATCAAGATCGATAGAAGTTCTTTCATGAACAAAAGATAGTAAGAATAAATATAACAGTTGTGAGATAAGCATGTTAAAATAGAAGTAAATATATGTCGAATATTATGAGCTTTAAGATCACACTAAGTATCTTTGGTTTCGCTAAGCTTAATAAAGATATCAACCTTTATATCTAAACTTTGCATACAGTTTTAGAACATAAACTATAGAAGACAAATTACATTACCTCATCAGAGTTTGTATGATATTTATCACCTTATCTTAATAGCATATTTATTTGTGAACAGAAATACTTCTTGCTACCTTATGAATTAAACTTCTACTTGATCAATCATTACCTATTGAACTTGTAAGAACCAGCAGTCCATCTGCATTAGCATAAATGCTAAGTAAGCCCAAGATTTCAAAGATAGATTTCACCTACTTGCCAAAAAGTAGACTTATTAGTAAAATTGAAAGAAAATAGTATGCAAGTAAATCTTATTTACTTTCTGAAAATGATGATGTTTTAGTTAGCATAATATGAAAATGTTCAATACTAATCATTAGACTGTTTCATCTCCCGCTAACAACTAGCCCTTAGTAAACCGCATATTTATCATTTTATGTTATCTTAAATAATTTTAGTTTTTGTGAAAAATTGGGGTTTTGACATGTGGTATCAGAGCACAAAGTTCAAACACTAAGCCTTGATGAATCCCAACTTGCTTTTATGAAACAGTGAATTTAAAATTATTTTTGCTGATGTTATTTTCTTTTAATGTTATTCAACAAAAAAATTGTTTCTGAAGTTTAACAACAGGTATGGAAAGACTGGAGGAATATGTGGAAGAGGAATCTCCCTTTACTGAACAAGAAAACTTATAAAGAGACCCTATACAAGAGGACATAACCACTAATTCCTCAGAACTTTTACAAACAGTAAAAGACTTACAATTTGAAATGGAATCTATTAAACGAGAAAATGAAAGGATTCTGAGAGCTCGGGAGGAGCTGAATCAGATCCTAACAAAAATATTTCAAACTGAGGGAAGGGGTAAAAGAGCTGATTTAGAAGATATAAGTCACCAAAATAAATATAAAAAGATTAACCAAACTAAAAATGAAAGCAGCTCATATTCAGAAGTATTTGGTGACCAACATAATTTTCATTCCACTAGTGATAGTAGTGATGACAATCATTATACTAAAAAGAGAAAATATAAACCTTATGAGGAAATTTTGAGGGAGTTTAAAAATATTAAACCATCAACCTTCAATGGAGAAACTGAGAAGGGGGAGGAAGTAGAATCCCGGTTATCTGGGATGAAGAAGTACTTCCATATTTATAACTATTCTAACCAATTAAAGGATAGAATGGCTATCTACGATATTTCAGAATAAGAGAGAAGAATGTAAATTGGAGTACCTTCAAAAAGTACTTTAAAAATAAATTTCTATCTGAGCAGTACTATGAGAAGAGAGCAAAAGAATTCTATGAGCTTAAACTAGGTTCAATGACTATGAAATATTTGAACAAGAAGTTTTTAAGTTTGCTTAGGTATGTGCCATACCTTGTAGATGAAAAAATGAAGGTACAATGATTCCTCAGCTATTTACCTTATCACATCAGGGATAGGATCAAGTATGATAATCCAAAAACTTTGGAAGAATCTATGAGGAAAGCTAATTTCTGTTATGAACAGAATCGGAAGAAGGAGAGCATGGCCAACTGGAAGGCCAAAAAGAACAACAACCATTATGATCAAAACAAGAAAGAGTTTGTATCCAACCAGAATTCTAAAAATAATAAGGTTAGAAATTTTCCTAACAAGAATTTCCGAGGGAATAAGAATAATTAACCAAGCAATCAGAACAATTCAAAGGGTAAAGAGTCTACTAATAATCATGGAAATTACACAAAGAACTTTGAACGCAAAGAACCCATAAAGTGTTGGGAGTCTATGTTGATGTATTTGTAACTTCAGAATGTATTCATCTATGTATCTTATGTCTTGTAACCCGATGTTTATTCTGGGATGTGTCTGTAATGTAATTGAGTCATGATGTCATGCCCCGATGTTTTGATCGGGAGGATATATAATGTAAACAAGTCATGTCAAGTCATTGTGGGTAACCCTCCTATTGTCTAAGGGTTAAAGTCCTCACAGTTCTGGGGCACTAGGGTTATTAGAATCACCTAGGGAAGTCGGCCCTAGTAGGGTTTTAGTCATGCCGGGAAGCAGTATAAATAGAGAAGTGACTTCTCTATTTAACACACATCTCATATACACTCAAGTGTAGTGCATAGTTGAGGAAGGAGAAGACACTGGGGCTAGATAAGAAGAAGGTTACTGCTGTCGGGAGATCACTCACTGTTTTGGGCTTTTCTATTTTGGTGCTAATTCTATCTCTGAGGAAGTTGCTGGGTTTTCTCCATTTATGGTTTCCCTGAGGAAAAACACTGTGTTCATTGTCTCTTGTGTTTGATTGTTGTGCTTGTTATTCTCTCAGTTAAATATCCTAATAATGCTATCTTAATGTTGAAAAACTAACATGGTATCAGAGCTAACCTGAGAAGAAGACACTGTGCAGGTGTGGGAACTAGGGATTCCTAGTTTGTGGATCTTCCTCCACATATTTGCAGCAAACGTAAGGTGGAATAACTCTCCTCCTTAGGGCGCATCTTTCTGTCAAAGAAGAATCCAATTCTGAGGTTTTTCACTTTTGGACCTGACACTACTGCCGAAAATTAGGGATTTTCATAGAAGAGGAATTTTCAGTGAGCCTAGGCTTGGATTTATTTCCTCCCCAAAATCGAAGTTAGGGATCAATTTCAAATCATTTGGTTGGACAAAACTCCGGAAAAGAAAAACCCTAATTTGCTCCTGAACCAGTACTGCAGGATTCAGCTCCAAATCCAGATCCGACATCTTGACCTGGTAAGATATAAATCTTTTGTATTTCCATTTGAGGTTCTTAGTTAAGATGTCTCATCATACCAAGCTTGATGAAAAGCTTGAGGGAGATGATAACTTTCAAGCCTGGAAGTATAGGATCTCCCTGGTCCTGGAAGAGAATGAGTTGGACTCCTACATCAATGAGGAGGTTCCAGTTCTAGAGGGAGATGAGGCTAAGGCCTTGCATAAGAATAAGTTGGTTATGGGAAAGAGAATCATTGTTGATTATATCAAGGATCACCTTATCCCATAGGTTTCCTCTCTCAAGACACCTAAAGCTATGTTTGATGCCCTAACCAAATTGTTTGAAGGGAAGAACATAAACCAAAAGATGACTCTGAGGAATCAACTGAAGAATGTGAAGATCCAGAATGTAGAGACCATCCAGTCTTACTTCACAAGGGTTTCTCAGATCAAAGAAAAAATAGAAGCAGTAGATGAAGAAGTGGAGAATGCAAAAATTGTGATGACTACCTTGAATGGTCTCCCTAGGACATGGGACTCCTTCATTCAAGGGATCTATGCTAGAAAGAATTTAGTCAAGTTCAACAGACTGTGGGAAGAATGTTCTCAAGAAGAAGCTCGGATAGCAACCAAGAAACCTAGATCCAACCATCACAGAAGTAAGTACTCTCATCAAAGGAATAACTCTAGAAAGCCTAGAGATAAGTCTAAGTTCATTTGCTATACATGTGATGAAAGAGGACACTTTGCTAGAGATTGTCCTAAGAAAAAAAGTAGCTCTCACAAGAAGAAGGTAAACAAAATAAGACATCATGCTCATGCTGCAGAGGATGATGAACCTTCATCAAAGAGAACTAGATATGAAAGTAAATATTCTTCAAGCGAGGATGAATATGTTTTGATTTTCGCTCTCACAGGAAACATTAATCATGGAAGCAATGATTGGCTTATAGATAGTGGGGCTTCCAAACATATGAATGGATTCAAGGAATCCTTTGTGAGACTTTTAGAACATGAATCACCTCACAATGTGAAGCTAGGAGATATATACCAATATCCAATAAAGGGTAGTGGGGAATCTTCCTATAAGCTAGACTATGGAAAGTTTATGACTATGAAGGAAGTATTCTTTGTGCCAAGACTCAAGAAGAAACTCCTCTCCAGATCGGCATTAGATGCAAAAGGAATGAGAGTTGCATTCATAGATGGTCAAGTCATCATGTGGCCAAAAGGAAAGACTATTGATGATGCAATAGTGATTGGTGAACAAGAAAGAGGTTTGTACAAATTGAAGGGCCATCCACAACAAGCCTTGGTCCATGACATAGTAGAGCCAAATGAACTATGGCATAGAAGGCTTGCACATGTGCATTACAGAGCACTACCTCTAGCAAGCAAAGATATTGAAGGCCTTCCGGAAATACAAGCAAAACATGATGCAGTCTGCAAAGGATGTGCGAAAGGAAAGAACACAAAGAAGACATTTCCAAGTAGCGAAAGCAAAGCAAAAGGAATCTTGGAAATCATCCACTTCAATGTATGTGGTCCTATGTCATCAAGCTCACTAAGCGGCATTGATGACTTTTCTAGGAAGACATGGATTTACTTCATGAAGAACAAAAATGAAGTATTCATCAAGTTCAAGGAATTCAAAGCCTTGATCAAGAATCACACTGAAAAGAAGATCAAGACCTTTCGATTAGATAATGGTGGAGAATTCACTTCGAATGAATTCAAAGAGCTATGTAAAGACTCAGGGATTAATAGGGAGTTGTCCACTCCTTATAATCCACAACATAATGGGATTGTAGAAAGGAAGAATAGAACTATCATGGAAGCTGCAAGAGCAATGGTTCATGATCAAGATCTTCCTATGCATATTTGGTCGGAAGCTGCTAGAACAACGGTGTATGTACAGAACTGTACTCCAAATAGAGTACTCGAGAACAAGACTCTTGAATAAGTCTTCTCTAGCAAGAAACCAGAAGTTAGCCATCTCAGAATATTCGGTTGTCCTATGTACATACACATTCCAAAAGAGAAGAGAACAAAATTAGATCCTTCAGGAAAGAAGGTTATATTTCTGGGATACTCTGAAAGCTCGAAGGCTTACGAAATCTATTTCCTGGGATACAAGAATATTGACATCAGTAGGGATGTGACATTTGATGAAGACACAGCTTACAAAAAATCCAAAAAGAGACCTGCTGAAGAACCTGAAGAAGTAGAAGCACCCAAAATTCATGATACAACCATGAACGAAGAAACTCAAGTAGAAGATCGAGAATTTGAAGAACCACAAAGCCCTATAGATCCACCTCTGGAAAAAAATCCTAATAAGAGGAAAAATGCTTGGGTATGTGAAATTATGCAAGGTGCGGAAAGATATGGGGCTCCGGAAGAGAATCACAGAGAAAGAAAGAGGAACAGATCCCGCTCTGGGTATGTAGCTTTACTATGTGATTTCATTGATAAAGAACCTTCCAGTTATGAAGAAGCGACAAAACGAAAAGAATGGAAGGATGCTATGATATAAGAGTACCAATCGATCATGAAGAATGATGTTTGGGATGTTGTCCCAAGACCATAAGGGAAGTCAATTGTGACTTCTAAATGGATCTACAAGATCAAGCATGCTGCAGATAGTAGCATTGAAAAATATAAAGCAATATTTGTGGCTCGAGGTTTCTCTCAGAAAGAAGGAATAGAATATGAAGAGACCTTTGCACCTGTAGCCAGATACACTTCCATCAGATCAGTACCTGCTCTGGCTGCAGTGATGAAATGGAAGATACACCAGATGGATGTCAAGACTGATTTCTTGAATGGTGTAGTAGAATAGGAAGTGTATGTAGAACAACCAGTCGGTTTTGAGACACATGACAGGGAGTCTCATGTGTGTATATTGAACAAAGCCCTGTACGGTTTGAAACAAATACCCAGGACTTGGTATAAAACAATTGACAGCTTTCTATCCAATTTGGACTTTACCAAGAGTAAAGCAGATTCCAACCTTTACTACAAGATTGAATATGGAAACCCAGTGATTCTCCTACTATATGTAGATGATGTGTTTATGACAGGTATGGATGGGTTGATTGTTGATACAAAGAGAAATCTTTCTACCAAGTTAGAAATGAAGGACTTGGGTATGATGCATTATTTTCTAGGTATGGAGGTGTGGCAGAGTGCAGATGGAATCTCCCTTGGACAAGGGAAGTATGCAGTAGAGATCTTGAAGAGGTTTGGGATGATGGACTGCAAAGCCATGGCCACACCTATGGCATCGAACCTAAAGTTATTGATCGATGCTTCATCAGATTCGGTTGATGCTACGATGTATCATCAGATGATTGGGTCCTTGATCTACCTGACAAACATGAGACCAGACATTTGCTTTGCTCTGAACACCTTGAGCTAGTTCTTGACAGAGCTGAGAAATGTTCACTTGATTGTTGCAAAGCATATTCTAAGGTACCTGAGGGTTACAGTTGATTATGGGCTCAAGTATGAGTCGAATCAGAGGATTAACCTGGAGGGTTATGTTGATTCATATTGGGCAGGCAGCGCCATCGATAGGAAGAGCACTTTCAGGTGTTGCTTCAGTATGGGATCAGGCGTGATCTCTTGGTTTAGCAGGAAGCAATCTTGTGTGGCACTGAGTACAGCTGAAGCAGAGTATGTCGCAACTTGTTCAGCTAGTTGTGAGGCAATATGGCTAAGGAAGCTACTATATGATCTATTTGATCTCCAGTTGGATGCTACATGTATACATTGCTACAACCATAGTTGTGTGAAGTTGTCAGAGAATCCAGTGTTCCATGACAAGTCGAAGCATATCGAGATCAAGTATCACTATATCAGGGATATGGTGCAGAGGGGAGCAGTGAAGCTCCAGTATGTTGCAATGGACAATCAAATAGTTGATGTGTTGACGAAGCCATTGGCTAGGGTGAAGTTTGAGTACTTTAGGGAGAAGCTTGGTGTTCTCCAGATCAAGGTTCCCTCCAAAGGGAAGTGTTGAGTCTGTGAGCCATTCTAACATGGGAGAGGATTAAGTTCCTTCCATGGCCAGATGTAAGGGCTGAGCCATTCTGTCATGGTGAGAGGATTTAGGTTCCTTCCATGTCAGATATGAGTGCTATTGCCATTCTGGGAATGGAGGTGCCTGGTCAGTTACCAGAAAAACTCATTCTAGGACTGAGAAGCCATTCTGATGTGAGAGAGGGATGTATTCCCACTTGATCAGATGTAAGGGATGAACCATTCTATCATGGCTAAAGGATTAAGTTCCTCCCATGTCAGATGTGAGTGTTGGCCATTCTGGCGAGTAGGTTAGATGTAAGGGCAACTGCCATTCTTTGGGAGAATGGAGGCACCTGGTTAGTTACCAGGTAGCTCAGTTTGGTATTGGGGGCCATTCTGATGCGATGGTAGGATTATTTCCTTCATGATTAGATGTGAGTGCACACCTTTTCGATGCAATGTGTTTACACATGCTTGAATGTAAGTGCAGAGCCTTTCTGATAGGATTAGGTTAGATATAAGTACGCGATGTTTTTACACATGGTCAGATGTGAGTGTTGTGCCTTTCTGACAAGATGGGGTCAAATGTAAGTGCAGAGCCTTTCCGATGCGATGTGCTTGCACATGATCGAATATAAGTGCTGAGCCATTCTGGCGCGATGTGTTTACACATGGTCAAATGTGAGTGCTGGGCCTTTCTGACAAGATGAGGTTAGATGTGAGTGCTAGGCATGCCTTTCTAACAAGATGAGGTTAGATGTAAGAGTTGGGTAGGCCATTCTGACTTAAGTGTCAAATATAAGCGCTGATGAAGAACTACATGAAGGGTAGGCGTATAGGATTGACTCTGTAGAACTTCCTGTGACGAGAAGAATCGAGATAGAACCATTCTGAGATAGCATGTGATGATGATCTAGGCTTGATGACAATCCAGATTAAGTGACGATCCAGATGTGATGATGATCCAGACTTGATGATGATCCAGATGTGATGATGATCCAGCAGTGATGATCCAGTAATCATGATGATGCAGATCATGTGATGAAAAAAGACTTGAAGTAGAAGATGACTTGAAGATGAAGAAGACTCAAAGATGAAGAAGACTTGAAGATGAAGATGATGAGATGATCCAGTCGATACAGAGAAGAAGACTAGTGCTAAAAATTGTGTCAAAAGAATACTTTCCTAGTTGAGAGTGAGTGTTGATGTATTTGTAACTTCGGAATGTATTCATCTATGTATCTTATTTCTTGTAACCTGATGTTTATTCCAGGATGTGTCTGTAATGTGATTGAGTCATGATGTCATGCCCCGATGTTTTGATTGGGAGGATCTATAATGTAAACAAGTCATGTCAAGTCATTGTGGGTAACCCTCCTATTGTCTAAGGGTGAAAGTCCACACAGTTTCAGGGCATTAGGGTTATTAGACTCACCTAGTGAAGTCAGCCCTAGTAGGGTTTTAGTCATGCCGGGAAGCAGTATAAATAGAGAAGTGATTTCTCTATTTAACACACATCTCATACACACTCAAGTGTAGCACATAGTTGAGGAAGGAGAAGACACTGGGGCTAGATAAGAAGAAGGTTACTGCTGTCGGGAGATCACTTACTGTTTTGGGCTGTGCTATTTTGGTGTTGATTCTATCTCTGAGGAAGTTGCGGGGTTTTCTCCATTTATGGTTTCCCAGAGGAAAAACATTGTGTTCATTGTCTCTTGTGTTTGATTGTTGTGCTTGTTATTCCCTCAGTTAAAGATCCTAATAATGCTAGCTTAATGTTGAAAAACTAAAACTGTAATGACCCACATTATGCCTCAGTCTATCCTAATCGTAAAAAGATGGTCAGTAATATCCATACCATACAGGAGGAGATGGTTGTTGGAGACCTAGCGAGGACTATGCCTAGAATCAATGCAGCCTTGGAGAATCAACAGGAAGACTATCAAACTTCCATGGTGGAAGTAGAAGGTACGATAAACCAAACCCTGATAGCTATTTTAATTGATCCAAGAGCTAGTCTAAATTATATTTCACCTAAATTGGTAGAAAAATGTAAGCTGCGTGTAGAAAAATTTGAAAATTCTCAGTTGGTTCAGTTAGCTGCTGGTGCAAAAAGGAAGGTAACTTGTTTTGTAAAGAAATGTGTAGTAGTTATGGATCAATTTGAAACTGTTGTAAAGCTTAATGTACTACCTCTTGGTTCTTATGACATACTAATCGGTATGGATTGGTTAGAGCAACATAGGGTGATCTTAAACTGTTATGATAAAACTTTTACGTGTATAAATAATAATGGAAAATCAATAAGTGTAATGGAATCCCTAAAAAAAAAGCTATAAGGCAGATCTCTACTTTGCAGCTTAAGAGAGCTATTAGGAAAGGTTGTAAGGCTTACGCAGTAACAGTAACTGATGAGAAAAATCTAAATAAAATAGACAAATTAAAATTGGACATACCAGTTTTAAGAGAGTATGCTGATGTATTTCCAGAAGAAATTGCGAAACTACCTCCGAAAAGGGAACTAGATTGTACCATTGAGCTAGTACCTGGTGCAGTACCCAGCTCAAAGGCCCCTTATCGAATGAACATACTTGAACTTAATGAACTAAAGTCACAACTAAAAGAACTTATTGACTAGAAGTATATTTGACCCAGTGTGTCTCCCTGGGGGGCACCTGTCATCTTCTTTAAGAAAAAGAACAGAACTATGCGACTTTGCATAGATTACCGTCAATTGAATAAGATGAATATTAAAAATAGATACCCGTTGCCTTGCATAGATGATCTATTTCATCAACTACATGGAGCCACAGTGTTTTCGAAAATTGATTTAAGGTCTGGATATCACCAAGTTAGGATTAAAGTTGAAGACATCTTTAAAACAACTTTTAGAACTCGATATGGCCATTACGAGTTTGTTGTTATGCCATTCGAGCTTACTAATGCCCCAGCTTCTTTTATGTGTTTAATGAACAACGTTATGCATAAGTATCTAGATAAGTTTGTGGTCGTGTTTATCGATGACATATTAATCTATTCGAAAACTGAAGAAGAACATAAAGAACATTTAAAAATTGTTTTGCAAGAGTTATGAGATCATCAACTCTTTGCAAAGTTTAGTAAATGCGATTTTTGTAAGGATAAAATTTAGTACTTAGGTCATGTGGTGACTAAGGAAGGGATTTCGGTGGATCCCGAAAAGATAAAGATGATTGAAGATTGGCCGGTTACTAAGGATGTAACTGATGTTTGATCCTTCATGGGAATTACCGGTTATTACCTGAGGTTCATTGAAGGTTTTTTGAGAATTGCAAATCCAATAACTTCCTTGCAGAAGAAAGGAAAGAAATTTGATTGGAACTAGAAATGCGAGGATAGCTTTAAAAATTTAAAAACTTTATTAACCAGTGCACCTATTTTAATAATAGTTGATCCAAATAAATAATTTTTAGTGTGTACTGACACCTGCAATGATGGTTTGGGTAGAGTATTAACTCAAGAAGGGCATGTTATTGCGTATGAGTCTAGGAAATTAAAAATTCATGAAAATAATTATGCAACCTATGATCTAGAATTAGCTATTGTTATACATGCTCTAAAAATGTGGCGTCATCACTTAATTGGCAGAAAATTTATTCTAATGACTGATAATAAAGGACTAAAATATCTGTTAGATCAGCCTAATCTAAATGCTAGACAAGCTAGGTGGCTAGCTTTTCTAAGTGAGTATGATTTCGAAATTCAGAACATTAACGGGAAAGAAAATAAAGTTGTTGATGCATTAAGTAGAAATGAAAGGCTGAAATTTACAATAGTTACCAGCACGCATACAACAGATCTAGATGAACAGCTTAAAGTAGGGGTAGAACAAGATGAAATTTATGAAAATGTACAAGCTAAAACGAAAGAAAATCCAACAGAAAGCTTAAGTAAAGGGTACAGTTTGAATGAAAAAGGATTTTTACTGTACAAAGACATAATATATGTACCTAATGTACCTAAATTTAAGTGATTAATTTTGGATGAAATCCATAAAACTCCATACTCAGGCCATCCAGGTTATCACAAGACTATAACTATGTTAAGAAAATAATATTTTTGGCCAAACATGAAGACTGAACTGGCAAAATATATCGCTAGCTGTTTTGAATGTCAGCAGGTGAAAACTGAACATCAACACCCAGCTGGATTGCTTCAGCCATTGCCCATTCCTAGTTGGAAATGGGAGATAATTAGCTTAGATTTTATTACTGGACTGCCTAAAAATCAGAATTTAAATGATTCTATCATGGTAGTGGTCGATAAATTAAGTAAAGAAGCCCACTTTATACCTGTTAAAACTACGTATAAAGCTGCAAACATAGCTGATATATTTCTAAATAAAATTTTCCGACTGCATGGGATACCGAAAGTTATAATCTCAGATAGAGACCCTAAATTTACCAGTAACTTTTGGAAATCTCTATTTAAAGGATTAAACACTACACTAAATTTTATTACATCGTTCCATCTTCAAACATATGGGCAGACTTAAAGAGTAAACCAAGTACTGGAAGATTTACTAAGAATGTATGTGAAAGACCAGCCAGGTAAATGGGAGGATTATTTGCATCTCGTAGAATTTGCTTATAACAATAATTATCAACCATCATCTAGATTTAGTCCTTTCGAAATCTTGTATGGAAGGAAGTGTAATACTCCTATCTCTTGGAGTAATCTGGTGGATAGATTAGTACTAGGTCCTAAACTATTGAAGGAAATGGAATAAATTGTAAAGCAGGTACAAAGTAATCTGAAAATTGCGCAAGATCGACATAAAATTCAAGCAGACCTTAAAAGAACTCCAAAGGAGTTTCAAGTAGATGAACATGTGTTCATCAAGGTGAGACCCAAAAAGAGCTCTCTGAGGTTGGGTAGTTGTGAAAAATTAGCACCTCATTACTGTAGTGCATTTGCAATATTGTCCAGGATTGGACAAGTAGCCTATCAATTAGCATTACCACCGAATTTAAGAGTTCATAATGTTTTTCACATTTCTGTATTAAAGAAATATGTTCATGATGCTACTCATGTTGTTAACTGGAATGATATACAGGTGGAACCAGAAGGAGATTTTCTAGTGGAACTGGAATGTATCCTTGGGTGGAGGGAGATCACACTTTGAAACCACACCATTGCTCAGGTGAAGGTGCAATGGAAGCAACTTAGTCTAGAGGAAACCACCTAGGAATTGGAAAGTAATATGCGGGATGTATATCCAATTTTGTTCTAGGGGAATTCTAAGGACGAAGAATAAATAACATCGAGGACGATGTTATACTTTAAGGGGGTGTGTATGTCACATGCCCCAATTTTGCAAAAACAATTTTATATTATTTGAGGACAATATGTTAAATTTTATGCTAAGTTGTAATTGATGACTCAGCCGGTTCAAGGATATTTAATGTAAATTCTGAATATTTTATTTATAAATAAAAAAAGGAGGAGACAACAGCTTAGGAGAGTTGTTAAAAGAGTGTTTACTAGTCAAATTGGTGGAGGATATTGGGTGGAGAGAAAACTAACATGTGGCAGCATCCTCAAACCACTTCCAACTATTGCAGGTGGCAACCTCCCTACAATTGGGGTCATGATTCCCCAAGAAAGTGGAATCAAAGCAGGTGGCTCAATTAATGACAACTGACCCAAAATACCTAGGCAATCTTTATAAAAAATTCCATTGAAGAGAGTTGAGGTTGCTCATTCCAGAGAAGTGATCATTCAGGTTGAATGAATGTACTTTAGAGAAATTCAATGGAAGGAAAATCTGGAAAGTGATTGAGGGGATAACTGCTGATTGATCTAGTTGTAGCTTTTAAGCTAAAGATTATATTGCTGAGAGCAGAGTATTTTATTGAGATATTGAACTAGTCAGTTGAAAGAGGGTTCTACTGTTTGCATTCTCCACCAGTTCTCAGCCAAGAAGACCAGGAACAGGCTTGAGGGTCTTGAGGAAGCGTTGTTTGAGCGCTCTCCAAGAGATTGGTAGGGAGGAACGGCCTCCTAATGCTATCGTCGTCTGTTCTAAGCAGGTTCTATGTTGTTTTATTTTACTGTGTTAGTTAAATGAATCTTAGTTTAACTGGTATAAGAATGTTAAAGTACAATTTGTGAAATGTTAGAATTAGCATCCTTATTAGATTGTTATAGAAATGAAACTGGCTTAGAAATTAATGAAATAGAATGAAAATAATTTCTAGACTGTGTTTTTCCACGCCTGGAAACCAGGCCGTACTCTAGCATAAGAAGAATGCTTTAAGAAGATAAGAGAATGGAAATAGTAGTTAGGATAGTGTATCTATAGAGAGTAGAATAATTTTATTCAATGTTAAAATATTAGGGAGGAAAAACATTGTTATGATTTAATTCTATTTCTCTGTTTTCACTGAGTATAACTGAATGGAATGCAGCAGAAAAACTACATTAGAGTTACAATGATTACATACATTTAAGTATATAAACAAGCTACTAATCATATAGTTTATCTTCTAACAATATCAACTAAATTTAAGACTAATATTTAATATAAACTAGATAGGGTTATATTAAAAGTTCTTAATTTATAAAGAGTAATAGAGTTACATAGTTTTTTTTTTCTATCCTTTCGAGAACTCTGAATAAATTCTACTTAGTAAATAAAAATTGTAAATATAAACAATAAACAATACAAAAACTAAGAATTTATTTATCTAGAAACTACTTTTTATTACCCGACAGGTTTATAACCTGTGAGGAAAGAACCTGAGGGTCGAAACCCTAACTTATAAATTATTTAAATATAATTTAATTTAGTTAAGGATTTAAACCTTTTCATTGATAACTATATAAATACACCCTATAGGAAGTTTCCAAAGCATACTTTAGACTGTTCAGAGTCTTTTATGAAAACAAATGTCTTTTATAAACAAGCAAGATAAGGTACAGTTAACAATTTAAATTACCACTATACACCTGTAATAATCAAATTGAATTAACAAGTAGCACAACCTAAGTAATAATAAATTATTAACATATTTTAGACAAGGGTTTTATTTCCCGTAAAACCCTAGCTTGTATATTCCAAACAAGTAAGTTATTATTATAAATTTCACATTACAACTAATCTACAATCCGCATATTAACAATTCTTACAAAAGTTAGCTTAAACAATAATTTTCTTCATTAACAACAAAGAAAGAAAGACTATAATTACCTAGAATCATAGATTACAAAATTACAAAAACCATTGCAAAAACAAGACAGAGCTCGAAATTAAAAATCTTCTTAAAACCAAATGTATTACATTGACAGGCCATAAGGCTAAAAAGTTAACCAAGATACATCACACAGCTCAAGGCCGGTATAACCTAGCATTATAGCAAGGGTTTATAACATTAAAATGGAAAACAACTTATTAAAACCTTCTATTAAACCAAGAGACCGAGCAGGCTTCCAAGCATGGATTTCTCCTTCAATAACCCTAAATACAAGTAGGGCAAAACACATATGAACTCCTGGCTTACTGGTTAAATCCATGAAGCCCCTGAAGACGATGGTCGTGCATCTTTCAATGAAGCTCGGAATGGGCACGGTTCCTATACAAGCATTGTTACTAAGCGTTAGTTCAGGGTTCAGTTCTATAATATTAAAAACCCTAACTGTATTCATAACTTGACAGACTTTACATAGTAAAAACCAAGATAATCTCTACCTATAAATATAAAAGTATCGAGCAGCGAAAACACTGTCACCAGCTATGTAATGCATACACAAAAATCTCCAAACCCTATTACTACTATGGAACACAAACAGTAGCAAAGAAGATTTAGCTTCACAACATAGTGATAGGTCATGAAGGAGAGCAGGACTGAGCTACAAACAGGCCAAGAGCCAAAACACAAAAACCAGTAAACACTTGCAGGGTAAGGTTCACAGCTATGAAAGGTTTGCAAACAAAGACCGAGCTTTGGAAACCACAACAACGTCAAGCAAAAGCCTTGGAGCAAGCTAGTGGATGAACAACCCTAACGCCCGCCATGGAACTATGCAGAGCAGCCCACAGGCCAGCATGAACTTTGGAAGCAAATGACAAAGCAAATAGGGTTTGCAAGACTTTTATATCATCAATACATGGATAGGAGGTGACCATGTGCCCTCCAATGCTTTTAACCATGCAAGGGTCGAGTTCATAGTCCACCTATGGTTTCAAACATCAAATTATTAAAACAATGATATGAACAAATCAAACATGAAACTATGGAGTGCGTTTACTATATTAATCACCAATGATAACACATGAACTATATCATTGGTATGATAGCTTCAAGATTCACATCTTTTTTTAACAATAATTTCATAACGTTGACCCTAGTGAAAGGTTGTATCAACTATGTCTTATGAACTTTCCCAATGTTAACCATGCATTAGAACCTTTACATTGAACAATGGATAGGTATACTTGCAACGACGATAAATATTCACATAATATTTTAAAGTTCAAACTTCATCACTTGTAAACCGACGGCTTGGGTGGTTATAAAATATGGATTTTGACTTAAATAGTGAAAGTATTTAAACCATGACAATTACAAGGCTCGACCTTGGTATAAGCTCGCACCATTAATAGTTTGCAACTCTACTGGTCAGTAATAATAATAGACTCTATCATTATTTGGCAAAGATAGTATGTGATTGTTTATTTATGTCTGTTCTTAGCATAAAATAAGAACCTCGGTCATATCAGTTTACACTTAGGGTAAACTTCAGATTAAAAGTTCTTGGTAGAAAAATCTACCATAATAGTTAATATAAAGATTAACTTATTATAAGTGAGGCAATACGGTAATAGTAAATTACAATGGAATAAACCATGCTCAAGGTCGATAATCATTGGAATAACACTGATAATATATTACCTATGACTTAGACTTATGAAAGTGATGATAGATAGTATTCCATTATGCAGTGATGCAT
The DNA here is from genome assembly GCA_001517045.1 of Pseudotsuga menziesii. Classification (NCBI taxonomy): domain Eukaryota; kingdom Viridiplantae; phylum Streptophyta; class Pinopsida; order Pinales; family Pinaceae; genus Pseudotsuga; species Pseudotsuga menziesii. Next base: position 203,320 of record LPNX010089575.1, on the reverse strand, counting down.
TTAATTGCAATAACCAAACTTATATGGTCAAGAGATTTCCAAGCAGTAAGATTCCTACAACATGCAAGTAACAATCAAATTGGTAAATTATAAAATAATATTGTAATGTAGGTTGTTACAATAGTACATGTAGCAAGGTGATAATGTAAGTACGCAAGTTTATAACTTGCTTAGCGAGCATTTTTATTTTACATACAAGTAATAGGTTGATGAATTCCATAACTAGTAAGTTAAAAATAAAATCAAAACATATACTCTAATGAGAATCTTTACTATCAAGATCGATAGAAGTTCTTTCATGAACAAAAGATAGTAAGAATAAATATAACAGTTGTGAGATAAGCATGTTAAAATAGAAGTAAATATATGATGAAGATTACGAGCTTTAAGCTCACAGTAAGTATCTTTGGTTTTGCTAAGCTTGATAAAGATATCAACCTTTATATCTAAACTTTGCATACAGTTTTAGAACAGAAACTATAGAAGATAAATTACATTACCTCATCAGAGTTTGTCTAAGATTTATCAGCTTATCTTACTAGCATATTTATTTGCAAACATAAATACTTCTTGCCACCTTATGAATTAAACTTCTACTTGATCGATCGTTACCTACTGAACCTGTAAGAACCAACAGTCCATCTGCATTAGCATAAATGCTAAGTAAGCCCAACATTTCAAAGATAGATTTCACTTACTTACCAAAAAGTAGACTTATTAGTAAAATTGAAAGAAAATAGTATGCAAGTAAATCTTATTTAGTTTACGAAAATGATGTTGTTTTAGTTAGCATAATATGAAAATGTTTAATACTAATTGTTAGACAGTTTCATTTTCTGCTAACCGCTAGCTGTTAGTAAACCGCATATTCAACATTTTATGTTATCTTAAAAAATTTCAATTTTTGTGAAAATTTGGGGTTTTGACAATAATTAATATCACTTTTACTATTTTTTTCTCTATTCTTTTCAATGGAGACCCCACTAGAACCTTTAAACCTTCAAGAGGGATCAGACAAGGGGTTCCTCTACCCCCCATTCCATTTATCCACATGGCAGAAGGGATGAGTAGAGTCATCAAAAATAAGATTTATAATAAGGATATCAGAGTTATGAAACTTCATACTGGTTCTAAAACCATATCTCATCAACAATTCGCGGATGATACAATGCTTATGGGGCACTCATTGTTTCAAGAGGCATGGCTTCTGAAGAAATTCATGAACTCCTTTTCAAGGGCTTCCGGGTTGGAGGTAAATAATACAAAGTCCCAAGTCTTCTTTTTTAACACCCCCAGGATCAATCAGTAGAATATTTTGCGTATCCTGGGATTCCAAAGAAGCTCCCTTCCATCCAAATATCTTAGTGCTCCGCTTGTTGAAGGGGTCATCAAGAAAGTCTCTTGGGAATATTTATTGGAATGAATGAGAAGGAAATTGGATAACTTGACTTTTAGACATCTCAACTTGGCTAGCATGATTGTTTTAGTGAAATTATTTCTTCAAGCTATGCCCATATACCTATTTTATACCATAGCTGCTCCAAAATCAGTTCTAAAAAATATTAGAGAAATTCAAAGAAGATTCTTGTGGGGAGGAAATTAGGATAACCATAAATGGGCTATGGTGAGTTGGCAAACAATATGTAAATCAAAGGCTCAAGGGGTACTGGGACTGAGAGACTCGGAGAAACACAGTCAAGTCCTAGGAGAAAACATTTGATGGCACTGGGTGTCACATAAAGAAGAACCATGGGAAAAATTATGGCATAGCAAGTACGCTTAAGGAAAACCAAAACAATACCTTATAAGGTTTAACGAAGGCGGGAAAGGATCCCATGTTTGGAATTATTCTTATATGAACAAAGGGATAATCCAAGATCACAACTTTTGGGAAATAAGGGAAGGACGTGATGCCAATTTTCAGTACAAGTCTTGTGGAGCATATGGAAAATATCATCTCATAGATTGATATCCAAGCTAGCTGGACCAGGGAAAAGGACCCGGGGCTAACTAAAATCCATTAGTTCTGTAGATAAGCACAGGACAATGAAGAATTCTATGAATGGCACCCACATGAGTAGTGGAATCAAATATTCCTAGTTGAAGACACCCACAAGATTATGGATACCCTTCAAGAACGATGCATTCGTATCTAAGGAGGACCCAATAAATTGAGGTGGGGATATCAACCTAAAGGAACATATAACACAAGGGAAGCTTATAATCTTACGTTCAACTAGGGATAAATCTAGCATGGGGATACATGGAATGTGATATGGAAATTCAACCCTTGGCCCAAAATTGCTACCTTTCTTTGGTTGGTCTCCCACAGATGAATACTGACAGGAGAAAATTTAATGAAAAGAGGCATGAATGGCCCGTTCTTGTGTGCTTTATGTGAACATGAGGATGAAACTATAAATCATTTACTAGACTCATGCTCTATGGATTCTTATTTGTTGGACTCGAGGGCTGTAATTTTTATAAGGATTTATCATGTGAGAAGCCAACCTCACCAAACGATAAAAGTGTGGAATAAAGAGGCTTACTAAAACTTGGTTATCAGTAAAATATGGCTAATATTCCCTCGAACTTTGATGTGGGAAATTTAAAAGGAAAGAAATGGACAAATTTTCGAAGGAAAAAAAACAAGTTTCCAGCATTTTGGATCCAAGTTAATAAACATATTCAGGAGACTATCAAAATCACCCAGTGGAACGAAAAAGAATGGGAGATGGATGATAGGAAAAAATGGATTTCTCCCCACAGGGGTGGAAACATTTTAAGTTAAAGAGGGTGCTCCCAATGAATTTGAATACCTGGATCCCACCCCCAAGTGGCCACTACAAGTTGAATTTCAATGCTGCTTCCAAAGGAAATTTGAGTTCGGCTGGGTATGGAGGAGTTATCTAGAATAGTGATGGCAAGGTTATCTAGATATGTTATGGAAATTTAGGTCAGTATACCAATAATGTAGTGGATCTGGAAGGATTACTTCACGACATCAACCTCTCCCTCTGCCATCGATGGGAACCTCTGATAATCAAAGGGGATTCTCATATCATCATCCAAATGGCCAAAAGGCTCCAAGGTGGAGAGACTGTTGTGAAAGTGGTGGATAGTTGGCATATGATGTATCGGGTGGATAGGTTGATTGATCTCATCAGAGGGCACCACACTTGGTCCTTTACCCACGTCAAACGAGACGAGAATAAAGTGGCATACTTGGTGGAAAACATTGGTTAAATGAGTGGAGAATGGACTATGGAATGTCAGCTATCCGAAAAGGGGGGTATCGAGTGGAAGTTTCAATGCTCACACTTGGCGGCCTAAGACCTTAAGTTGGCTCGAGAAATGATGGTATGCATGAGACAAGTGTTGGGTCACTCACTTGAGGTACATGTGTCTCCCTCATACATATCCAGGAATCACTATCCCCTTGCATCATGGTCCGACGTCGATACCTCCTCTTCTCATCGGGATATGAGAAGCTAGGCTCTCCCACCCAGTGCCATTAATGAGGAAATATTGCAGTGAGTTCCGACCTCTATTGGGAAAGGTACAATGGATTGTTGAGGAAAGGAAATAGATCAGGTGGTGTATCATGTCAATAGATAGCAAGTACAAATATTTTAGTATGGTTAACCGAATTCTTATGAGATTCAAGGCTATATATTTGGTTTATGATTACCCTCCTCACATTTTGCATCTTATCTTCCTGAGGTGGTTTGTTGTGAGAAAGAGAGAGTGGGTGGGATATCAGTTGAAGAACCAATCCCTTTTCTTAATGGCTCCCAAGAGACTAGTGCGGGGGGGGCACGCAAGAAGAGAAGCGATTGGGGAAGTAAGAATCCCTCCTGTGAAATGCAAAGAGCAGGGCAAGTTGCTCGCTTCTTCCGAGAGCGTATACCTCCAATCATTCGGGAGGAAATTTAAAACTATCAAGGAGGATGTGGAAGAATGGGTTAGCGATCTCGGTACCAGGGTTGGGCGTCGCTCTGCCTATGACTGGATGATAAATACCCATTGGGTTACGAAGGACTTGATAGCTCATGTCTTGATGGATAGGGAAAACAAAGCTCTGAGCGATGAGGAACTTGTTAAATCCTGGAAGAAGGACTACCACGACAACCTCTTGGTGCATAAGAAGATTGATGGAATTTCCATGAAGCTTGGAATCACGTCAGAGACTGCTGTTGGAGAGGAAGGATCGTCTATGGAGCATGCCTGGGGCTCAATGGCGCATGATCGAGGTCCATGCCCTATTCACAGTTTGAGGATTCAACCTACTACGCCAGACAAAACCAAACTCAGTGGTCTTCGCTCAGGAAGCATGATGCACCAGAGCGACCCCATGGAGCCAAAGTGATGGGTTCTAAGTCTGCTTCAAGGTTTAGGTGTTTTCTGTCTGTTGTGTCTAAGTCTAGGAGGAGGCTAGTTTTTAGCTCTGGTATGCGTTTAGCTTCTGTTTATGGTAGCGTTTGTAGTAAGAAGGATCACACTTACGTAGCCTCTTTTTGTGAAAGTATATGACAGGCAGGCACTGATATAACAAGTTGTAATGGGAAAAATGGGAGGATAAGTTAGTGGCAGGGTTAGGTAAGGGGAACTTCATTTTTGTGGTGAATTTGCTTAAACAGTCCCTCTGATATGTGTGAGGAATTGTAGGCTTTGAAAGACTTCTTTATAATATAATCATCTTACTTACATAAATAAATAAAAAATTATAATAATATTTATTATACAATTAAAAATAGCTCTAAATTTATGGTTATCTCTATCGCAAATCTTTAAACTATCTTTTTTTATTTTTATTTATTATTATTCACCAACACTAAATTAAGTGGTCTTGCTACTTTATTAATAAACAATAAACAATAACAACATTAAATACTGCAATCCTATATTCACCAAAACACCACATTCAATACTAAGCTGTCAAATACTTATTAACACTACATTTTATTAATCCATAAACCCTACAATATCAAATACAACCGTCACCAAAACACCACATTCAATACTCAGCTGTAAAATACTTATTAACATCACATTTATGTAATCCATAATCCCTAGTGTCAAAGAGCACGCAAATCAAAATATGGAATTACTTGAAGAGTCATCTCGTTATAAGCAATTCTCTAGTTATAAGTTTTTCTTATTTGCAAAACTTCATTCAAGATTTTAGAGGTTAATTTCTGATCTGAAAACGCCCTCTCGGTGGGTTATTCATTTATTTCACCCAACCTGGATGGGTATTATTGTCCAAGTATAAGTTGGTTAATAGTTCTGTACTTTTTCAGTAATAGTTAGAGGTTATTTTCTGATATGAAAACGCCCTCTCCGTCGGTTATTAATTCATTTCATCTGGGTATTAGTGTAGGTGCTCACAATTTAAGTCTAAGTTGGTTAATAGTTCTGTACCTTTTCAGTAATTTTTGCAGGTTTACAGTCATTTTCCAGGATTCTGGACATGAGTGTGTTTTAACATAAATTTTTATTTTTATTTTTTTGAAATTGCAATTTTTTATTCTTATTTTACATATTTATATTATATAAATATGGATTCCACGTATATTCAACTAAATTATGCAATTTCAACGCTTTATTAATAACAACTTATTAATTTCAACGGTCCCCAGTGCCCCACCATGTTTCAGTAGAGAAATAGCCAAAACAATGTCTTACACCATTTAAATCATCGACGTATTATCTCTGCACAAGCCACGCCTGCTTTGCAGTTATCGGACATAAAAACGTGGAGTGTACTTTGTGGTAACTCAGTGGTAAAGCAGCATATTTTTCTGATAATAATTTTAAACAAAATTATCAGCGTCAATATCATTTTCTCACGTCCTACTGAGTTACTGCAGTCTGCAAGAACCAGCTCTGTGGCAGCTCTGTCAACGGTTTTGACAGAACTCTTACCCTCAGTCCTTTATCACCTGATAACTGGATTCCTGTTTTGATTTCAAATACCTGGATTCCTGTATTTAGCTTTTATATAATAACAACCAGGAGCCACTTTATTCATACTAATCTAGAAACATTATTTATCCTGGAAATATTTATTCATTCAGACAAGGGGAAGGGGAGACTTACATCCAGATAAATGTTTTGACAATTAGTCTTATCTAAATACACAGGTGAACCAGCTAGTACAAAGGTTCAGCATATGCTCCAGTATAGAGCCGTACAATAAACAGACTAGTATGACATTACTATTCTATCGAGAATTTATTTATGGTTGAATTGAGGTAAGACTTTCCTTTAGTTCCAGTAGTTCGAATGAATTTCCTATATTCATTGAAAGTCATGTGTCGGTATCTTGGAGGGCTGGAGTCATCGATGAGCTGCTTTATTGGCCCAACTTCCTTGTCGCCATTAGGGTTACAGAAAACTACTATCGACATTCGTTCCTTCTTCTTGTTAACAACGCAGCTGTGTTCCACGCTTTTGTAGATTCCGTTCGTCAATATCTGTGCAAAAAATAACATAACAAAGAATGCATGAACCTCAACTCTGATGATCATAGGATTTTAATAAAATTACTAATCGAAGGACTCGACTGACCTCAATTTGATCGCCTAGGTTTATCGTGAGAGCATTAGCAACAGGGCGCACAGGCACCCAATAATCGCCCTTGCGAACTTGAAGCCCAACGACATCACTCTGTAGTAGAACAGTTATTCCTCCAGGATCTGAGTGAGGGGAGAGCCCATAAGTCAGCTCCGGCTGTGGGCAGACGGGATAATAGTTGATTCGGACGCAAATCCCAATACCCTCGTCATTGCCAAAAGCTTTCTTCAGATAGTCCGGAGGTAGCTTCAGATTCTCAGAAAAAACAGATAGCAACAACTTGCAAAGGTCCAACGTTCCTTCACAGTATTCCTTCATTTTACTCCTGTTATGTAAACAATATATATCACCAATGAGAAAACTTTAAGGAAATTTCATCACCACCGACAACAAACATAAATTTTAAATTTTAAATCAAAACCATCTTATCCATATCCATAATATAATAATATTCTAATTAGACGCTTTGCTAATTTTATGGGAAAAAGCAAATGAAAATGGCGATTCAAATGAACTTATTAACTTTAGGTTTGAGTTGTTAAATTTGGTTAGCTTATTCAGTTCGTCAGGGAGGCTATTAAATTCAATCTTCTTTATAGGTGAGTTAGTTGAGAGCAGACACCAAAAATCTAATTTTATAGGAATAAGCACTATCTAATGAAAATGGCAATTCAAATCAACTAGTTGTCAGAAATTGCTGTCAAAAATTGCTAGCTAGTTGAGTTAAGGTGTAAGTCTCCTCATAAAAGCTATTCAAATTCAATCCCCTTATATATGAATTAATACTGCAATTCAAATCAACTAGTTGTCAAATATTGCTAGCTGGTTCAGTTAAGGTATAGGTCTCTTCATAAAAGCTATTCAAATCCAATCCCCTAAGTAAATTAATACTAGGTAAATTTTATAACATAAAAGTAAATTAGTTGAGAGGAGACTGCTAATTTTGTGGAAACAAGCAAAATCTAATGAAAATAGCAATTCAAATCAACGTTACGTTTGAAAAGCTCAATCAAAAGAGACTGTCCAATTCAAATATACCCAAGAATTACTATCGATGTATATATTTACTAAATATACTGGCCAAAAATGTAACAACCTATCACTCATATTTTCCCCCAAAAAATTCAAGAAATACAGAACTATTTATGGGTTAAGAACTCTAAAATTTTCCAGGTTTGAAAATGTATTGTTCCTGCTCTCCTGTCCCATATACATCTTACAAAGTCTCTTTACTGGATAAAAAAAATCATTATATAGCATTCTATGCTAGCATAGATATGTCTCAATTGGAGATATATGAAAACGCATACACACAAATGTCCCCTTAAGAAGTACAGGATAATATTTAAGTAAATTGATAATGGCAATCACGGAAACTAGCAAAAATTTTCAATACATCTGACATAACATATTGTACTGCTAGTTTCTGATAAACTAACTGCGCAGGAAACCGAAACACAGAAACAAAACGGTGTACCATTTTCTTTTATGTTAACTATCGAAGCTATAAACATGATTTCCCCTCTTAAACTTTCATAACTGGAATCAAATAAGCAAGTAAACAATATTCCAAAAGAGAAGCAGGAAATTGACACAGAAATGAATCCTGCATATTCACCTATATTCCTCTGGTTTAGAAGGCCATCTGTGCTCCTCTCGTATGGAAAGAGGCAAAAAGTGGTGATAATAGTAATCCCCCCAGTCCAGAGTCGCCCCTTTCTGCACACCAATTCGACTGCCATATCCAACATAAGTCAGAGGATCATTGGCGTGCTTCTGTTTCTCCTCCAATGGCAGACGAAAAAACTCGTTTGATACCTCACTCCCGGCCACAAGAAGCTCCGGAGAAATTCCATGGTTAATAACTTGGAAGAATCCCCAGTCTCTGCATGCATCTGATATTTCTTCCATGGTCTTCCTTCGGCGTTCGTCATAAAGGGCGGAGAGATCTATAATGGGTATTTCCTCTTCTACCACCCGGTGCACAATGGGCTTCTCGTCATCAGGCCTAATGTATCTCGAAGGCAAGCATTTAATACCACTTTCTGCAATACACTGAACTCTCTGTATTGGCTCCGGCCATTCCATGGCAAACAATTCCCAAAACGCACTCGACCAAGTTTGCTGCGACTCCTTGGGCATCCAACAAGTTGCTTAAATAAGTAAGAACCCATGAAAACACACATGTCACTTCCTGTCATAGATATTTCTATCTTGTGTGTGGTGGAACTTTTCATGGTAAATTGTAATTAAAGTAGTATTATCAAACTTTGATCAAACACAATCTCTTTCAAACTCTATCATTAGTATCGGAAAAGTGTATTTCCGTCTTCAATTGGATTTAATAGTAAAATAATAAATCATTTTTTTTTAAATACAAGTCCAGAACCAAAGCCCTAGGCAATTGACAACCAAAGACTCACTTGGGTTGCAAGTATAGGACACGGATAAAGTCTAGTGTAATTTGAACTTATGACTTCTAATTTATAATATGTGACTTCATAACAAGTGAACCCTCAATAAGCCACACTCATGTGGACCAAATCTATATACTTGGAATAGACAATGAAAACATGTATAAATTTTGAAGTGATATAACCTTTTAAATTAGATGTTCATCTTTCATGATATAAATATAGCTTTGGTATACATCTTAAATATGGAAAATATTTTTTTATTCATATATATTTTATAATATTTATACACTCTTTTTTGGGTTAGTTGGAGCAGTAGAGTGCTGTGAATTGCAAGTACCAATCATTAAGTCTTGCAAGTACCAATCATTAAGTCAAGTCCCCAGGCTAACTACCTTAATAAATATTGTGGACCTTCCTCGCTAATCTAATTGAAAATGGGTGACCACCAATTTCTTTCCTCAAATCACCAATGAACCTCATGGTTTTGGTAAAACCATGATTTTTGGCTAAAAACAAATAAAATTATAAAAGCATGACTTTTGCAACCAATGGTATTTACCTATATTGTTGTGGTCCATGGTTTTTGGCAACCCATGGTATTTGAAAAGATAAAACATATAAATCAAATAATGGAAAGGCATTGCTTTTAAAAGGAACCTGGTAAATACTATATATATGAGTCTGTCATTTGTAAAGGAGATCATCGAATCCCAATAGCGATGTAGTTTTGTAGAATTATTTCTATTTAATATAAGAATTAATTCATTTTCTATGTTATGCTATTTATTTTGCTACATTTATTTGCCTTAATGTCCATTGCATTCCTTTAACAATCTGGACAAGTGGTATCAGAGCAATCTTCTCCTAGTTATTCTCTATGCATGTCTTCGATGAGGTTGAGGTATAGAAATCTGGGTCTCACGCTAGTTTCACTTAAGGACAACTACTCTCGTTAGTCCAAGATACCTCCCATGGTGGAAGAAAAGAGAAATGATGGAGAAGGAGATCCTTTTAAGATGTTTCCAATGGAATCCCTTTCTTGAAAAAAGAAACGAGATGATGGACTTCTCTGAGATCCTTCAACGACTACCGACTGTAGTTAAGGCATCTTCCTCAAACAACAATTTCATACCTGTGACACCCTTCAAGGTACAATTCATATTTGACATTACCTTATTTGAATTCCAAATAGATGCAAATTCCCTAGACAAATGGTTGAATCTACTAGAAGGTTATTATTTTGTATAAAAAACAATCCAATAATAAAAAAATCACCCCTATAGTCCTTAAAAATGCCTTCCCCATGTGAATGCTTGGTGGGAAGCTTACTAGGAAAGGTACATTGTGGATGAATCTATACCATTTCAAAGAGAACTCACCTAGGAAACCTTTTCTTATGCTCTTAAGGAGGTGTTCTATCTCGTCAAAAACTATTATGACCAATACATAAGATGGATGACTCTACAATAGGAGAGAGTCCAGGTGATTATGGAGTACACCAACATCTTTCATACATTGTGCTCAAATTTGGATATCAAATAATCTGAGTGGCACCTGGTTTTGAAATACCGCAGTGGTCTACACCATTACATTCAAATAGAGATGGATTTCTTGGACAAATCCTATTACGTTCAAACCATATTACATTTCACATAATCTTTTATCATATGAACCTATCCCATTAAAAAATATGAATATAAATAGGCTCAAGATCCCCTCTGATTGTTTTTCCATGTACGGGGTTAGAAGCATGCAAAAATTCCATGCATGGATCACCATCGATGCGCGTGATGGGAATCTTGTGTGTTGATCTCCTCGGTGTGCCTCTTGCTACCAATTGTGTTCTTTGGTGCTTGATATTTTTCCTAAAACTTTGGGTGCCAACGATGACCATTATAGCCTTGAAATAAGACCTATCTATGTAGTAGAAGCAGGTTGGAAAGATGGTAGAGGAGAAAAAAGATATTTTTTTTTCAGCTACGGTGGTGCCTTTGTACTTCCATGTCAATTATTCCATTGAATTGGTGTGTGGTACTACCTTACCTAATGGTCTAATCTACAAACGATCCCTTCTAAAGAATGATGAAATAAATTCTTAGACCAAGGAGTATTGTGTAGACAAATTGTTTGAAAGGATTCCACACATCCGTTAACAAATGGAATCTTGCAAAAAACCCATACTAGGTACAAGAAACATCATGATCAACATCGAGTTCCACACAAGTTTCAATTCGGAGATAAGGTATGGTTTCATTTGCAAAAGAGAACCTCAATGGACCCCATCAAAATCTCTTTCCACTCCGATATGGACCTACACCATCACCAAGGCCATTGGTGATAATTCTTTTGAGTTAAGTATTCCCCTTTTCCTCAGCTTTCTCCCTGTCTTTGATGTGGAGATGCTTCAACCATATTTTCCAGTGCTTTTGGAGACATCAAAGGTAGCTAACCACTTGACCCTTAGACAACTCAATACTAACTACTTTGAGCAAGTGGAAATGTACCGAATCATGGACACAGATATGATAGTGGACCAAATTGGGTATTCAAAGCAGGGAATCTTCATCAATAAGAAAAGTGGTTGAATAGGAGAAAAATCAGTAGAATTTTTTTCCATTTGATGGTATTACACCCATGGTATTTGGTGGAAAAATATAAAAAAAAAATAAGTGGATAAAATCCATCTATGTAGCTTTGCAACCCATGATATTTACCAATAATATTTGTTACCCATTGTATCTGAAAAACTATTTAATAAATAAGTGAAATAAAAGAAATAATAGAAAGAGATAAATGGAAAGATGTGACTCTTAGGAGGCACCCCACAAATACTATATATACAATCCTTTCATTTGTAAAGGGCCTCATCTATCCCATTAACGATGTAGTTCTATGGATTTTTTTTGTTTAATAAAGAGTTGATTTACTTGCTATATTATTCTTTTTATTTTGCTACATTTATTTGCTTTATTGTCCATTACATTGTTTTCATAGTCTGGATTAGTCACTGGATGTCCCAAGTGTTTGTGTGTGTGTATAAACTTATATATATATGTATGATGGATTTTTTTTTGCAAGGTTAAAGATTTATATTAATAAAAACTAGCTGCAACATAAACAAAATTGACTCGCCTAGATGGAAACCATACCACTTATAGAAACTTAGTTTATAAAAGTTTGGATCAGATGTTTAAGATAACTTATGAAAACTACCTAGAAAGTTGATATATTGCTGGTCATCTCTAAGATAACAATGAAAAACAAAAAAAACATGGAACCCTAAGAAATACCTAGTCCTGATCTTGATAGGAAACAAAAATAACAGGTTCCTATTCTTGTGGAGTTTCTTCAGATTCCTTTCCAGTGGTTTCCTTGATGATGAAATCCACCTTGTTTTTCAACTCGTCCATTTAAAGAAGGAGTTTTGTATGCTCCTCTTTTGTATCAAGTATAAATTTCCCTTATAGGGATTTTATAGTGCAATGGAATGCCAGGGTCTTGAAATATTATATATCTCTTGAATGAGTGTGATATGTATCATTAACTCATGGTTTCATCTCCATTGCAATTTCCTTAGGTCTTGTGAAGTCTTGTTCCTCCTTCACCCTCATCTTTTCTTGAACAGTTTGAGGTTGAATTTCTTGATAGAATAGATCTTGTTCCTCCTTGAATTTAATCTAAGCTTGAGTTGCAACCTTGCTGCTACTTCCCCTTTGTACTCTCCCACCCTTTCCTAATTTCATCATATATGGCAATACCCATTCCCACAATAGGGAGGCCAACTCGCTTTTGAGTTGTGTCCTACTATGCACATAGAACCTCACCAAAGGAAATCATTGATGAGTTTGAGTTGTGTCACAATCCTTCACATGGGAGAAGAGGATACTCTAATACCTAGAGATGAAGCCTATGCTTACTTCCATATGGGAAAAAATTTAAAAAGTGATAACAAATTACTAACCAAATTCCAATTGGTGAAGGAGGGGACTGATCAAAATGTTGATGTCCACCCTTACCTCCAAGAACGATAATTTTGAATCATACTCAGAGTGTACTTTGTGTAATATCTTACGCTAGAGCATGGGCTAGTGTCACGTCCCCATGCCTCCGACCAGCAAAGAGGACGCAATCTACTAGCATTATCAGACCGGGCTAACCGCCCATGAACATGTACAGGCTTAAAATTGCCTAAAACAGATTGATGAAAGAGAATTTAAACTAAAATGTGCACACAGGGATGCTCATCATACACAGATGCATTTTAATCATCATACACAGCGGAAACCAACAACATTCAAACAAACATTCATTCAACATGTTCATTCCATTTTAATTAACAGTAAATATAGAATCGCAGAGGTAAAAGACACAAGATTACTTATCTTATGAGAGCTTTGCTCCGCAACCAGCTACGTTGCTGCAACGTTCCACCCAACCATAGGCCAGCGTGCTCATCAATATCTCAGCAACGCTGCCACCCCCGAGCTGGGCATGATTCTCCAAGGAATAAGGGAACTAGCAGGCTGACACATAGCCAAAGGTAACCAAAACACAGCCAAGCCAACTAAGTTGGGTTTATCAGGCCATCCAGGAGTTGGAGGAGGCAAATTGCTAAGCTGGTGAGCTCATTACAGAGCCAAGAATACCCACACCAGAACTAGCCTGACCTCTAAGACACCCATCCACACCCAACACAAGGAATCGGTCCCTTCTCTGCTACACAGTCCCTCAGGCCCTGCATTCCCTTCCAGTGCTATTCAGGGGTGATGGAGAAGAAGGCCAGCCCTCTAGTCCTGTCTATGTGGTTTCCAACACCAGGTTTATCAAGCAACCAAGCCAAAATCCTTACTCCTCACACAGTCCCAAGGACCAACCATTGCACTCAGGCAACCAATTTAGCTATTACAGCTTAAACAGGGAAACAATTCCTGAGTCATTCTTGGCCCTATCGTGGCCAAAATGACTCTCAAACGAATTTACAACAATTCCAGGAAATCGTGGGCAATAGCAGCAAATGGCTCCCAGCTTGCTGTGCGTGAGGAGAATCAGACAAAATCGTGAATGGGAAATGCACCAGCAGCTCCCAAATCGTGAGGAAAAACAACCCAATCCCTAGCACTACAAAAATGACCTCCCATCCATGGGAAAAATGAATCCAGCAACAAAAAACGTGAATGAAGGACACAGGAAAAACTCCAGCTACTCCCAAAAGCCCCAACATGAAGGAGAATGGTGAGGAAAATGAAAAATGTGGATGTATGGCAGAATGGCATAAGTTTTTGGGCATTTTCCTTGCCAAGGAAGTCAGAACACGTTTTTCAAAAATGGGTCTCTGCCCAATTCGAATTTTTGCCCATACTCTTCCCATTCCATGCAATAACTATCTCAACCACATTCTGGCAGAAATAAATGATTGGGGAAAAAGACAAGAAAGGTAGTTGACAGTTTGGTGGGTTTTCTCATAGACATTTGGCTTTTCCCCATTGGTCCATAGGTTAAATATTCCCCCCCCCCCTTATCCTCGGGAAATCATGCCCCATTCGATTTAGTTGCCGCGACCGTAGCTGGTTGTGTCCATTAATTAATTATGATGCATATTTACATGATGGCCAACATAATATATGCCGCATGCCCCGATATACCATCGATGACAAATTTAAATCCAAAACATAGCATTACCGATCAATGGTGGGGCTTTGGCCTTTAGCTCCGCACCATGATCATTACATTATATATACATCATATACATCTAGTGCAATGGGGTCAAAACCGGGACATTACAGCTAGAGTGGCTAGAGGATTTGCAAGGATGGTAACAATGGACCTCGTGGAAATTTATGATTTTTTCCACTAATGGGAGTGGGATAATACCACTAATTCGAACCTTCTAGAATTCCATTTCTTGCTCCATGATGGCCTGATTCACCTTTGTAATTTCTGAATAATGATTCCTACATAACCTAGCCTTTCTCATGATTTTCTCATGCATTAAGTGTCATGAACCAAGTGTTGGCATCATTTCCACTAACCTAGGTTCATTTTTCCCTGTCCACCCAACAAAACCGAAGGCACCGTCCCGACAGAGTATAACTCCGTCGGAAACACCTATGACTTGAGTGCGATCTCACCTGAGATACCTATGGGGATGCGAGAACCATGCTTATGTATTTATAGAAAGGGATTTATTCATGGAAACATTAAATAGTTTGATTGACTAAAACATACACATCATAAGCATATCGACCCATCAACACATACACAACATATAAAGCATACATATTTAAATCATGTCTACCATAGTTATTATTGGCATCCCACAATATTATATCAATATATGTTGCAACGAGCTCATAAAGTTTCATACACAATATAAATAGACATCATAAACACACACATTTAATGTGGAAACCCGTACGTGAAAAACCACAAAAACGCTCTTCATATGGCATGATTAGTGTTTAGAACACTTTTACTTTGTGCACACAGCCTGCATACATCTCTCAAGCCTCTTCTTACAATGGATGAATTTCTTCTATATTTCACATCCTCTCATGTATCTCTATTTTCTTGTTTCTTGTCATTCACCATCTCATCGTCCAGTCATGACCTTGTTAGTCTCAATATTATTCCTCTTTCTATTATATAAGTTTTCTTGATAGTCGTCAACACCCATCTTATGGATTGACCTTGTATACTTTTCACAACTCTTCTTCTAGCCATCTACTAGTTCTCAACTAATCGTTGAATGGTTCTTCTAGCTAACCCAAGAAATCCATTTACATTTATAAATGCTCTATCGACCTAGTTTCTATTCATGCCCATTACCAAAATAGACTAATTTTCTAACTTAACTCACTATTTATATTTAGTGTTTCCTCAAAAGAAGGTCGAATTCCTAGATTCAACTTACTCTCTTCTTTTCCATTGTGGTCTTACTCACCTTGTGAACATATTCTTCAAAGTTCTAATCAAAACTCTTATGTCCTTTCCTAGGGCCAACAACCCCCCAACACTCACTTGTGACTCATCCCTAGCCACTTCATCCAGATATCTCTATCACATCAATTTTATTCAGAAACTCCTAACAAATTTTCATCACTTCTTCTGCTTGTCATTGAATGTATTCTTTAACTTTCTGAATCTATTCCACAAGTTTGGAACTGATAGGTTCCAAAGTTTCAACTTTTGTTAGTCCCATCGCATGTCGCACCTACCCATCGACTGGGTGGATGGTATCTGTAACTTGTTCTGCTTTGGCTTGAAGCTCTGTGACACATTAGGTTAAACATTGTTGTTTTGTTAGAAGTTTGGCGACTTGCTACTGTAAAATTTTCAAGTCAGCATCCTTGATCATTTTCTTGACTAGCGACCATTTCTTCAATGTATTTCTCAACTTAGTCAGCTTTGCCTCCGTGGTATGAAGCTGCTCTCTTACATTCTCCAATTCTACAATGTCCATCAAGGATTCCCAAGAATGAGAAACCTATGCATATGCATATTGTACAACATATTTCCTCTTGAATTTCTTTCCCTTTCTTGATATCTTGTATTTGCAACGTTAGATTCACTAGCTGCGACTAAATTTGCATCATTCATGCACTAGTTTCTCCAACCAATGAAGCTTCCAATTTCATAGCAAGCTCAAGAGCTTTATTCTGCAATACAACCTTCTGTTATATCAAGGGAACACGGATATGCAATATCATTGTGATAATAAACCATTCTTTATGCTGAAATCCAGTCATCTGGAAACTTAATTTATCCATCAGAGTCTTAACTATCTAGTCAAAGTCACAAATAGACTCATTTGTCAATTGCTTGATTTATTTTAATTATGTGATACATTGTGCCTCATACTTGGGTTTCTTGAATTCATCTATCAATCCAGTTTGGATATGATCTAATGACTTATGAGGGATTCCTACATGAACCACAACAAATTTCATGTACTAATCAAGAGAACGACCTCTGAAGGTTGTGATCATTTGGGATCTTTTTATGGCTTCATCCTAAACCTATTGCACTATCCAGATAGCTTCACACAAGGACCAATGTTGCTTAGGGTATTCCAACCCATTCCCATTGATTATAGAAAACTTTATATCACTCCCATACATTCTGTGTACTTGGGGTATTGCAGAATTTGAATTAAATGTTCCACCAGTAGGAACTCCCTAACTACCATCTTTATTATTAATATTACTATGTTTTGAAAAGTCGCACTTCGATGCACTTTTGGGTCTTACCTCAGATGCTAGAAATGTACGCAGGGTTGTGGTTATGTCATAATCCCGATCTAGATCTGGCACTTTCTCTTTGTCTTCAGAGATAAGCTGATATTTCTCCACTTTGTCTGAATATTCTCTGTCGAGACGTGCTTCCAACTCATATTCCCTTCTTTCGGTCACACTACAACTTCCTCTTATTGCCATAGTCCTTCTTCTCTATCATGACAAAAATATTTTTCCACTCCTTAGGCAACCACCCTCTTGGTCATTCTCGCTATCAACTGGGAACATCTTAGCTTACTCTCTCCATCTTGTCCAAGTATTTCCTGCGACATAACCCAGGTCCTCCCCACACAATGGTTTACTCGTCGGATTCCATCCTTAAGATCCCTTTTTCACATACCAACATTTTTATCCACATTTTTAAATATTTTAGGTAGCGGCCTTGAGTTTCTTGGAAGAAATCCTTTTCTGTATCACTCTATTATTTTATAGTATCGAATGCAATTTCTTAGTAATATATCCCTCCAAAATGCTATCAACCGATAAGTTCAAAGCCCCAACGCCATAACCATTTGTTAGCATTGTTTCCACTAACCTAGGTTCAGATTTCCCAATCTGTCTAACAAAACCCAAGGCATCGACCCGACGGAGTATAAGTCTGTCAGCAACACTTGCGACACAAGATAGGTCTCACCCGAGATACCTATGGGGACTACGAGAATCGAGATTCTGCAATTATAGAAAGCGATTTCTTCATGGAAACATTAAACATAATGATTGCCCGACGCAGATAAATTGAAAACCATCGACACACACATAACATAAGCATAGCGATCTGTCAACACATACACTACATTTAAAGCATATAGATCTAAATCATGTCTACCATATTTATTATTGACATTATGTAGTATTATATGAATATCAGTTGTGACAAACTCATAAAGATTCATACACAATATAAACAAACATCATAGACATAGATTTAACGTGGAAACCCATACAGGAAAAACCACAGAAGCACTCTTCATTTGGAATGAGTACTATTTAGAACATTTTGGTCTACACCCCTAGCCTACAGACATCTCTCAAGATCTTCTTACAATGGATTATTTTATTATGTATTTCTCATGTTATCATGTCTCTCTCTCTCTTTTCTTATTTCTTGTCATTCTCCATCTCGTCATCTCATCGTGGCCTTCTTAGTCTCAGTTTGATTCCTCTTTCTATCGTATATGTCATCTTCATATTCGTCCACACACAACTTATGGATTGACCTTATATACTTTTCACAACTCTTCTTCTAACGATCGACTAGTTCTCAACTAACATTCGACTGGTTCTTCTAACTAACCCAAGAAATCCATTTACATTTATAAAGGCTCTATCGGCCCAGTTTACATCCATCCCCATTCCTGAAATAGATTACTTATCTAACTTAACTCACTATTTACATTTAGTGTTTCCTCAAAAACAACTCAAATTCCCGGAGCCGACTTACTCTCTCCTTTTTCGTCGTGGCCTTGCTTGCCTTGCGACCAGATTCTTCAAGCTTTTGATCAAAACTCTTGTGGCCTTTCCTAGGGCCAACACCAGGCGCAAGCTTCATAGCTACCTTCTCTATCACGTATTTAGTTAATTGCATGCAGGGAGGAGGTTAGGTGGAGGGTACTCCACCATGTGGGTGTCCTCCCATTGCCTTTTGCCTCTTTAACACCTTAATTTTATTTTATTTTTTCAAAATTCAAAGTGGATACAATAATAAACTTATTGATTCTTGATACAAAGAATAACACTTATCATTTTACTAATCAATAATTAAATTCAATTAACTATATATATTAATTATTTATAAATTTAAATATAACTATATATTAATTATTTATAAATGTAGTACTTAAATATTCTTAATAATAAATAATTTGCATACATATTGTTATTTTAATCTAAAATAATATCATTTTAAATTAAAGTTGTTTAAACATTAGATCAAGAAAAATATCTTTAATAAAAGAGCATATAGTTCAAATCTCATTTATTTATTTGAGAAAGAGAATACTCAAATATCCATCTCTTCAAAGACCCGTGTTAATAATAATAATACTATTCTATTTTTAAGGTCCCGCCAAGCAAGACACCAATTTGGTGTATGAGACCCCCTTATTTATGGGATAAGGGACCCCCTTTGCACTCTGATGTAATTGCTAAAATCTATAAAGATATACATACACTACCCCTTTGGATTTGAACCTCTTACAACCATAATGAAAAAAAATTCAAAAAAATAATCCACATCATGAAACAATTACTTTACATCAAATATACATCCTTCCAATCATATGGAAACAATTTTTCTTCTAACATGAATATAACTCATATCAACATATCTTAACACTAATTTTATTAATAAAACAAAGCAGCTCAGCAAAAAAAACCCAAAAAAAACAAAACATCAACATAAATGATTCCAACCAAGTGTAAAGAGATAAGATATAGATTCATTACCCAATTCGAGGAGCTCCACATATGTCAACTTCAGCTGATGAATTCGGCACCTTGACATTACAACCGGCCGTAAAGAAGGACAAATTGATTATATATAACACGTGCTTTTTTTCATTTGTTGCCATAGTCAAGCACATAGTATACTGTTAGGTATAGTGTCTCCTCCTCAATAACCACAAGGTATTGGACCACATTTACTCGACAACAAAAAAAACATGATGTTGGCAGACCATGTGTGGACAGACCTAGTCGGCAACCGCTAGTTTAATATCTGATTGTTTCGTTTAGGCATTGCAAGTCAATGTGGCATGGGAATCTTAGCACATGTTGCTATTCATGGGGCCGTTCAACAAATAAAATTATTGAACTTGCTGGCAGATCACCCATTCAAAAACTTCGAACTACCAAACTCACCACGAGTCTCTACATCAGCTACACAAAAAGCGAAAACTTCATCTTATCTATCCAAAACAAGGTATATTAGATTTGAAATTATTTATGTTATTTTGCCAATCTTTTTCATAAATCTATGGCCACTTAAATATAATTAAACTGATATAAAGAGTATATAGAATTAATAAGTTTTTTATATAATAAAAAAATGGATAACCTAGAAAGTTTATTTTATTTTTTAAACAAAATTAATTAACAGAGTTTTAAAATAGAAATATAACTTATCTTTCATATAAAGTTTTTAAATTTATCCAAAATAATTAAAAAAAAATCCATTTATTAATTTACTCTTGGTACTTTCTATAAAATTTTGTGCCATTCAATTTTCTAATAAAAATATCATAGCAATGTGACAAAATAATGTAGCAATGTGACAAGATAGGCTATCATAAGATATGCCTAATAACACAAATTACACCACTCAAAGCATGGGGACATCACCTTTATTAGCAACTATTCCATAGAATATTAAAAAGAGTTGTAGCACATAGGATTAAAATGCAAGACTTTGTCCTTACAATGGTGATGATCACTAGGTAACAAATAAGTTGTTGCATGATACTTGCTTTCCACAGTGACCTACTGATTAGAACAAGTCACTGCACTGATGATTATGAAATGAATATAGTACCCAATGTCTATGATCAATCACTTTGCGACGAGCTTTAAAGATATAAAGATTTATGTATTTTCATTCATATATAATGGTTTTTATTATATTTATAAAATTATTGAAATGATATATTTTCATTAATATACAACAGTATATATTATTATTGGAGGCCTTAATGTAATTGAAAGTCATATGTATATGAAACACGATCAAGAGCACACATTTAAGGATCACTTTCGATTGAGTCATAAATACATATAGATGAATTAACATCTTCATGACAGTGCGTCGTGAGAAAAATATGAGAAAACTTAACCAGTTTAAAGTTAACTTTGATTTAAAGATTTTTTAGTCATATATATATATTTGTCACATACATATAATCTTAATTAGTAAATCGTTACAAATTTTTGTTATGACAACACTTAGGGGTGCAAAATCCCTTTCGTTAGTCATGGTCCTTAACCATGCATAGAACATGTCCTTGACCATGACCCTTAAGGGTACATAGGCATAGCCTTGTCCATGACCACTACCATGACCTTGGTTATGGTTTTTAAACTAAAATATTTTCATTATTACTCATTGCACTTTAATATTTTTGACTTGTCAATCCAAACAAGTATCTATCTCTATATGAGAACAAACCTAATAATAATCACAAGGGATGTGGCCCATGTGTCCTTTTTTTTGCACTTTTACTCTGATCTAAAATAACATCACAATGACAGAAAAATAAAATCTTCAAATTTTTTTTTTTCTGTTTCTTCGTTGACAATGAGGGTCTAAAAGTTTATTATATATCTACATCAAAAGTATATCATCACAGTAACAAAAAAAAAAAAAAACTTGTTCAAAATTCTATTTCTTTCTTCATTTACAACGAGGATCTAAAAGTTTATTATATATCTACATCAAATGAAATTTGAGGAGATAAATTCATCATCAACTATATTGAGATTGCATCCACATATCCTTGTATTACACATTGTGTACATTTTCAATTATTCATAATATGTTAGTGAACGATAAAAAAAAAGGTTTATTTTACAAAAATAAACTTCAATTTATATTTTTTTTTATATAATCATTTCCATTAATATTGTTTCCAATTATGAGTAAAGAAAAATAAAACCATAATTATCAAAAATCTATAAAAATATCCCTATCTTCCACTACTTACTATTTTTTTTATCTTCCACTACTTACTATTTTTTTATAGTTGAAAGAAAAACTATGAAATCTTTTTTATTTTTTTGTTGTCCAATCATATCCATAAATATAGTTTTTATCCATAAATTTTTAGAAAAAAATGTAAAACCTTCTTTAAATTGTAGAACCCTCTCTCCCATAAGTGATGGTTTATAATGGTTTTTAGAATTCTTTCAATTCTATAAAATATGGTCTCTATAGTTATAAGTAATGGGTGAATCCACTTTACAATTGTCGAATAATCTATTTCCCATGACGGATGTTTTTTTCAATTTTTTCTGTTTCCTATGAGTGAAGGTTTATATGGTAACATTGAATGGGGAAATCATTTTAATTTTCTCTCTTTCCCATGAGTGAAGGTTTATGTGGTATCATTCAATGGGAAAATCATTTTAAGGCAATGGTTAATGATTAAAAATATTATCGAAAATGTACTAGAGGACATTGCAATTAGATCTCCGATTTGATATAAATTGGTAAGATGATAAAGTGCTCACTACAAAAAGAAGATTTTTTTTTAATAATGGGGCCAAAATTTTAATATTCTCAAGTATTTTGTTACCAGAAAAACATATAATGGAGCCAAAATTTTAATATTCTCAAAGTATTTTGTTATAAAAAAAACATTAAAAAATCCGGTTTCTAATGGCTAATTTAACGTTTGATAAAAAGTAAGATTTGCTCAATGGAAAAACAAGATTTTTTTATAATGGGCTAAAATTTTAATATTTTCAAGTATTTTGTTACCAAAAATCATAAAAAAAACCCGGTTTCTAATTGCTAATTCAACTCTAAATAAAAGGTGAAATTGCTTGAAAAAAAATTGACATTGCCACTCAAACTTGTATATAATTTAAAAAAAATTACATCTAAACAAAAAAATTGACATTGCCACTCAAGCTTATATATAATTTTTAAAGAATTACATCCAAACAAACATTCTCACATACATACATATATCTAGTCAAATTTAATTGTATCTTAAAAACTAATCCAACTTTTAGTTAATATTAGTGACATAATTTTCACATCCAAATGAAAAAGGAAAATTAAAAAACTTAAAAATTATATATTTTTTAAATTTGTATAAATAATAATAAATTAATAAATACAAATGGTATATTTCTTAATATAGTGAAAGTGGTAATGCCTTGTTCGTTGATTTGCTTTATACAACATTATTTCCATAAATGGATTTGATACCTACTAGGACAATGAAAATGGATCTTTTTAATCTTTTGCTAGTTATGCATATGGCACAACACCAAGGTTTATTCAAGTCTTAGAGGAAGGATGTAGATAATGATTTTATTTTAACTAATTACGGGAATTCATCTAACTATCCAGTGACCTAAACACCCAATTCCAAGATTATGTTGAAAAATATATTCGCACAACCATTTTATTAATGATGGTGATGACAATGATGGTTAACATCTACAAAGCTCAATTTTGGTTTGTTAGACCTTAAGAAGAAAGGAAGAAATTACTTGGTTTGTTATAAAAATTTAATCCCATGGTTGAAAAGATTAGAAAGAAGCATATTAAGGTCATTATAGTTTTGACAAGTTAGAAGATTAGGGAGGTTAGTATTATAATAATGATTTTGAAACTACAATCTAATGTGGATGTATGCAGGGCACTTAAGAGAAAGTGACTTTCATTCTCAATGTTGTTAGCTCACATAGATGGAAAGTCCTTTCCTCCCACTATGTTTTAGGAACTTTCCAACACCCTGTTTCGCTATGAATCTCATGAGAGATAATTCTTAATTTGGGTAAATTAGTTTTCTTCTTCGAGCTAGTTAAAATGGAGACATACTTTTTGTCTTCTAGATTAGGGTTAATGAGCTTATTATAATATCTTAATTTCATTTTGAACTCTAAATTCTTCTCATCCCACATTTTCTCTTTAAACTTAGAAGTAATAATATTTTTAATGTAGTTGATATTTTGCAAAGCGTCATTTTCCTCAATTCCCCAATGGTTTAACCAAGATATGATGTATTTCTATCAATTTCTCTTGAGCCATAGGAGTTCTTCACTAAATTTTAAAGAAATTTATGCCAAGGTTATACGTAGAATGTTATTCTTATTTTGGGAATCCATTTATACCAATCTATTATTGTTATCCTGTGAATTGACACTTCTCTGTTTGAGTATTGACACTCAATGTGTCGGTACACAAAAGGAAAAAATGGATGGAAGTGGCCAAAACCTTATAGATGTGCATGTGCCTTTATATACTATCATCATGCCAGCCTTACCTATTTTTTATAAGGTGATTAAGGAGAATTCATGGCTATTGTCATTGAAACCTGCGAACCATTCATGAGTGTTTATATTACAGCCCACGAATAGATGATCATGGTTTGTAGATGTGTGTTTCCTTTATAAAAGTCACATTTGACACACGACTTGCTAGTATCAAGAGTTACGAATTCCATAATCTAAAAATTAAAAAAATAAAACAAGTTTACTTGAGGATAGTTGGGATTCTAATCATAACTATCCAAACTTCCTCAACCATCTCAACCTTTGCAACCTCTCTCTTTCTTCAAGTATAAATAGAGGGTAGGGGTTGAGGCTAAAAAATAATCAATTATAGAGCAAAGCTATGCTGGTGGATTGCCTTTGGAGATCTTGGAGAAGAAAAACTCATTTCTTTGGCTAGCATAGGAGAAATTGTATCAGATACCAGTTGTAATCTTTCATCACTTGTTTATTAATACAAAGAGACTTTCTTTCAATTTTGTGTCTTTGTACTCTTATATGTTATGAATTCTGAATTGTTTTTTCATGTTATTGCAAGTATGTTATTTCACTCATCTCTTATATAACATCTAATATATTGCAGGAAAGATTTGTCTCTTTGTAGGTGTGAATATTCCCAAGAAGTTGTTGTAGAAATTTGGATTGAAGAAGAAAGCTAGGACCAGCCTTCATAAACAAGGTACACTTACTTTTTTCCTTATTTCTCTGTCAAATTCTCAAATGGTTGAATTTCTGCAATTTTATTTTAGTATGTTGATAACCCCAGACCCTCAATAATAAGGTTGTATTTCCCTGAACAACAGAACTAGCGACTCCACTAGGAGTTCAACCTATTGTGGGTCCATTCCTTTGGTTTTCTTTCAGTTTTTCTCTGTTTGATCCTCTGAGTGATTTGTTTGGATTTTTCCTTTAGTTTTCAGTGCTTTATGCTCAGAACCTTAAGGTCATTTATTTTTCTCTTTGAAAAATTTTGGCTGCATTCTCGGGTTGTCAATACATAAAGTCACGAATTGTCTGTTGTATTCGCGGGTTTCTTCGGTAATAGCCGTGAATGGTTCGCGGGTTGTCTTGATGGAAATCATGAATTCCTATAGGTGTCTATTAGACTCTTAAGGT
This sequence comes from Pseudotsuga menziesii, assembly GCA_001517045.1. NCBI lineage: Eukaryota > Viridiplantae > Streptophyta > Pinopsida > Pinales > Pinaceae > Pseudotsuga > Pseudotsuga menziesii. Next base: position 177,921 of record LPNX010089575.1, on the reverse strand, counting down.
TTCCTTGTCCTTTTATTTTTGATCCTTTATGTGCCTTTGATGGTTCTTATTTAGCATTGTACTATGAATTTGGGCGTATACATTTCACTGTTTGCTTGTCACGTCAAGTTTGCTTTAGTAAGTTACGTTTGATTTCATTTTTGTGAATGTGTTGTGTCCATTCTGCTTGGTTGATTGGTTGGAATTCTTGTGTTCTTTTGGGTCACTGTTGTCTATCAGTCCTCCTAGGAAACTGATATACCTTGGATTGTTTTTCTAGTAGTCTAGGCGAATCATTCTTGCTATCTTTTGGATCTATTAGTATTTTGAGTCAATAGTTGTCCCCAAGTTTAGGGTTTGAGTCATCTCTGCTTGATTGGTTGAATATTGTTACTATAGGATATGCAACTATCATTTACATTATTTATATCATCAGATTGTTAGCTTTCTTTAAAGTGCATTTAGTTGCATATAGTTTTTGAATTTTTTGAAAAAAGAAAGACAAAAGGAAGTTTGAATTAGTTTTTTTTCTTTCTATTTTTCAGAAAAAAATCATTTTTTTAAAGTCTTGTAGTTTCTCAAGTTGTTTTAAAAAAGAAAAAAAAATTCATTAGCTTTCATTTGCAAAGAGAGGAAAAAATTGCATTATTAGTTGCATTCATTTTGAAAAATTTATGCATCATTATCTTTCATTCTGTTGAGTCTATAACATCATTCAGTACCACTCCACTACCTTTGAGTAATACAACCACTAAAAAGAATGTTTAATTAATATTTATAAGTAATTTTCTTTTTATAGGCTCGATCATCAACTATCTTAGGTTAGGTTTTTGGACCAGGTGTTTCAAACTGTCCAAAAACACTTTAATTTCAGACGTAGTGGCCTTTCTTTAGGTAAATCCACTTCTACAAGGGATAATACAGAAATATTCTCTCACACAGGAGTTAAGAACGAGGCCGTGTGAGAGCTCGGTTGAGTAGATAACCCTCCACTTCCTTGTTAGATCGTTTACCAAGATTGTTGTGCATTTGGGGGTCTTGTCAATACCACTTCTTGGGCCCCGTGAGGTGCCAGTATTGATAGGATTTCAGGCTTATCTACCCTTCCCATGCATAATGATTAGGCTTTCGATTGTTCCGTCCGACTCTCAGTGTAGAGTTGGTAGCTTTAGTCTCCAGACACTAGGATCTTACATAAGTGGTATTGGAAGGCTATTTCAAGTACAGCTAGGATGGAGTTAGAAGGTAACTTTAGTTGAAAATTTAGGAGGGAGTTTGGGTGATTCCAGTGCTTCCACCCACATAACTCTTCACAAGATGCCAAGTAACCATCCTTTGATCTTCATTGGTTGGACCTGGGCCCTAATCATCCTGGGATTTCCTTTAAAAGGTGTGTCTTTTATCTAGTGTGTCTATGGTACTTAGGATATTTTTAGTGTGTGTTGTTTGGTTTTCTTATGTTTAGTTGGATTTGTTGAGGCTTGGAAAATCCCAAGTAACAACAGTTAGGGATTCTCCCCAATAAACGTTCCCAACTATCCCGTTACTGTTTGGTATGGGGAACTCGTCCAGTTTACGGTCTGGCTACCGTAGGTCAAGTAACAAATTAAAATGTTTTACCGGTTACGGCCTAGTCCACTGTGTATATTTTTAGTTTTTTTTGTTTAAGTTATGATGTGCAAGTTCTTATCTAAAAGTGCAAATGATAAAGATAACAAGGAGTGTCACAATGTGATGCGCAGGTTCTTACCTCTCATCTTAACTCTCTCGCATCTAAATCACAAACAACAAGAAACTAATTTTAACTAACTAACCTATCCCTAGGGAGCAGAATTACCAGTTATCAATGAGTAATGTATTTATGTGCATGTATTAGGAAAAATTACAGATAGTTGTTACTTATTTCAGAACACATGAACATTAATAGAAATATGAACAACAAGATAGCTTATTGTTTATGACAACCTTCATTACTCACAGTGGAAATTTCATAGAATAAACTAGAGTGCATTCATAATATGAACAGAGATTCAATGAGTTAGAACAATCTCACAGTTAATGGACATAAGCTAAAAAAGAAATAGTTCACATTCAACTGATCCATAGCAAAGCATTTGAAACATTCCACCAAACTTTATCCAGCAGAAACTTGTAATTCTTTATTGTAAAAGGAAGTAGTTCTTCTTACAATATACTATCACAAATGGTCTTGGAAAGAAGTCTCTTCTATATCTAAACTCTCCTTTATTTGTACATAAAATAAAAACCTTTGGGCTGCCCCTTGATGACCTTTGGGCTCCCCTGACCTTTCAGTTCCAAAATTTGTATTGTAGTATGTGCTCATAATTTTTACAATATGATACATTTTAAAACAAAAAATATTTTAAAATACTTTATGAAGAGGGGCCCGCTTGGTCGTTGATGAACTTTTTCCATGCCTAGGACTCCGCTGCTATGCTTTCAAAATCAGAAGGTTCAAGAAAAATGATATTTATCTCATATTTGGCAGCCTGGTTCCTGAACCCTTCTATCCTTGCTAGACTCAGAAACAACTGATCTTCTAACAGATGAATACTCATAGCTGCATGTGCCACTGTATTCTTTAAAATTCGTTCATCTAGATCCTTTAACTCTTGGATCTCCTTCAACAAATGGAGCCTTATTCTTTTGTCTTTTAGACATATCTCCTATGCAGCAATCACCCTGTCATAAACATAGCATGTTCTTAGACCATTTAGATTTTACCAAGTGAAACAATAATAACAAAAACCGTATCAATCTATTTACCTCTTCCATATGCATTCTGAAAATGAACTATACACAGTATTAATGAATGAAAAGAAAAAAATGACAAGGAAAAAGAAAATCCTGCGGTTGTGTCTTGAAGTCCTCTAAGTCCACTGTCCATAACTAAAATCACAACCCCGATAGAACAGACTCTTCATCTTAATCTAAGCCGCATATGAAATAACTCGAAAAGCATGAACCACATTGTCGCTACTGCTAATCTCCAAAACACTAGACTCTATACTGTGCTCCTCATCGTGGAAAACCCTAACTAGACCAAAAAAATGAAAACCTCCACCGTCCCATGAAAATAGGGTAAACGCATACAAAAACAAGGACTAGAGAAAAGACTCGGGTTTCAACATGAATAAAAGATAAAATAATGCTCCCCACGTATATAAACCTTTGGTGAAAAAGAGTCAGCGGGAAAACCTTATCGGTAGTTGAAAACACTAAGCGCCGGGAGGGTAGTCTGATTGACAGCTGCAACGACGGACAACAAACAAACTACGGGTCCCGCGAGACTATTAAGTCTGTCGGCGTTAGGGACTCTTAACGCTAAGTGTCAGAGCTTTAAACCTTAACATTTCCGCAATGCCGGTGATGCCAAGCACTATCATTGCGATGTTTATACACCAGAAATCAGAACCATTAACCACTAACGCATTGGAACTTCAAGCCACAATAATTTTCGCAGTGTCGGTGATATAAAAGGTATCATTGCGACTTACTCTAAATTAAAAGGTATCGGAGCTCAAACTTCTAAGTTATCGGTGATCAAATAGACTAACCACTACAACATTGGTGATTGGAAACACTAGGGTGAAAACGCGAAGTTGGGTAACACTTCCGTGAGAATCGGGTGTCCAAACAACATAGTGGATGTTATTCAGTGGAATAACTTTTTTTATTCGGTCGAATAATGAATTTATTCGGCATAATAATTATCATTATTCGACCGAATAACGAATTCTTTATTTGGCCGAATAACCTTAACGGTGAACCGTTTAATTTGATAGAATGCATAGCCGACCAGTAATTTTTACGGTCGTTTCAATATTTATTCGGTCGAAAAATTATGCGGCCGAACAATTATTTGGATGAACAATTATGCGGCCAAATACTTGTTCGACCGAATAATTATTCGGTTGAATAATTGTTCGGCCGAACAAGTATTTGGCCACATAATTGTTCGACCAAATAATTATTTCGCATAAAAGGTCAGCTCCGACCCCATTTTCATTGTTTTCACTTGCAGCCATTTGTCTTCATCCTGTCGTGTTTCTCCTGCCACCCAATTTGTTTGTTGTTTCCTGTCATCCCCATCCACGTCACCATTCTTCCTGACGTGTACATACGCCATCCTGGCACCCCGCTACCTGTCTAGTTTCCTCTCGGCGTGGAGGTCTGTTCATGGAGGTCGCTTCGTGATGGTTTGTTCACCATGGAGGTCGTGATGGTCTGTTCGACGTGGAGGCTGGACACTGTCTAGTTTCCTTTCGGCGTTGAGGTCTGTTTATGTTGGTCGCTTCGTGATGGTCTGTTCGGCATGGAGGTTTGTTTGTGGAGGTCACTTCGTGGTGGTGTTTGTGGTATTTTCTTGGAGGGTCTGTTCGTGGTATGGTCTTACTGTGCTACCCCTTGTCAGGTAAATTTTTATGAAATTTCTTTTATAATACGAAACGTTGAATATGTGATCTATCTCTTGTTGTAGTTAATGGCATTCATTTTTCGTCATAGTATTGCAGAGTTAAAGTTTGCATATGTTAATTGGTATTGTATAATTCTTATAATTTTAATTTTAGTTAATATCTATATGTCGAAGGTAGTCGTCCATGAACTCTATCCATATTTGGACAGAGTTGATGAAATCTGTCCACACTTGGATAGAGTTAATCAACTCTATCCATTTGGACAGAGTTTAGAAGACTTTAATAAAAAAATGATTAAACCATTTCAAAAATCCTTGCCCTTATTGCTGTTGTCCTCTTTATTAAAGTTTTAAAAATGTAATTTATATGGTAATCTGCCAAATTATGAATAGATGCTTTAAACCTGGTTGACAATGGGGAGATAGGTGGACAGAGTTGAACTTTGTCCAAATTGACAGGGTGGATGAACTCTGTCCAAATGTGGACAGAGTTGATCAACTCTGTCCATTTGGATAGAATTGATGAACTCTGTCCATTTGGACAGAGTTGATCAACAGAAAATCTCAAGGTAGGATTCCATTTGGTTTTTATCACCCAACGCTATGAGTCAAATTGATTACTTTTTAAATTGTAATCTAAAGGATTTTTTTATTCATGACCATCGATAAATTTTTGTTAATTTTAATTATAAATTCTATGTTTTTAGAATTTGATATAATTTATTTTAATTAGAATGAAATATTTTTAAATTAAATTATATTTAATAATTTAAATAAAATGGATAGAGTTGATGAACTCTGTCGATTTGGATAGAGTTGATCAACACTCAGATGGACATTTCATGAACTTTGTCCAGATGGACAGAGTTGAAGAACTCTCTCCAAATGGACAGAGTTGATGAACTCTGTCCATTTGGACAGATTTCACATCAACTCTGTCCATTTGGACAGATTTCATCAACTCTGTCGACCACATGTGGACAGAGTAAATCAGACCTGTCCAAATAGACAAGACAATGGATTATACTTAGCAAAACATAGTTCATGCAGAGTTCATCAACTCTTTCCCTGATAACTTTACTTAGCAAAACATATTTTAGTAGGTTTAATATAAATCATAAAAAAAACATTATTACACATAAAACATCAGATTTTTTGATTACCGATCTGTTTGATCTTATGTATTTTTAATCTAAATCATAAAAGAAACATATAACTTGTATAATGCTTATTAGTTACAATTTATACTTACTATTATATTAATATATTGTGCATTTTTTTAAATTTTAATCTAAGTTCATAGGTATAATAAGGAAGATATTTGTATTAAATCTGTCTATGGACAAAGTTCATGAATGGATACTTTGTCCATGGACAGAGTTGATTAACTCTGTTCACATGAAGTGATGAACTTAACTCTATCCATGTGGATAGAGTTGATGAATCCTATCCATGTGGACAGAGTTGATGAACCCTATCTATGTGGACAGAGTTGATGAACTTTGTCCATGTAGAGTTCAACAACTTTGTCCATGCAGAGTTCATCAACTCTGACTCTGATCAGTTTACTTAGCATAAGGGATTTTTTTATGATTTTATGGAATAATGAAAATATTTGTAGTTGACATAAAGAAATGTAGCTTTAATTTCATATTTGATGATATTGGTTCTATTAATTTTGAAAATCTAAAATACATCAAAAACATAGAGATTGCTACATTAATTTCTTATACATCCAACAATAGTGTAGCTATTTTCATTTTAAGAACTATTAGATAATATTAGGGACATTTAGGTCTTTATTAGAAAGGTAGTTTTAAAAATCTAAAACACATAGAAAACACAGAGATTGCTACATTAATTTCTCATACATCCAACAATAGTGTAGCTATTTTCATTTTAAGAAATATTAGATAATATGAGGGACATCTAGGTAATAAAAACTTAGTTTTTATAGTAGCTAGTTCTCTAAAGTTGAGGCATTAACATGCAGAATTTGAATATGTTATGAGTTTATATATTAGATAATATTAAGGACATAGATCTTTATTAAAAACTTAGTTTTTTCAGTGGCTAGGTCTTTGAAGATGATGAATTAATATGTAGAATTTGAACATGATATGAGTTGATTTGTGTAATCTTGTAGATATCATATCAAATGGAAATAGATAATAAATTATCTATAATCATTTAAAGAACTATTAGATAATATTAGGGATATCTAGATCCTTATTGAAATCTTAGTTTTTATAGCAGCTAGGTCTTTGAAGTTGATTAATTAACATGTAGAAATTGATATTTCTGTAAACTTGTAGATATCATATCCAATGGAAAGAGAGTAGCCTTTGAGACAAAAGCGTAGGAGGTCATCACATTTTTCGGGAGTTGGTGTCCAAAATGAAAATCAAATATTATCGACTTCACCTCCGGATTCAAGCTTATTGTATAGTTCACATTCATTTGATCATCGACGTGGCGATAGTGGTAGAGATGATTCCTCCTTATCATCTTATGGTTGCAGTGTCATTGCTATAAAGAAGGGTCATTTATCTTTATTTGTAGATATGGGTCATGGAGTATTTGTAGTTATAGATATGATTGATCAAATCTATGACTCCTATTACTCCTCGAGTGATATCTACACATCTACACATAAAATTTAGAGGAAGCAAAAGTAGTAATGTTTTTACATGTTTCTTCTTCAAGGTATGTAATATTACCCAAATCGTTCTCTGATATATAAGTTTAATTAGTTTAAATAATTTTTGACATTTGTAAATTGCTTGTATATATGTTGAAGCTTGGGTCTCTTCAATCTTTTGAGGCAAAGGGAAGACTTCATTGGAGGATAGTGGTGGAATTGTAAGTTTAATATTTTTTTTTTTTAGTTTAAAATAGTTTAAATAGTTTGCAATATTTATAAACTATTTTTATACATGTTGCAGCTTGGGTCTCCTCCAACTTTTAGTGGCAAAGAGAAGACTCCATTGAATGATAGAGAATTTGAGGTAATTTTGTTAATAATTGTATTGATTTTCTATATACTAGTTTAATGTTTTAATGTTTTGATTTTAAATAAAAATTGTTTAAATAATTTATGATATTCATAATCTGTTTTTATACATGTTTAAGATTGTTATGAGTCCAAAGGAAGACCCTAGTGGAGGATAGTGGTGGACTTCTTTGATTCAGACATCGAGGAGCTTAATTTTAGGATTATACACATGTTCATGAATGTTTTTTTTTTATTATATACATGTACATTGAACTCACATGTTCACGACTATTTTTTTGATTATATACATGTATATTGAACTCACATGTTCATAATTGTTTTTTTGGATTATATACATACATACATTGATCTTAGATATTGTTTTTTGGATTATATACATGTATATGTAAATGTTAGGAATGTTAGGAATGTTAAGAACGAATATGGGGAATGTTAACATTAAGAATGAAAGCAATCCAATTTGTTAAGAATGAACATATGAGGAATGCTAATGTTAAGAATGAACATGGGGAATGTTAGGAGTGAATGTGAGAATGGGGAATGTTAATGTTAGAAATGAATGTTAGGAAATGTTAGTAATGTTAGGAAGTTTTGATAGGTGCAAATATATAAATGTTGAGAATTTTATGAACGTTATGAATGTTAGGAAGTTTTGATAGGTGCAAATATATGAATGTTGAGAATGTTAGGAAGTTTTGATAGGTGCAATCTAATGTTAAGAATCAATGTGGGGAATGTTAGGAAATAATGTCTAGGGAATGTTAGAAATCAATGTCCAAGGAATATTAGAAATCAATGTTAGGAAAATGTTTGGAATGTTAGGAAGTTTTGATTGGTGCAAATATACATGAATGTTAGGAATGAATGATCGAAAAGGAACTAGGAAGTTTTGATAGGTGCAAATATACATGAATGTTAGGAAAGGAACCAAGAAGTTTTGATAGGTGTAAATATATGAATGTTAAGAATGAATGTTAGGAAATGTTAGGAAGTTTAGATAGGTGCAATTATATCAATGTATGTATTAGTAAATTTATGTATGTTTGCATATTTAACATATTTTTAGTGTTGAAAAGTTGAGAATTTTAGGAATGTTAGGAATGTTAGATGCAATCTAATGTTAAGAATCAATGTGGAGAATGTTAGGAATCAATGTGGGGAATGTTAGAAATGAATGTTAGGAACTTTTGATAGGCATAAATATATGAATGTATGAGTGAATGTTAGGAATGGTTAGGAATGTTAAGAAATTTTGATATGAATATTTTTTATTACTAAAGTAAAATTAGCAACTTGATTCTGAATTCTAATAAATTATAGCTCAATCCATAAATTTTCTAAGGTAACATTAGCAACTTGATTCTGAATTCTAATATTTTTTTATTACTAAGGTAACATTAGCAACTTGATTCTGAATTTTAATAAATTAAAGTTCAATGAATTCATGATAGCCAATATTAACATAAAACAAGAAATGATATAGTTAAAAACATCACAATGGAATTTCGTCCTCAATTATCCGTTCATGGTCATATTTGGACAGTTTCCATTTTTTTATTTTTTAAGTTTTTTTTTATCCAACTTGTACCAATTTTATTCGAGATGCACATACTAAATGACTATACTGAAAACATATAACATCAGGTTCATAATCCTGAAAGTAAACATAATTTTTAGTCATATGGGTCTGCTGCAAAAAATAGCCTTTTAAAATGATGGATCCTCTCTCATATGTAAATCCATTGTCATTGTAGTCCTCCAATAACTTCATTTTTCCTTCAGTGCATCACATCAAATAATATTTTACATTTTCGTTGTTGTCTAAAGGTGCAATCACATTGAAAATATCTCCTGTGCAAATTACAATTGGCGTTGGATTTAAGTGATTAAATTGACTATATAAACATAAGGTGATGGACAATATTGAATAATAAACAACATCATTACCTTCTCTAACAAGATCTGAAATTCTATCGCCATCAGATGATATTTTTATTTCTTCTGATTCTAATTCTTCTATGCTTGCTAGTGGCATTTTCCCTTTTGGATTAATCTCTGTGTGTTTGCAATGTTTTACGTAGTTGTTCGTTATGTTTTCACAAAATTCTGTAGATTCAACATTTTCAGTGCAAATATGACAAAAACATGTTTGCTTTCTACTGCCAAATGTAAACAAGTTTTTGAAGGATTTTGTTTGAATAGAGTGAAGTTCTCTAGTCCCATGTATGGTGCTAGCCTCGTATCGTATTGATCTATCTATATCTTGGACCCCAACAAGCCAAAAAACCCTACACAATAAATGATAAATCACAAATGACAACTTTTAATGTTAGTGTACAAATACTTCAATGTTAGTACATACATTTTTTAAAATTGTCAATTAATATAAATTAAAAAAATAATGTACATACCTATGCACATATTTTGATTGTTGACTACAATCATGGCTTAGATTTGATTTACACCATTGGACAACCTCTGTAGCTGAATGGAATCATCTAGAAGAATGGTTCATTTTCCATCTTCAAAGTGCTCTTTTTACGCATGCTGCTGCACCATCATGTTCACATTTTTCATGTCCAGTTTCAAAGAAATTCTAGCAATGTTTAATGTTCATTGCTTTATGAAGTTGGCATAACCAAAAAAATGATCGTGAAGATTTAAATTGTCCCGCACATCCATCCGACCATATCCAATGTTCATTGAATTTAACTTTACGACTTTTTAGTGAATCATAGAAAAAAAATTCAATACAATGTTGAACAAAATGTGTATCATGTGTACGATCATCGCTGATATAAAAGTGATATTCTTTAATCACATCTCGATTGTCACACGTGCTTTCAATGCCATCAACATCTTATTGAGAATGTTTATAAAGAACATGGAAAAATATCGAAACTTGGTCAGAATGATAATATTCACTTTGAATCTCTTTTTGTGCAATAAATGTGTAGTTTTCTGCAAAATCAACAACAGACAAAATTGTTCCAGCTGGAAAAATTTCACGGGAATGTTTGAATTGAAGGTATTGCCATTGTGCTCTATGTGAATGCTTGGTGTATTTATAAATTTCACTTTCAAATTTCTTGATAAAATCTATCACACATATTTTATCTTCTCACAATTCAATTCTTTTGGAATGTGCATCACTAGAACTTGTAGAATAAATGTTGTATTCATATATTCTCCAATCAACAGTTACATTTGAAAGTGACTGATCATTATCAATAGGGTATTTATTGTCGAATAAAACAAGATTTCCACAACCATGACAATGTTTTCTATTGACACATTTTTTATTATAAAATACTTCATCGTGATTTCTCTCACATAGGGTTTGAGATATGAATTCACGTACTGTGGGCAAAAGTGGTGAATTTGTCCAAAACATTTTACCAAATTCAAGAAACGTGTCTTAATATAATTAAAATTGCACATGATAATGACAACAACATGTGTCACATATATTAATAGGTCTAACATACCATGGTTTTTGTTACACAAATGTAGTGATCGACATATTAATTCCACGATGATCTTCCTTGAATTTATTGAACAATTGTACTTGTGTCATTTTCATTATATGTTTTGGATGGATTTCATATACATTTCGTGATACTCTTTTTCGTATCACATCCCTTGAATTTGGTGAGACTCGAGCATGTTCCAACCATTATTTCTGTACAATATATTTAACACCTTCTCCCATTCTATCTTTGTAAGGTTGTCTACAAATAATTGCCCAGCAAGCAAGTTCATCATTTTCATCTATTTGCATTCTGAATTTGCTATGTTTGTATAATGTCTTTCTTAAGGTTCCAATTGCTTGTGCTAGTTGTGTTGTCAAACATTTTTGTCTAGACCTAGCTGAAACAATTACTGTCTGAATTGCTCTATGTGCAGCATTGATATCTTTCTTTCTGGATTTTCCAATTTTTTTATTGCATCACCTATATTTTCTATCACATTATGTTTCAGTTTCAACTCTTTTGTCTCCTTGTGAATACCCAATAGTGACGTAGCAACTTCTAACTTCTTGGACACCAATAAACATCTCGAAATTTGTGCTTGTCCTGCTATTGAACAATCCTTGAGAATATCATCATAAATTTTTGTAGCACGATATCGTGCAACATGTATGGGTAATTTTTCTCCATATTTGTCGTAATCAATGTCTTCTAACATTTCATCATCAATGGTGAAAGTACCTATACATCAAATTAAATTAAATTTAACATATGTCCAAAAATACAATTCATTATAAAAAATGAATTTAAAAAATACATGATATATACATACCAGGTCCAATTTCTAGATCTTGGTTTTGATCTTCAATATTGACTTCATCAACATTAACATGTAAATAACTATTTACATCTTCAACAATGGTCTCTTCAACTTCCATTTGTTCTTCTTGTACCCTATTTTCAATTTCTATTTCATCAATAGTGTTATGTAAATATGTTCTTATATCTTCAATTATTTCTTTCGTTTCTATAACCCTTTCTCTTTTGGTTGTATTTCTGAGTTTTTGTTTTTCCCTATTAGCATCGTCATCATGTTTACGATCACTTTTTTTTTGAAGGTTTATTTTATTGCCCATGATTGCTTAATCTCCTTTTGAAAAACCTTTGGAAAAAAATAAGAACACCTTGTAAAGAAATCTTCTTTGTAAAACAATTGGAAAAGAAAAAATCTTTGAAAAAAACCTTATTTGAAAAAACAACTTATATAAATATCTTGGAAAAAAAACTCATTTGCAAAAATACTTTGCAAAAACACTCCTTGGAAAAAACCCATTGCAAAGAACCTACTTTGCAAAAATACCTTGGAATTTTTTTTTTTTGAAAAAACCCCTTGCAAAGAAATAACTATTTTGCAAAAATACCTTGAAAAAAAAAACTCTTTGCCAAAAAACCCATTGCAAAGAAATAACCTGCTTTGGAAAAATATATTGGAAAAAAACTCTATGAAAAAACTTCTTGCAAAGAAATAACTTCTTTTCAAAAAAACTTTAGAACACAAAATCTTTGGCAAAAATGCCTTGGAAAAAACTCTTTGAATGTACCCCTTGAAAATAAATAAGAGGAAAATTACCTTCTAAAAACCCTTTGGCAAAAGAAATGAAGAGGTGAGAAAATAACGAGGCTCTTCCGTTTTACTTATACGAAATGAAGAGGTGTGAAAATAATGAGGCTCTTTCGTTTTACTTATACGATTTTTTTTCCGGCCAACGAATTTTTTTTTTGCACTTAGTTTTTCGGCCAAACAACCTTGTCTGTAACGTCTCCGTTATGGAAAAACATTGTTCAGCCGAATAATTATTTAACTGAATAACCTTTGAAACCTGTAACCTGCACAGTTTTCAGGTTTCTCCATTTTTAGAAGGTAAAATGGATGCCTTACACTACAAATCGACTGTCGGACTTTATACCTTTAGTTTCATCATTAAATCTACTTTCTGTCGGTATAGATTTTGTTGTGTATAGGTGAGATCTGATATTTTTATTTATTTTTTGTTTCTTAACATTTGTCGAGCTTAGTTTCATCTCTTTCAAAATGCGGTGAAATGAAAAATATATAACTTTAAAAATACACCACCAAAAAATTGAAACAAATATGGTGCACTTAATTGGAGTGTCTACTTCAAAAGGATATTTGCAAATTTTTAAGTTTTATAGTCAATTGAGAGAAAAGTGGTGCAACCAAAAACATGTTTAAAACTGACAAGGTTTTCCCATTGATCGAATTCAAAATAATATTATAATTAGTATATAGATCAGTTGGTTACAAAGTTGTAGTCATCGCAATAGTATATTGTGTGTATATTGTTGCAGCATATTTTTTTTTTGTTGCAAAACATGACTTTAACAATGATTTTACGGGTGCAACCAAACATGACTATTTTTTAATCCTTTCATTTTATAAGGACACACTGCCAAACATTTTCCAAAACGACATATCAAATATCAATAAAAAAAATTCAAAAAATTATGAATAGAAATCTAACATAATTCTCTAAAAGTTTTGTTTTTACTTGAAAGTGAAATTCTAAACAAAAATATCACTTTCGTTTTCCCAAAGTTGAAAAACATGAAAAAATAAAATTTATTTTCTCATAAGACCCCCCAAAATAGACACCCATTTTCATGGATTCACCCACTATCCTTTAAGCTTCTTATCAATTTCCTTCTGAAACGTCGGTGGCATAAAAGACAAGCCCTTCAATCTAGTCTCGAAACGTGTTTCAATTGCGATAAAAACAAGTTCGTCGACAGTGAAAATAAAAGGTTTGAGAAATAAAACAAAAAGTAGATAAAACACGGATCGGTGAGAAACAGGACTATCCATCTGGACGTTCACTGTTTGCCTTTCGAAACATCGGAGACATAGAGGACTAATGCCCTGGCTCATTGTTGAACAAACTTTTGATAGCTATAATAAAAAATCATCGAAAAATCAAACGTTAAGCTCTAAAACTAAAACAAAACTCCATAGTCTTCTATGTTTCCGACCTCAAAGATCAATTTAAGTGGAAAAAACTGGACTTCCAGAACATATTTAAAGAAATCAAACAAACCCTAGCTAGATAAAATCGAAAGGAGGGTCCAAAATTTTAAAAAATTTGGGAAAAAGGTTGCAGCTGCAACAATTTGCGACTACTTGGTGAACACAGATCTCTGGACAATTTCTTTGATCAACAGTCTATTTTGAAAATACCCACATGCTGAATTCTTCAAGATATCTGGATTTCACAAGCAACATTGTATATACAGTTTAATCATTGATGATAGTCCAATTTAGGGAAAATGAGAACCAAGATTTCAAAGTCTAGATAACTCTTTTGAGGCCAAGAATATGAGTTTCATTCTTACCTCTGTCTTTGGGTAATTTCCAGCTTAGACACCACAGGATTGTAACATATGGTAAACAAAAATAAAATTTGTTCCTCATTCCCATGCCATTTTGCACTTTTGTGCTTTTGGACTTTTGTCCTTTCTTGAGTCCTCCTTTATGCCTTCTTTCTGAAATTTTTAATTCAGACTCCTCTATCCATAGTGTCCTTTTGTGTGAGAGATGTATTTAATTTTCAGCTCACAGACGGAGAAGAACTTTGGCAATCTTGTACTAATATGGTTCAGTACTTTGTTTTGATACATATTACTTTCTTAGGAGATTTTGACTCTTATTTTCCTTTTGGCTTTCAATTCCTGGAATGGGATCATTTAAATATAATATACTGTTACCATGCTTCCTCTCCATGGGTCTTTTGTTGTCACCCCCTAAGACATTTTTAATGTGATATGGATGGAGCTTCGAAATAGTATTCTAGACCTTTTGATCCTAAGTTATTTTACAAGGATTAAGTAGGACTTCAATGTGTTCATAGCCATTTAGGAAAATTGCTAAACTAGAAGAAGTTCTTTCAAATAAATTAATAGTACACAGTCTTATAATCAAATATTTTAGTTAATCCAGAATTCTGATGAACTCCATGCAACCAAAAGTTTGTGCTTCTTTATTACAATCAATCAAACCCTAACTAAAACAAACAAACATAAAACAAACCAATCAGTTTATTTATGTACAAGATAACCAAGAAATAAAAATCAAGAAAAATAAGGTTTGAGAACTAAACCATTAACTAGTAAGTTCTCTTCCCACCCCTGTAAGTCTTGCAACTTGTAAGTTGAGGGGCCAAGATTTGTTGCAATATGAAAATGGCCTACCCATAACTGTTTCAACTTAGTGTGCTTTCCCTTTTCATCATGCGGATGATCCCACTTAAGAACCAGGTCTCCTACTTCGAATTCTTTGTTCCCAGCTTTATGCTTATCAAACCAATGTTTCACTACTTCCTGTTGATGCTTAAATCTTTATTTGGCTTTGGACCTAGACTTTTTCGACTTCAAAAGATTATAGATTCTGATCTATAGGATTTCGTTATGGGTACCTCTAGATTCCCGAGATATTATGGAAGATGGTAACAGAATGTTGGGAGGAAGAATAACTTCTTTTCTATAAACAAGTGTGTATGGTGACACACCTAAGGAATTCTTGGGTGTTACTCTATCAGCCCAAAGAGCATTAGGTAACGCTAAATGCCAACTTCTCTGATTTTGTATTACGGTTTTCTTTATAATTCTAATCAAATTCTTATTTGTAGATTCTGTCAAACCATTTCCTTGTGGGTAATTAGTTTCCAGAATAATGAAACTTGATTACTCTTTCATTAACAAATTCAATTAGTCTAATAGAAGAAAATTAAGTAGCATTATCAAAAACCAGGGAAATTGGAACCCCAAACCTGGTCATAATGTGATCTTGTAAGAAATCTGTGACTGCATCTTCAATTACTTTATGTAAGGGAATGGCCTCGAACCATCTGGTGAAGTAGTCAGCTGCCGTCAAAATGTACTTGTGCTGCAAGGAAGAATTAAGGTTTATTTCTCCAATAATATCAATTCCCCATTGTTCGAATGGTTCTGTTATCATCATTGGTTTTAAAGGCCCTACTGCTTTAGCTTGTTTTCCACCACCTCTTTGACAAGCATCACACTTTCTGACATGAGCATGAGCATCCTTAAACAGTGTAGGCCAGTAATATCTGGATCTGAGAATCTTATGGGATGTTGTATCTCCGAAAAAATGACCTCCAGCAGGCCCATCATGTAATTCTGTTATGACCTTCTTTGCATCTTCTTGTTCTAAGCATTTGAGAAAAACTCCATCATAATTCTTTCTGAATAATACTCGATAAATTATCTGATATGAAGCTGATTTCAAACATAATGCTCTTCATTGTTTGGAATTCCAATGTTCCGGCAAATATCCTTCTTGAATGTAATGAACTAGATCCTGGTACCAGAAATCTGGAGCTGTGAATAGAGGACATACATCTACCATATGGAACTTAACTTCATTATCCTAGCTGTTTTCTTCATTGTTTTTACCTTCATCCATTAGTTTACACAATCCTTGCCCTTTTACTATGGCTGCTGGTTTGAACTCAATATCATATTCTTGCAACGCGGTTACCCATTTGCCTCTTATTTTTCCTAATTCCTTTTGTACAAAAAGAGATCTTATGGCTGGGTGTGGAAAAATTACCTTAGTGCGATTCTTAAGTATATATGGCTTGAATTGTTTTACCGCTTTAAAAACTGCATAAGCTTGTTTATCAACAGCTGGATAATTCAATTCAACTCCCTGCAGACTAGTGCTCATAAATGATATGAGGTGCTCATCTCCCCCATCTTCCTTCTGTGTAAGCACTACTTCCAATGAATCATCGGATGCAAAAGTGTATAGAATAAAATCTCTTTGAAATTCAGAATTTTGAGTGATGGTGCATAAGTAATAGATTTTTTTATCTTACTGAATGCGTTCTTTTCCACATCAGTCCATTTAAATTGTACACTTTGTTTAACCATTTGCTGCAAAGGTTTGACAATTTGAGCAAAATCTAGTACAAACCTTCGCACAAAATTAATTGTCCCCATGAATGATTGCATACCCTTTTTGTTATGGGGTGAAGAGATATGTTCTATGGATTTAATCCTTTTTGGGTCTATGGAGATCCCTTTCTTAGAAATGACATGACCCAGTAGCATTCCTTCTATGACCGCAAACACGCATTTCTTAGGATTTAGTGAAATAACGTATTTTCGACAACGCTCAAAAATTTGTTTCAGATGGAATGCATGTTCCTCTCTCTTTTTTGAAAATATTGTGACATCATTGAGATATACCACAACACTACGGCCAGCCAGACTGCAGAAAGCTATATCCATGGCCCTCTGGAAATTATCTCTAGCATTAATGAGTCCAAAGGACATTCTCCGGTAAGCAAAAGTTCCCCACTTGGTTCTGAATGTGGTTTTAAGCCTATACTCTTCAGCTACTAATACTTGATTATAGCCAAAGAATCCATCTAATAATGAAAACAATTCAGAACCTAAAACCATCTGCAGTATTTGCTCCAAGGGTGGGACTGGATAGTTATCTTTATCTGACGCACGATTGAGGTTTTTGAAACCTACATAGAGCCCGATTTATCCTGAATTTTTCCTTACTGGCACCAAATTAGAAACCCAATCCGAATGTCTGAATTTGAATATGATTTTAGCATCCAACAATTTTTTCACTTCACTTTGAATTAAAGGTTCTAGCTTCGGATGCATCTTCCTCAAAGGCTGTTGGTAAGGCTTGAATCCAGCTTTAATCAGGATGAAATGTTGTATTATATTTGTGTCATAAGTTTTAATCTCTTCATATGTCTAGGAAAATATATCTTTGTACTGTTTGAACAGACTAATGAACTTACTTCTTTCACCCGAAGAGCAACACTTTTCCAAATTTACATATCTAGGTTCAGCTTCAGTCCCCAAATTTATTATCTCAAATTGCAAGGATGAGCTATGAGTCTTGACATTCACTGGATTTCTGAACTTGTTGTTTAAGTCAAACATTTGTTCCAAGGTCTTGAATACCTTAGGAATAAAGTTCCCAAATTTTAATTATGCTTGATGTTCTTCATCATCTATTATTGCTCCTTTAAAAGTCTCATTATTCATCAAGCATTCCAAAATTTGTTGATCATCATCAAAAACCCGTAGATTTGTGATCATATCCAGAACAAAAGGCCTTAAAAGTAATTCAATAGAGCATTTATTATTAGATGGTACTAGCCTTGCAGCTGAGGTAGCTAGTAAATTAGTTGCTGCATTCTTTAATCTAGGAATGGACACAATATTGAATGCATGAAAATTTATAAGAAAATCCCAAACTTCATTTTTGATAGGCTTTTAAATGTGGTGAAATACAGTGTATCTTATTTCAAATTTTCTTAACAACAATTTCAGAGTCTCCATATACTTTCATATTTTTCACTTTTAGTTCTATTTCCTTTTTAAGTCCCTGAACTAGTGCTTCATACTCGGCTGTATTATTTGTACATTCGAATTCTAATCTACAAGAAAGAAAATGTTTATTTTTTCTTGGATCAATCAGGACACAGCCAGCTCCTGATCCTTCCAATGTTTTAGATCCATCAAAATAAAGGGTCCAAAAAATATCTACTTTTACTGAACTTGAATTAAAAACTACATCTGAAACTAAATCTACTATTTTACAGTCAATCTCATCACCCCGTGAAAATTGAAGGAGATCGGGCTGAGTGTTAGGTGTACTAATGGCTTCTTTAGCTTGGGAATTTCCCAACATAGAGTTTACTGGATCATTCTTTCCCTCTAACTGAGTAACATTGTATTTCATTTGAGGCTCTCTTAATACTTTTATTTTATTGGGACTTCCATTATGAGGCAACCATAAATGTGACCAATCTGATGTGAAGTATCCATCTAGCCCTGCCGACCAGTCTCGAATCAAAACCAGTCCATAAGCATCTGGTATGTCTGTCTTCTACTATAATGTTGATGTACTGACAGACCCTTTCATCTGCAGATAAGTGAATTAGAACATCTTTCATTTCCCCTATTACTTTCACAGCTATCCTGTCTAACTGAAGAACCTGCCAAGTAGATGGTTTAGGTTTTCCATTGATTTTCTTGCAGACTTAAAGTGGCATAACATTGACTGATGCTACTGAGTATACTAAACATTTGTGCACATTATAGTTGAAAATATCAAAAGTTAGGAGAAATGCTAGGGTTTTATACTTAGACTTATCTCCCACACTTGCTTCACCAATTTATTCTTCAGGTTGGTTGTCAGTGGGAAGCTCTTGTTTTGGTACTTCAAGTGCTTTTAAAAGTTTCTCTTTTTGCTGAGGTAAATTACACATTTCGAACAATGAGATATTTTCTTTAGCTTTTTTAGAGGTATGTTAATTTTCTTCCGATCTTGACTTGAAATGGTAAATTCAGGTATTTTAATAGTTGTAGTGTTCCTTTGTATCTTCTTCATATTTTCTTAAAGTTTCTTGATCTTAGGAAGTATTGACTTGTCTTCTTTTAACAAACTATGACTTCTTTTTGTCACATTGGTTTCAAATGTTTCCTCTTGTTTCATAGAATCTTCTTCTTCTGTATCAAACATTGAGACACAGTCCCATAAAACCAAAGTATCTTCCTCTTGTTTTTCTGTAGGTTGATTATCTTTTTCTTCCTCTTTACCAGTTTCTGTCAGTTTGGAATCCAATAATTGGTTCATTACCAGTGTCATAGAATTTACCCATTGGGGGCAATTCTTCTCAGAATGAGGATGTTGATGAAAAGTACAAAAATTATCCATGCCTACATCAGTTAAATTCATTGTTGTAGGATTGTGTGGAGGAGACTTAGGTTGATTGTTGTCTTCTGTTTTCTTATAATAAGGCTTATATTATTTATGAGCTTCTTTTTCTTTCTCTAAATCTTTCACTCTGTTGGATAACTTTTGCATCATCTTCAACATACCTTCAAAATCATGTGACCACTCATCCTTAGGCTTAGTCAGTAATAAAGGTTTCTTGCTTCCAAAAGTATTTTCTTCAGACTGCACAGGATAATTTTCTATGCTTTCCATCTCAGCCTCCACCTTCTCAGCTTATTCATAAATTTCTACTAATGTAGGTCTCACTGATCTCTTGGCAAACATGGCTAGATCAGGCCCAAGGGATGATGTATAGTATTCTATCAGACATTTTCAGATGGCTTATTTACTGCAGTAAAATTATTTAGGTAAGAAATAAATCTTTGAGTGAAATCATGTACTTTTTCTTTTCTTTCTTTCTTTAGAGCACATAACCCCTTCATTAAGGCTGCATGAGTTTTCTGAACTGCATATTTACTTCTAAACATTCTCTCAAATGTGTTCCAATCCATGATTGAATTTGCAGGAAGTGCAAAATACCATGAGGCTACTTTTCCTTTTAGAGTGTGGGGAAACAATCTACACACTACATCTTCATGCTCCCTAGCTCATAATCCTTCTATAGCCAAATAAAAACTCTGTAAATGATCATCTACCAAAAATCCTTCACTTGGTTCAAACTTAGGTAACATCTTGTCAAAATCTTGAGGCAAATCATGCAAGGGAGGTGTCAAATTTAAAGGCGACCTAGCTCTCCAAGAAGGTGGTGGAGGTGGTTGGTTTGCATTTACATTAGCCATGATTTTGAGTGGAGAATGAGGTTGTGATTGAACGAGGGTCCGAAAAGGTGAACAGTAAGGTGAATCTGGATCCAATTGATTCAAAGGTTGGCTAACTTCTTGTAAGGCTGTTTCTACTAGTTCTTCAATATCTTCTACCAACACTGAGTCTTCTAATTGAGGGAGGTATTTTTTCTGATACTCTCTTCTAGTTAAGAAATAAATGATAGGTAATCCTCCAATATTTTTTGCATAGGCCCTAGTGATTCTTCTTAAATCATCAACCACTTCATTATCAATAGGATACATATGCCCTTTCTCTTTATCTTTAGGAGTGGATTTGTGAAACAAACTACTTTCATAACTGTCACCGGTGGTGTGATTTCAAGGAAGTGAGCTTCCTTGGCCAGCCATGAACTGGTGGCCCTCCTTCTAGTGCCAAAAACTGTTGAGGCCTAAAAAATCACAGGTAACAACAGTTAGGGATTCTCCCTAATAAACGTTCCCAAATAGCATGTTACTATTTGGTATGGGGAATTCGTCCGGTTTACGGTCCGGCTATCGTAGGTCAAGTAACAAATTAAATTGTTTTACCGGTTATGGATCGGTCCACCGTGTAATTTTTTAGTTTTTTGTGTTTAAGTTATGATGTTCAAGTGCCTATCTAAAAGTGCAAACGATAAAGATAACGAGGAGTGTCACAATGTGATGCGCAGGTTCTTACCTCTCATCTTAACTCTCTCGCATCTAAATCATAAATAGCAAGAAATTAATTTTAACTAACTAACTTATCCCTAGGGAGCAGAATTATCAGTTATCAATGAGTAATGTATTTTTGTGCATGTATTAGGAAAAATTACAGATAGCTGTTACTTATGTCAAAACACATGAATATTAATAGAAATATGAACAACAAGATAGCTTATTGTTTATGACAACCTTCATTAGTCCAGTGGAAATTTCACAGAATAAACTAGAGTGCATTCATAGCATGAAAAAAGATTCAATGAGTTAGAATGATCTCACAGTTAATGGACATAAGTTTAAAATGAAATAGTTCACATTCAACTGATCCATAGCAAAGCACTTGAAACATTCCACCAAACTTTCTCCAGCAGAAACTTGTAATTCTTTATTGTAAAAGGAAGTAGTTCTTCTTACAATATACTCTCACAAATGGTATGGGAAAGAAGTCTCTTCTACATCTAAAATCTTCTTTATTTATACAAAAAAACAAAACCTTTGGGCTGCCCCTTAATGACCTTTGGGCTCCCCTGACATTTCAGTTCCAAAATTTATCTTGTAGTATGTGCTCATAATTTTTACAATATAATACATTTTAAAACAAAAAATATTTTAAAATACTTTATGAAGAGGGGCCTGCTTGGTCGTTGATGAACTTTTTCCATGCCTAGGCCTCCGCTGCTATGCTTTCAAAATTAGAAGGTTCAAGAAAACTGATATTTATCTCATATTTGGCAGCCTGGTTCCTGAACCCTTCTATCCTTGCTGGACTCAGACGCAAGTGATCTTCTAACAGATGAATACTCACAGCTGCATGTGCCACTGCATTCTTTAAAATTCGTTCATCTAGATCCTTTAACTACTGGATCTCCTTCAACAACTGGAGCCTTCTTCTTTTGTCTTTTAGACATATCTCCTTTGCAGCAATAACCCTATCATAAACATATCATGTTCTTATACCATTTAGATTTTACCAAGTGAAACAATAATAATAAAAACTGTATCAATCTATTTAGCTCTTCCATATGCATTCTGAAAATGAAATATACACAGTATTAATGCATGAAAAGAAAAAATGACAAGGCAAAAGAAAATCCTTCGGTTGTGTCTTGAAATCCTCTAAGTCCATTGTCCATAACTGAAATCACAACCCCGATAGAATAGATTCTTCATCTTAATCCAGGCCGCATATGAACTAACTCAAAAGGCATGAACCGCATTGTTGCTACTGCTAATATCCAAAACACTAGACTCTATACTGTGCTCCTCATCGTGGAAAACCCTAAAAGGACCAAAACAATGAAAACCTCCACTGTCCCACGAAAATAGGGTAAACGCACACAAAAAAAAGGACTGGAGAAAAAACATGGGTTTCAACACAGATAAAAGATAAAATAATGCTCCCCATGTATATAAACCTTTAGTGAAAAAGAGTCAGCGGGAAAACCTTATCGGAAGTTGAAAACACTAAGTGCCGAGAGGGTAGTCTGATTGAGAGTCGCAATGCTGGACAACAAACAAACTATGGGTCCCACAAGACTATTAAGTCTATTGGCGTCGGAGACTCTTAACGCTAAGTGTCAGATCTTTAAACCTTAACATTTCCGTAGTGTCAGCGATGCCAAGCACTATCGTCGCGATGTTTATACACCAAATATTGGAACCATTAACCACTAACGCATTGGAACTTCAAACCATAATACTATTTATAACATCCTTAGTTTTTACCCCGATGCACTAAATATACATGATATATATATATATATATATATTATAATTAATCATGCTGTGGAGCTAAAGCCAAAAGCCCCACCATTGATTTTTTTTTGTTATGTTCGGCGATTAGAATCATTGTCGATAGTATATCAGGATATATGACACATATTAACATTGTGGCACCATGTAACTATGCATTTTAATTAAATAACCCCAACCAGCTATGTTCACTGCAACTAAATTGAGAAGGGGCATGATTTTATAAGGATAAGGAGGGGGAATGTTAAACCTTGATCCCATGAGGGTAAAGGCCATGTGTCTCCACCCTATTTAATTTTCTCACCTTCCCTTGTCTTATCCAACCACCACCTTAAATTTTTTGTTGATTAGTTGGGGAAGTTATTGCTGGTAGTGGAGTGTGGCAGGACTGTCACTCCTTGCCCACACACACACTACACCAGGATGACCCTTACACTGGTAGGAAGACCACTACGCCCATTATCCACATTTTTCCCACACGACTGCACTCTCTCCAGGACGCCATTCTTTTCACTAAAAAATGCTCTGTTTCCTCACACACCGATTGGTCTTCCCCATCATCCATCCTCACATAGGCGGAGACGCTCTATTCCCCACGCGGAGGATTATCTCTGTTTTGGCTCAGGCAGCAAGAAGGGAAACGATTTTTGGGCTGTCATTACATTTTTCTGCTGGGGGAATTTAGCGGATGGTGTGGGGTGCATGCTTTTCGCCTACATATTGGGTTGCTGTAGTTTTCTACGGTTTCTCGTTGGCTGTTGTTTCCCCACATTTGTTGGCTGAGTTTCCTTTGTGTTTTGGGATATTGTAGGTTGCTGAGGAATCATTTTGGCCACGATAGAGCCAAGAACGATTCAGGGATTTTTCTTCCCCTGTTCAAGCTGTGAAGTTCTTGTTTGCTGCATGCACACAGTGGTTTGTCCTTAGACTGCATTGGAGTGGTGAATGAAGTCTTAATGTGCTTGATAAGCCTTGTGAGTTTGAGAACCACACAGACAGATCTAGAGGGATAGCTTTCTTCTCCACAACCCCTGAATAGCACTGGAAGGGAGGTCAGGGCCTGAGGGAATGTGTAGCAGAGAAAGGACTGATTTCCTTGTGCTGGGTGTGTGTGGGTGTCCTAGAAGTCAGGCTAGTTTTGGTGTAGGTGTCCTTATCTCTTCAATGAGCTCACCATCTTAGCATTTAGCCTTTCCCAACTCCTGGATGACCTGATAAACCCAACCTTGTTGGCTTGGATGAACTATGTTTTCCTTGTGGTGTTGTTATCCTTAGCTATGTGTAAGCTTGCTAGTTCCTTATTCCTTGGAGAATCATGCCGAGCTCGGGGGTGGCAGCATTGTTGAGAGATTAAGTAGCATGCTGGCCTATGGTTGGGTGGAATGCTGCAATGACATAGCTGGTCATGGGACAGTTCTCATAAGATAAGTATTCTTGACTAATCTATTTTGCAATCATATTTACTGTTAATGAATTATGATGATGGACATGTTGTTTTGCTTCTGCTATGTATATGAACAATTATGCATCGTAGTATGTTTTATGTTTTAAGTAGCTTGCATCAGCATTATAGGTATGATCATGTTCTTGGGGCTAGATGCTCGGATGTTTGGTGTTTAGTAGCGTCCTCTTTCCCGGTCGGAGGGTCGGGGACATTACAGTATGGTATCAGAGAAATGGTTGCAGCATGGGCCTGAATGGGCCATGAAAGATCAGTTAACAGAGGCAGGTTTCCTATTGCCCAGAAGAAATCCAGAAAAACTCTAAACTTCAAAAAAAAAAAAAATTGCTTAAGTGCTGGAAACATCGGCCCATTGGAAAACTCAGTGAGAAGTTCTTCTGATGCAGCGGAAGAGTTAGTTTGAAGACCACTCGATGGGGATAGAAGGTAGAGAATTTTGCAAAAAATTCTCTAAGGTTCGTCGGCTGTCAGGAGAGGATAGAGGATGGGGGAGCTGTAATTTAAGTGGAGATCAGTTGAAGACTGCCGAAACGCCGACTCCACTTAGTGGAAAGAACCTCTGATGTTTGACTGTCGGCGATCGATGAATAATAGGAGACGATTGAGTTGATGAAGCGACGAAAAATTTAAAGAAATATTTTGGAAATTTTTCTAAGTCATAAAATCATCGGCGATCAGCGATGATTAGTTGATCGCATCGCTGATGCTTATATGATCAAGTTGCTGATGCGGCGAGAAGTTCAGTGACTAAATTGGAAGAGGTTAGTTGATGGTGCGCCACCGTTGCGGCTGGCTAGTGGACTATCCTTCTGATGGATAGAGTCCCCGACTGCTGATGCTGTAGAGGAAAGTTGTTTCGACAGCCGATGCGACATGAATACAGAGCGAAAAAAATTCTAATTTTTTTTCTAAGGCATGAGATCATAGGCGATCGGAGATGTTTAGTTGTTGGGATCATCGATGGCTAGAGGATGGGGTTGCCGACGAATAGAAGATGAAGCTGCTGAGGTCTAGTGAAGTAGATCGGTAATTATTAGTTGAAGGAGGAACTGATGTAAAGAAGAATTTTTTTCAAAAATTATCTAAGTGTCGAAACCCATCGGTGATCGGTGGAAGATAGTTGATTTCATCACCGTTGCGGCCGCTTAAGAGACTAACCGCCCGATGGAATAGTGTATCCAATCACTGACACAACAGAAGTGTTTCACCTTACATCACTGATGCATAGTGATTAGTGCTTCCGACAGCCGATGAAGGGTTCGTGGAACTCGCAGGAAGTTTGTTGGCCACCGTTGCATAAGCTGTGAGGACTAGCCACTTGATGAACAAGACACCCAACCACCGATGTAGCACATAAGTTGGTTTCATCATCGATTTAGTTCAGAAGGTTAGATGGTTATGGACCCGATGCAATGGAAGGAAATAGAAGAGCAACCCGCCGATGAAATTCGGAATCTTAGACCACTACAGGTCTGACACGCCAGAGAAAGACAAATGAACAGACCGCCGATGAGCAGTAGGGAAAATTAGTGGTTTTGGCCACTGAAACATCGAAACATTAGTTGGGATGAGACTCGATCATGTATAAGGAAATTTGGGCTTTTCGAAGTGCATTTTTCAAACCGTTTTCAACTATTTTTCAGTAGATTTTTCAGCAGACTGTCAGTAGATTATAGGGCTGAACAGGAAGAGAGAAAATTTTTTGTTTTAGCAAAATTGTTATTTTATAAATTTCCAGAAGAAGGTAAGTAATTTTGATTTATATTAATGTTATCCATCTAACAGTTTGCTACTAACACATTTGCAGAATTATAGACCACTTCCAAGAGGAGTATTCTAGGTAGTACAGTGTGGTGAAGCAAGAAGTGGTTCAGTCATGAGAACCCATGATGGGTATGATGCTCGGGATTCCTACGAGCGTGCGAGAGATGCCATGGGAGAAAATGTCGGTAACAGAAATGATGACATAGAGTCTAATGGAAGGATATTCCAAGAGACACCGTGAGACATTGTAGCCACCATGAGAAGCTTAATTAAATCCCAGGAAGAGCAGCATGAGTTGAATGATACCATGTTGCAGAGTTTGACAGAATTGCAGAGAAAGATAGACTCTAGACGAGGTACATCAAGACCAGAAAGTAGTAAGAGCAGTACTAGGAGAAGGAGAAGGAATTCTAGTGGATCATCTAACTCTGAAGAATCCAGTTGGGATATAAGCTCATCTTCCTGCAAAAGGAAAAGAAGAAGACACCATAGGGATCACTCTCAGGATGAATTTAAGAAAGTTAAACCTCCTACATTTGATGGTGAGAAAAAGAATGGACAAGAGTCTGAAGATTGGATTCTTGGGATAAATAAGTACTTCCAAGTGCAGGATTATTCCAAAAACATGAAGGCCAGAGTTTCCATATTCAATCTGAATGGAAGAGCATCCATTTGGTGGGAACATTTCAAGCAAGTAAAGAGGATCAGTGAAAGGAAATTGAAGTGGAAACATTTCAAGAAGTATTTTAAGCAGAAATACCTCTCTGACAGGTATTATGATGATAATATTAAGGAGTCCCATGAGCTGAGATTGGGACAGCAGACCATGGATGAATATGCAAATAAGTTCTTGGAATTATTGAGGTATGTTCGGTACATCAGAGATGAACAAGTGAAGGTCCAACGATTTCTAAGTGGATTGCCTCAGTCGTACAAAGATAGAATTGATTTTTATGAACCAAGAACTCTTGAAGAAGCCATAAGGAATGCTAAGTATTGCTATGAGAAAAGAAAGGGTAAACTTGACTACCATAAGGCCTAGAAGGACAAGAAGAATGAGCTGTTTGACCAAGGAAAGAAAGGTTTCAAACCTTCTAGATTCAGGAATCAACAAAAGCAGTCATCCTAGGCTGTGAGTAATCCAGTTGGAGTGATAGGTGGAAACCCTAAAGAACCACAACACAATAAAGGTCCACTCAAATGTTGGAAATGTGAAGGACCCCACTTGCGCAGATATTGTCCACTCGAGAATGAAAGTGCAAGACTAGCTTATAACATTCAAGAAGTAGAAACAGTGGGTCAAGTAGCAAGAGAAGTCTCTAGAATTTATGCAGCACTAGAGGACCGCCAGGCAGATCATCATTCAACTGTGGTTGAAGTTGCAGGTAAGATTGTTTAACAATCTGTTTCTATTTTGATTGACCTTGGTTCTACTCATAGTTACATTAATCCTAGAGTAGTGGATATTTGTGCTTTTAAGAAAGAAAGGCATAGGAAATCTTAGTTAGTTCAGCTAGCCACTAGAACTAAGAGAAAAGTTAGTGAAGTAGTAGAGAAATGTCCATTGGTCATGAATGGATTGGTCACTTGTGTAGATCTGAATGTTCTACCTCTTGGCTCCTATGATGTTCTCATTGGAATGGATTGGTTAGAGGCTCATAGAGTGAAGCTTGACTGTTACAATAATAATTTTGAATGCATGGATGAAGACGAAAACCTAGTAGTTGTGAAAGGTATTCCAAAGGCAATTTCAGTAAGACGGGTTTCAGCAATGCAGTTGAAGAAGTTCTGTAGGAGAGGTTGCCAGTTGTATGCAGCTCATATTTTGGAACCAATAGGAAATGAAACTCCTAGGTTGGAGGACTATCGGGTGTTATAGGAATTCAAGGATGTGTTTCCTGATGAGATCCTAGGGCTTCCTCCAAATAGGGACATTGATTTCACAATTGAACTTGTGCCAAGAGCAGCACTAGTGTCCAAGACACCCTACAGGATGAGTACACTGGAGATGCTAGAGTTGAAGATGCAGCTGTAAGAGTTGTTGGAAAAGAAGTATATCCAGCCAAGCATGTCTCCTTGGGGAGCACCAGTTCTGTTTGTAAAGAAGAAAGATGGTACATTCAGGTTATGTATTGATTACAAATAGTTGAACGAGGTTACTTTGAAGAATAAATATCCTTTGCCTAGGATTGATGACCTCTTTGATCAAATGACAGGAGCAAAGGTATTTTCCAAGATTGACTTGAGGTCTGGTTACCATCAGGTGAGAATCAAGGATGAAAACATTCATAAGACAACCTTCAGAACAAGGTATGGACATTATGAGTTTGTAGTGGTACCATTTGGCCTCACAAATGCACCAGCTACATTTATGTTCCTTATGAATAGTGACTTCAGTAGGTATTTGGACAAGTTTGTTCTTGTTTTCCTTGATGACATTCTTGTTTATTCTAAGAATGAGAAAGAACATGAAGAGCATTTGAGATTGACATTGCAGTTGCTCATGGAGCATCAACTATATGCAAAACTAAGCAAGTGTGACTTCCATAGAGATATAATTCAGTATTTGGGTCACATTGTCTCAGAAGAGGGTATATCTGTGGACCTTGAAAAGATTGAAGCCATTATGAATTGTCCTACTCCAAGAAATGTGACAAATGTAAGATATTTTATGGGACTTGCAAAATACTATAAGAGATTCATTGAGGGATTTTCCAAGGTTGCACATGCCATCACTTCTTTGCAAAAGAAGGGGATGAAATTCGAATGGACTTTGAAGTGTGAAGAAAGCTTCCAGTGGTTGAAGCATATTCTCACCAATGCACCCGTATTGAAAGTTGCAGATCCAAAAAAAAAATTTGTGGTGTGTACCGATGCATGCGGACAAGGGCTTGGAGGAGTCCTTATGTAGGACAACCACGTGATATGTTACGAGTTGAGAAAGCTGAAGGAGCATGAGAAGAACTATGCCACTCATGATCTCGAGCTTGTAGCCATAGTACATGCTCTCAAGATGTGGAGACATTACTTGATGGGTAGAAGATTTGAACTCGGAACAGAGCATTGTGGTCTGAAGTGTTTGTTCGATCAACCTACTTTGAATGCTAGGAAAGCGAGATGGCTGGAATTTTTATGTGAGTTTGATTTTGAAATCAAGCACATCAAGGGAAAAGAGAATAAGGTAGCTAATGCACTCAACAGGAAGATGCAGGAAATGCATGTGGCATCTCTTAGTATTTTCCAATCAGATTTGAGGCAACGAATTGTTAATTGTACTACTGGAGATGAATTGTATGAACTAGTGACAGACAAATTGCAGCATCGAAGTCTTGAGAAGAGGTATGATGGATATAAATTGGAAGAAGATGGACTTATTACTTACAAAGCAATAATTTATATTCCAAATATAGTATATTTGAGAAGATTAGTTATGGATGAAATCCATTAGGCTCTGTATTCTGGTCACCCAGGATATCATAAAACGATTGCTACAGCTAGAAAGCAGTAATTTTGGCCAGGAATGAAAAAGGACATGGATGGATACATTTCAAGGTGCATGAAATGTCAACAGGTAAAGGTTGAGCATCAACATATAGTAGGCTTGTTCCATCCTTTTCCAGTTCCAGAATGGAAATGGGAATTTATTTCCATGGATTTTATTACAGGATTGCCGATGACTTGGAGACAACATGATTCCATCATGGTTGTGGTAGAAAAGTTGAAAAAGGAAGAAAATTTTATACCGGCAAAGTCTACGCATAAAACTGATGACATTGCCAAGATCTTCATGAAGGAGATTTTCAAATTGCATGGATTGCCGAAGGCAATAGTTTCTGACCGAGATGTCAAAACACTTCCAATTTTTGGAAGGGGTTGTTTGCAGATTTGGGTACAAAGCTAAAATTCAACACTGCCTACCATCCTCAGATAGGGCATATAGAAAGATTTAATCAGGTGCTTGAAGATATGCTTCGCATGTATGTGATGGAAAAACCAACCAAGTGGGAAGATTACTTACACTTGGTAGAGTTTGCTTATAACAATGGACATCAGGCATCCTTGGCGATGAGTCCATATGAGGCTTTGTATGGAAGAAGGTGTAGGACACCAGTGACTTGGGATAATCCAGTAAATAGGGTTGTGATTGGTCTAGAACTGCTCAAGGAAATGGAGCAGGAGGTTGTAAAGATCAGACATAATTTGAAAGCAGCACAGGATAAACAGAAAAGCTATGCAGATAAGCATAGGGTGAGCAGGGAGTTCAGCATTGGGGATCATGTTTACCTCAGAGTGAGGGCAAGGAAGAGTTCCTTAAAGCTTGGAAGTTGTTCCAAGCTGTTACCTAGATATTGTGGGCCATTTGAAGTGCTTGAAAGAATAGGGCCTATTGCATATAGACTTGCATTTCCTGCTAGCACTAGAGCTCATAATGTTTTTCATGTTTCTTTGCTTAAGAGGTATGTACATGATCCTAACCATGTGATAAATTGGGATGTGATTCAGGTGGAACTCGAGGGAGAGTTCCAAATTGAGCTAGTGCTTATCCTCGACAGGAAGGTCACAATGCTCTGGAATCGAGCCATAGGGAAGGTAAAGGTGCAATGGGAGCACTATGGTCCTGAAGAGGCTACATGGGAGCTGGAGGATGCCAATGCGATTGGCACATCCATTTTTGTTCAGTTCTGTGGAACACTAAGGCAATACCAGTGTAGCATTTTGTTCAATTTTGTAAAGCACTAAGGACAATACTATTGAATGGGGAGGGGAATGTAACACCCCGATTTTGACCCTGATGCATTAAATATACATGATACATATATATTGTAAATAATCATGGTGTGGAGCTAAAGGCAAAAGCCCCACCATCGATTTGGTTTTGTTATGTTTGGCGATCGGAATCATTGTCGATAGTATATCAGGATATATGGCACATGTTAACATTGTGGCACCATGTAACTATGCATTTTAATTAAATAACCCCAGCCATCTATTTTCACTGCAACCAAATTGAGAAGGGGCATGATTTTCTAAGGATAAGGAGGGGGAATGTTAAACCTTGAACCCATGAGGGGAAAAGCCATGTGTATCCACCCTGTTTAATTTTCTCACCTTCCCTTGTCTTATCCAACCACCACCTTAAATGTTATGTTGATTATTTAGGGCAGTTATTGCTGGAAGTAGAGTGTGGCAGGATTGTCACTCCTTTCCCACACGCACACTCCACCAGGCTGACCCCTATGCTGGCAGGAAGACCACTACGCCCATTATCCCCATTTTTCCCACATGACTACACTCTCGCCAGGACACCATTATTTTCACTAAAAAATGCTCGGTTTCCTCATGCACCGGTTGGTCTTCCCCATCGTCCATCCTCACACAGGCGGAGACGCTCTATTCCCCACGCGAAAGATTCTCTTTGTTTTGGCTCACGTAGAAAGAAGGGAAATGGTTTTTGGGATGTCATTACATTTTTTTGCTGGGGGTGTCTTCCCATATGAATTTAGTGGAAGGTGTGGGGTGTATGCTTTTCCCCTACATACTAGGTTGATGTAGTTTTCTCCGGTTGCTTGTTGGCTGTTGTTTCCCCACATTTGTTGGCTGAGTTTCCTTTGTGTTTTGGGATGCTATAGGTTGTTGAGGAATCATTTTGGCCACGATAGGGCCAAGAATGATTCAAGGATTTGTCTTCCCCTGTTTAAGCTACGAAGTGCTTGTTTACTGCATGCATGCAGTGGTTTGTCCTTAGACTGCATTGGAGTGCTGAATGAAGGACTAATGTGCTTGATAAACCTCGTGAGTTTGAGAACCACACAGACAGAGCTAGAGGGCTGGCTTTCTTCTCCACAACCCTTGAATAGCACTGGAAGGGAGGTTAGGGATTGAGGGACTGCGTAGCAGAGAAAGGCCTAATTTCCTTATGTTGGGTGTGTGTGGGTGTCCTAGAAGTCAGGCTAGTTCTAGTGTAGGTTTCCTTAACTCTTCAATGAGCTCACCATCTTAGCATTTAGCCTTTCCCAGCTCCTGGACGGCCTAATAAACCCAACCTTGTTGGCTTGGCTGAACTGTGTTTTCCTTGTGGTGTTGTTATCCTTGGCTATGTGTAAGCTTGCTAGTTCCTTATTCCTTGGGGAATCATGCCCGGCTTGGGGGTGGCAGCATTGCTGAGAGATTAAGGAGCACGCTGGCCTATGGTTGGGTGGAACATTGTAGCAACATAGATGGTTGTGGGACAGTTCTCATAAGATAAGTATTCTTGACTAATCTATTTTGCAATCATATTTACTGTTAATGAATTATGATGATGGACATGTTGTTTTTCTTCCGCTATGTATATGAACAATTATGCATCGTAGTATGTTTTATGTTTTAAGTAGCTTGCCTTAGCATTATAGGTATGATCATGTTCTTGAGGCTAGATACCCGGATGTTTGGTGTTTAGTAGCGTCCTCTTGCCCAGTTGGAGGGTCGGGGATGTTACACTCTTTGCAGTTTCAACGATATAAAAGGTATCATTGTGACTTACTCTGAATTAAAATGTATCAGAGCTCAAAATTCTAAGTTATCGGCGATCGGAGAGACTAACCACTATAGCATCAGCAATCGAAAACACTATCCAGTAAGCTTCTTACCAATTTCCTTCTGAAATGTCGGTGGCATAAAAGACAAGCCCTCCGATCCAATCTCGAAACTCGTTCCAATTGCGATAAAAACAAGGTTTCCAATAGTTAAAATAAAAGGTTTGAGAAATAAAACAAAAAGGAGATAAAACACGGATCGGCGAGAAACATGATTGTCCATCGGGATGCTCACTGTTTGCCTTCCGAAACATCGGCAGCATAGAGGACTAATTCCCTGGTTCATTCTTCAATAGGCTTCCGACAGCGATAAAAAAAAATCATCGAAAAATCAAACGTTAAGCTCTAAAAATAAAACAAAAATCCTTAGTCTTCTATGTTTCCAACCTCAAAGATCAATTTAAGTGGAAAAAACTGGAATTCCAGGATAGATTTAAAGAAATCAAACAAACCTGGGATAGATAAAATTGAAATAAGGGTCCAAAATTTTAAAAAATTTGGGAAAAAGGTTGCAGATACAATAGGCCTTTAGGTGTGTGAGTCAAATTTATATCTATGGAGGACCAACCTCTTCTTAGATCCAAAAGGTTGCAAAACCTTCCTCCATCTATTACAGTGGAGCCTCCATTGCCACCTCGAAGGCGAAGACTTGACACAGACAGTTATTTTGAACCGATAGGTGTTAGCGAATTTCTAGGTGAACCAGAACTTAGGCTCAATTAAGAAGAAAGCTCAACTGTAGAGATAGAAGAAGTCTTGCAGGATGACAAGTTTGCAAGAAACTTTAATTCACCTCTGACTGATCTGAATGATCATGTGATAGTCCAGGTCCTACCTTTTAGCTCACTTGTTTTCGGTGTACCTTTAAGCTCATTTATGTCTAGCTCAAGATAGGGTATGTCTACCCCAAATTCATCCATGTTTGCTGGTGGAGTCTCACCTCCCCTGGTGGGTTCTCTAAGACCCAGTGCATCTACTACACCTCTTTCACCAAGTTCTTGAGTGGTTCAACCCTCAACACCCTCTAATGTAGTAGGCCAGTCTAGTGGGGATGTCACTGGGATTCCTAGTGCACCTTTTACTTATCCTTTATTTATGAAAAGTGATCAAATAGGTTCAAGTGGAACCACTTTGTTTTCGATGGTTTCCCATCCAATGGAGGACATATTATTCCATTTGCTCCTTATGTAGGCCCATCGCCTGCTTATGTGGGTATGTCATCTGGAAACAAAAATGCCTTTGGTCATTATTTTTAAACACCTAGTCAGCTTTCAATCAGTCCTTTCATGAGCTCTCCCTTTTCACTGTTTAGTGGATGGATTCCCGCTCTTGTGTTTCAAACTCCAATTTCAACTGGGGTAGGGAAAACCACATATTATACATGAAAAACTAGTAATCCACTCGCTTTCAGGTGGAATCATTTTCAAAATGTTGTTTCTACATCACAACCGACAACTGGGGGAAACCTTGCCTTTTCTTTTGGGAGCCAATGGGTAGGTATTTTCACACCCCTATCTCCTCAATACCAAACCATGTTTAGCTCCAAACTTCCTTTCCTGGCAATATTAAACTTGCCAGATTTGTCAAATTTAATGAATGACTCCATGCGACACAATGCGGCATGGCCATCTGTACCCTTCAAATTTCCATTAGAAATTCTTGAGTTTGAAGGAAATGTCGGTGAGGACCCAGGTGATCACATTACCGCATTCCATATTTTGTGCTCTTCTAACTCATTGAACGATGAATCCATTCGAGAGAGGCTTTTTGAAAGAACGTTGACTCATGTGGTAACAAAATGGTACATAGAACTTCCTTTTGCTGCATATGATAACTTTCTGGATTTAGCAACCGTGTTCCTTAACCACTTTCAGCCTCCTGTGCGGTATGATGTCAGTATAGACTTGTTTTCGACATTTCGATAGAACAAGGCCATACATATTTTTGATCACATTCATGAGTGGTGAAGATGAAATATTCTTATGAAAGCCACTATACCTCCCAATTTTTTGTTGGAATGGTTCTTGAAGTATCTACTTCCTTACATTTCTAAGGACGTATCCATTTTGGGGGTGACCACGGAAGAAGAGGAAATTCTTAGGTCCCAATAGTTATATTTGATACACACTCAGTCTAGGATCTTGTATGAGATTATCCCTGAGGACCCATGGTCTACAAACGAACAAGAGAAACCGAATCCTGGACCCCATGCTGATGGAATGGTTGGTTCAGTTAGTACTCCCACTATAGAATCATTGGCCAAGAAACCCCATGAGTTGTCAGTGAAGCAATATGCAATGGAGGAAGCTAAGGCTTCCACCCCCTCAACAAAAAATACAATTTTTTTTGCAAAAGATTCTTAGAAGGATAATAAACATCCTGGTGGGGAAAAAAGGAAGGCGAAGAAGGGTGAGGTAACCAAAACAAGAAAAAACCCACAAACAATGCTGATGGGGGAAAGAAAGAAAAGAAAAAGGTTAATTCTCCTTGTAAGTTGTTCCATGGAGACCACCTTACTTATCAGTTACCTCTAATGGCACAAGCACAGATGCTGCTAAAGAATCAGCAACCGACTATCTTGAGGATCCCTTTCCCCAAGGGAAGAATGCAACTTCTGCTTCGAATGTAGCCAAGGGAACTTCTAGTGCTCCTATTGATCAAAATTATATCAATATGGTATGATTCAACACTTTAATCCAAACAAGAAATAAGAATTATGAATCAGAGGCTCAAGAGAAGGGTAAGTCTACTGCTGAAACTTTGACCCCTCTCACTATTTAAAAACTAGCTGAACCAATGCGTAAGATACCGAAAGGTGTCTTTAAGAAAACATTTTGCAACCCTAATTCTATGGATGCTTCCAACTATTCCATAGTTTAATAATTAGCTCAAAATCCTTGTGCAATGTCAGCATTGGAGGTGTTACAAAGTTGTCCTTCTCAGAGGGACGCACTCTTAGCAGCCATAGGAAACATGGATTCAACGAGCCTATTGGAGAAATTTAATCATTTTGATGTTAAAATACGCTTGCGATACCATCTGGATTTGTAAATTCATGTTGTCAATGGAGGTAAAACCATGGGGTGAATGGTGGTTGATGAAGACTCTTCCACATGCATTATGTCAATGTCTTGTTGGAAAGCCTTAGGATCACCAAAGATAGTTCCATCGAACACTCTACTTACTGCTTTCGATGGAAGGTCTTTTCATCCAAAAGGTAGCCTATCTGTTGTGGTGGAAGTGATCGATGCTCTGTTGGATTATAGCCTGTTTTTGGGAAGAAGTTGGACTTACGCCATGTGTGTTATCCCTTGGGCCTTTTTCTGAGTTGGAGTGTTTCCCCTTGAAGGGAAGTTGGTCACAGTTGACCAATTTCAATTCACTCTAAAAGGTTGTTTGGAAATGAATGAATCCACAATACCGTTGATAGACCAGTCAAAACTGGATAACAAGAGCTTAGGGGTTGGAATGTATGCATCTTTGATGGGAAAATTTGATATCCCAACCCCTATTAACTACTTATTTTCTATGAGTGTAGGGAAGTATATCATGATGGTTGTCAATAGAATTGATCCTTGGGTCCTTCCTTCACATCATGAGCCTTAGGTTCCCTTATCTGTAGTGGAGGTAGCTTATCAAGCTGTTTGTAATGCCATTGCTGATTCCATCGCGACTCCTTCTATAGTCTCATAGGAGTCAGATGAAGCTTATCTTCCCACTTGGGCAGACAAATCTACATGTTCATATGATTTCTTCGATATGGTTTTTCCTTCAGATGATTCCATTTTGGAAGCTATTATTTGATGAGATAAAATTTGTGAATACCTTCATCATAATTCCTTCTTTCTGTCAGAGATGAGAAAAATTGAGAATCATGAGTTCAATGTGAGACTGGTAGAGAATGTTGATTTGTCGATTAACCATTTACCCAAGGAGGGAGTATTTGCTAAGGGGAATATAGAATATATCTCTACTACTATTCTGATCAACATTTTTGTGAACCCCAACGTCGTTGAAAATGTGCATATTGGTGCAAACCGCTCTTCGGAGGAAATTTCCATTTACACTTATTTTTTTAAGGAATTTCACGACGTATTTTTCTAATCATATGAGGAGATTCTAGGAATTGATCCATCTATAGTTGAGCAAGAGATCTACACTTACCCTAACTCTAAACCTATTTGACAAAAACTTAGACCAGTAAACTCACAGAAAGTGACATTCGTCAAGGATGATGTGGAGAAATTTCTAAAAGATGGGTTCATTTACCCAATTTCTCTTACGGAATGTGTATCAAATCCTTTTCCCGTTGATAAAAAAAAGGGATCATTCATGTTTGCACTGACTTGCATGACTTAAACAAGACATGTCCTAACTACCCCATTCCCTTCATTGACTAGATTTTTGATGCTTGTGTGGGTAGTGAGGTATTTTTGTTTATGGATTTTTTTTTTGAGTATAACCAAATTCAAATTAAGCAGGAAGACCAACAAAAAATGACCTTCATCTTTCATTGGGGGACCTTTACTTATAAGAAAATTCCGTTCGGTTTGAAAAATGTCAGAGCTACCTTCAAGCGGGCAATGAATTTTTCCTTCCATAATATTAAGAGTATTGTTGAACCATACTTGGATGATCTTCCTTCCCATTATTGCAATAGGAAGGACGATCCAGATCATCTTCATATGATATTTGAATAATGTAAGCATTATAAAATACACTTGAATCCCCACAAGTGTGTTTTCAGCGTCAATTCAGGGAAGTTATTATGGTTCATTGTGTCAAATAAAGGAATACAAGTGGATCCTTTGAAAGTAGAGGCCATTGTAAATCTACCTACTCCTCATTCCATCAGGAAACAACAGAGTATGCAGGGGAAATCTAATTTCCTTCGACGTTTCATAGTCAATTATGCCAATATTACTAAGGGTTTCAAGTGCTTGTTAAAGAAAGACACCCGATTTCTATGGGATGAAACCACACAAATTGCTTTCGAGGAATTAAAAAAGGATTTACTGTTGGCGACATTACTGCATCCACCAGATTACACCAAGGATTTTATATTGTATCTGGCTGCGTATGAGTCAACTATAGGAGTAGTTCTAGTTCAGGAGGATGACAAGCTCCAAGAGCACGTTTTCTATTACCTTGGCCATGCATTAGCTGGTCCCGAACTTAGATACTTGCATGTCGAGAAGTTAGCATTGGCAACAATCTATGTTGTTC
Organism: Pseudotsuga menziesii; assembly: GCA_001517045.1. Classification (NCBI taxonomy): domain Eukaryota; kingdom Viridiplantae; phylum Streptophyta; class Pinopsida; order Pinales; family Pinaceae; genus Pseudotsuga; species Pseudotsuga menziesii. The sequence goes on along the minus strand of LPNX010089575.1, from coordinate 139,865 downwards.
AGAGGATATGTCACTACATCTTGCTAAGGACAACCACAGTGGTTATAGATGTAAATCTGTTCCAATATGTTCTATCCCAACATATAATCAGGGGAAAATTAAACAAATGGATAGACATTCTCTAGGAGTTTGACTTGGATTTTCAATCTGTTAAGTCCAAAAAATCCTTAGTTTTCACAGAATTGATCTCATAATTCCCTACGAAAGATATTGTATTGAGTAAGAAGACTTATTTCCAGATGTGTATATCTTTCTCATTTCCACCTATGATCCCTACTATGGAGATATTTTAATATATCTCTAGACTCTTAAGTGTCCCATGTCCTTCTCGGGGGAAGATCAATGTAAGTTGCATGTTAATGCAAAAACATTATGTTATCATCGGTGATACCTTGTATCGATGAGGAGTCAATTTGATCTTGCATCGATGCCTCAACCACGAGGAGGAAGAGCTTGCCCTAAATGATTCCCATAGAGGAACGTGTGTGGGTCATTTATCTGGGTTAGCAATGACCCAAAAGATTTTACGATCTGATTATTTCTGTCCCACAATATTCAAAGGTTGTGTAGAAGCTATAAAGCATTATCATCCTTGGCATCTCTATACTAGAAAAATGCAGTCGCATTTGGCTCCTTTCTTCCCCATCATCGTGGTAGGGACATTCACCAAGTGGAGGGTAGTTTACATGATGTGCAACCCAGTTTCTGTTGGGGGGCACAAATACATCATTGTCGATGTAGACTAATTCACAAAGTGGGAAAAGGAAATGCCTACCTTCAAATCCAATGGAGAAAGGAAAACTTACTTTGTATTCAACCAAATCATTGCTCATTTCGGTATACCAAAGAAAATTGTTGCTAACCATGGTAGTCATTTTCAGAACAACATGATGACTAAGTTTCCCACCATGTCAGGGTTTAGGGAAGATCATTCATATTCCTTTTACCCTTAGGAGATGTGACAAGGTGAGGTGGTAAATAAAACCTTGAAAACCATTATAAAGCACACTATTAACATGAGCAGGTAAAATTGGCACATCATGTTGTACCCTACACTTTGGGCATACCATACTAATGTCAAGACTGCTATTTGCTTCTTGTCATTCCAACTCATTCATGGGGTGGAGGCACTCACACCGGTTGTGTGAGATTCTGTCTTTAAATATTTCTATTCATGTGCTTCCTGACACTACAGATCTAGAAGAACATTTAATTCACCTAGAGAATATGGATGAACAACCTAGATATTTGTTGACTGCAAATGAGGCTCACAAGAATCAGGTCAAAAACCAATACGACAAAGCTGTTAAACCAAGATTTTTTTTCGAGAGAAAACTTATTTTCCCTGGTATGAAGACAAGGAACCCCTAGGTGAAGGAAAATTTAAGTCCATGTGGTTAGGTCGCTACGTTGTCTCGAAATTTTTGAAAAAGGGATCTTATGAATTAACCAATTATGATGGAAATAAGTTATGGGGGCCTAGGAATGGGCTCTACTTGAAGAATTAATATGCTTAGGCATGGTACTTGTTCATGTATTATTATTCTATGTATTTTTATGTACAATATCTCATTAGCTGGTTAATATTTCGTATACAGTCTGTTGGTTGTTTCAGATGTCATCCTAGTGGTTCATAAGTTTTGCTAATTGCGCTATCTACCACACTTGTAATCTGGCTCCAACCTTTTGGTATATCTATGCACCGTCAAGACAACTAAATGCCTCTGGTGGCATCTGCTCAGGTCCTACGACTAATAACCTAGTTGAATACAGTGGAGTCATAGAGTTGTTATCAGATGCTACTTTACGTGTAATTACCCGTCTGGAGGTCAGAATTGAGTCATAGATCGTGGTTTCCCAACTCAATGCCGATTATTAGGTGCAAAACCCTAAATTACTATGTCAGTTTTTACGCATAATATTACTTGAAAGAAATTTTGAATACATTGCATACATTCACATTTCAAGAAATCAAAATAGAATTAATGATGCATATGCGAATTAAACACTTGAATGCATTTAACACACACATTGTAAAATAACGTATAATATACACATTTCAGGCACATGTGTATAACCAAATATATATATGTGTGTGTGTGTGTGTGTGTGTGTGTGCCTGTGTGTGTGTTTGTATAAAAAGATGTCAATAGATTAAGCAAGTCTGATTCAAAGATTCTATCACAAGTGTATCAATATACAAAAAATAGGATCATAATCTGTATTATGCCTAAGTTTAGGCCTGATCCTCAGCCTCCTCAGCTACAAATGCCTCTACAGCCTCCCTATAGTGTAATACGACCCTAGGCACCCTTATGAGAAGGCATAGCCAGGTTGAAGGGAATCCAATGACATACTTCTGCATGATCATAGGGATTCAATCCATTCTTAGTGTAGGGATATCATGGGTAATCTTGACCAGTTTCCCCTTGATAACACATAGTAAACTGTCATCCCCACCACCCTGTATGGGCTGCACGAAAGCCCTGGGATTCCCATCGGGGCGAACTAGTCCAACATCTGCATATAAAACTTAAAGAAGGGTCAAACTCGTATACATATGTATATATAATTTTATGAATAAAAACAACATAAAAATAAAATAACTAAAAAGATAAAAGATATACCTCTCTCTCCCCATGCCTCTCTAGGAGGGAGGATGAGTTCTGGATCTCCACAGAAATCTATTCCGACATATGGAAACTGCTCGAGATCAAGCACCTATCTATCCCACCAGAAATAGAATTCATCATTGTAACCACTTTGGATCCCACCTCCACCTTAACGAAGAAAAATGTTCCCCTTCTGCGTGAGCCTAGGCTAACGGGGTGTGACCTATGGTAAGGATACTACCGGAATAAGGGCATAAAACCTCTTGAATAATAATTCCACTAAGATACTAGCATATCCAAAGTTCTTTCTTAGACCCCTCTTTCATTTAGAAATTTGTTTCTTCATTATTGGGATCAATCCCGAGCACCAGTCAAACAACATACCCTGCATACATACCACCGCAACATGCATGTGGGTATGTGTGGCTAAATGTAAGGTATATGAACCAACAACCCTAGCTACTGCTCTTACCATCACTTTTAATGGGATGGTAGTTATCTATGAAATTGGGACACAAGTACCTAACTTCTGTGTATTAGGTAGGTAGTAAGAATAAACATAATATTACACACTAAGAGGATCACCGCCCCTGCCAGTTCCCTCTAGGTTTACAGGTGTACCCCTGTGAGAATGTCCCATGATAAAATATATATCATTTATCATCAAATCCAAGGTCACTCCTTGGAGGTCAAAAATTATGAGCTCATGATCCCAATAGCTCACTAGAGTCTCCAAAAGACGGACTTCTGATCTCATATTCGAAGTGCAATAGAAATTTAGCAAACCACTTCTTTGTAATGCTTGTATATTAGGGGAATCTCCCATGGATTCTCTCCCCATGTCCTCATGTTCCCTTTCTCTCCACTCTAGAACCATATTTTCCTGCCCAAAGCACATTATAATCCATCAGAATTCATCAAAATTCGATTGCATTTGTGCATTTAAAAAAAATTGAAGGTTGTGCAGTATTAGCGATTATGATTTCAACACAACACAAAGCACATGTGAGTTGCATTGTAGGAAACCCGTGAATAAAACACATATTCACGACTGTAATAAAGCACTCCTATGAATGATCCAGAATGCTCTTATGGAAAGCTTAAGATCAGTAAATTTTGCATTAAAAAGAAAATGGAATGGATAAAAAGGAAGAGAAAGGAGAGAGAACCAACCTACAACTCGCAGAATCTAAATTGGTCCACTGGTTTGTCCACTATGATCAACTGGAGTTTGAAGGTAAAAATTGTCAAATATAGTAAAATTTCGAAATGGTATTGTTTATTTTTGGTTTTGAACTATTTATAATAAAAATTTCAAATTTTTACCCATTATCTATATTTCAAAATCATTTTTTAATATATGAACTAATACCATGGTCTTTTTGCTAGCCACAACAGGTACTAGATCATGGAAAATTTGTTTTTCGCCACATATAGGGTAGGATTTGGTCCTCATTTGCAACTTTGCATTCACACCTTATTCTTCGCTTACCCCTAGGATCACTTGTCGTCCATGGAATATGGTGTAAACACACTTTTTACTCGTAAAACCCATTGTTCTTCCATGGATAGGGCCTCATTTTCATGGGTACCCTATTTTAGAACACTTTATTGTATTTTTGGTACCAATGCTGGAGTTGTTTTGGATTTGTGAGATCCTTCTTAGTTGTTTTTCATGACAAAATGAGACTCATTTTTCATTTTTTTACTTACTATACCCATTTATAAGGCTCCCCTCCCTTATGAAGCTTTCTTTAGGCCCTGGTCTGACTCGTCAAAAAATACTAGACTTCCAAGTAAACTTATTCGTTCAGACTCGTTAATAATAGTGAATGATCATCTACATTGGTGGTAAGTTATCTCTTTCTCTGACCATGTTGATTATTTACATGAAAGGAATACTCTCTTTTTTATGCAATTGAGAAAAGTATCTTCAGGAACATGTTTATCTCTTTTCCGGACCTGAGGGACTAAATTTACGAAAATAGAACACTCGGTATGAGCTTAGTTTTCTCTTTTTTGTGCTCTAAACCCAAACATGAAAAAGATTTCGAGCATACTTTATGTCTTTGTCATTATTGCAAAACATAAAGAACAAAGTATCGGGTTTACTGTTGTAAGCCCCATTTCTCATAATCAAATGGATTTTTTTGAGTGATATTTACTTCCTCATAGTTGTCAAAATCATTCTATATGTTGCTTTTGAAGGTGAGTTGGTATGGTGATAGTTTATCCCTTTTTTGGACCTTGTCAACCAAGTTCAAAAAAGGTATACCTTAGTCCTTCAGGAGCTAAGAGAGTTCTTCTTTGGATTGTTTTATAGTTTTCCGACCTCAAGAGACTAAATTAGACGAAAAAGCACCCACGAGAGTCTTCTTTGGAGTTTTCAGACTCTCAAAACTATGAAAACACCAATGAGCATCTACTAGTTTGGGCTCGTAAAATCCATGAATCAATGCATATCAAGCATTATTTTCTCTCCTCTTCAAGCTTGTCAAAAATTAAGAGATACTCGAGTTGACATTCTTGGACTCATTAAAATTAATAAGAAAGGTAAGGAATAATCTCACTCTTTTGGTTGTTAACTGCGCTAGCATGGAATCCTTGAACAAACAACTCTCTGAACTTCCCTATACTAATGTCTCAGTTTTCCACTTCCATCTCAGCTATTACTTCGATTTTTTACTCCTTCGCTTGTCTTTTATACATGGGGAATTTAATCATGTTTCCTACATGACAGATAAGTCTAGTTGTCCTATCTAAAATTTTAAATCTTCCTTAGGTAATCTATGTGTCGGGATTATTGTTCAAGGATCTATACCTCTATCTGATTATCCTAATTCCCATCATTATCATCTCTAAGAATCCCTTGTGTCTACCTTCCCTCATGCTGTTTTCTAGTTGCTCTTGTGATTATATGTTAAAGGATTCATTTCCTTCCTCCTCACATCACGGTTTCTCATCAGCATCTCTATAAGACAAAGACCTAAAGTTTCAACGATAGTACCTTACGATTCATTACCCTTATTGGTGAACTCCTTTTCTTTAGTTTTTAGCACTACTCATTCATTGACATTCAATTGAGCTCCTTCCATGTTTGAATTCAGCTCATCTATTCACATGGTAGGAATTGTACAAGTTACTATGGATTTGGATGAATACCCTTGGTTCATAACTCTATAACCTAAGTTGTACAAGATTGTGTTATGTTCAACAAAACTACTTTCATGTATTTAAGACTCACAATTGTATATTGTGGCTTTGATCCACCATTGTAATACATACAAGGCCTTATTTCCCGTATCATATGATGTAATCCACTACTGTAGAGGAGCTAGTGTTCCTCTTTACTGAACATGGCATCCTCAGATATGATTTTGTACATGATTTTGTATTGTTCTTTTTTAGGTACCTCTCTGCATCGTTGGTAACTGATTTCTCCAAAGATAAAGTTTGTTATGTATTTTGGCTATCGCTTCGCTTTGACCTCACACACTATGGGGCATTTGTTATCCTATGAATTGGCACTTCTCCATTTGAGTACTGACACTCAATGTGTCGGTAAAAAATAAGAAATAATGGATGGAAGTGGCCAAAACCTTATAGATGTGCATGTTCCTTTATATATTATCATCATGCTAGGCTTACCTATTTCTTATAGGATGATTAAGGAGAATTAACGACTATTGTCATTCAAACTTGTGAACCATTCGCAAGTGTTTATATTACAACCTGTGAATAGATGATCATGGTTTGTACATGCAGTTTTACTTTATAAAAGTCACATATGAAACATGACTTTCTAGTATCAAGAGTCGAGAATGCCCTAATCTAAAAATTTAAAAAAAACAAGTTTTGTTGAGTATAGTTGGGCCTAATCATAAATATCCCAACTTCATCAACCATGTCAACCTTGGTAACCTCTATATTTCCTCAAGTATACATAGAGGGTAGGGGTTGAGGCTAAGCAATAATCAATTATAGAGTAAAGTTATGTTGGTGGATTTCCTTTGGAGATCTTGGAGAAACAAAAATCAGTTCCTTGGCTAGCAGACTCAGGACTTGTATCTGATACTGGTTGAAATCTTCCATCACTTGTTTATCAATAAAGGGAGACTTTGTTTGAACTTTGTGTATTTGAACTCTTATATGTCATGATTTCTGAATTGTGTTGTCATCTTATTGCAAGCATGCTATAGAGAGTCTCTTTGGGATGGTCCTGCAAGTAACAGATTGGTGAATACGAGGAGGTCCGCTAGTTTGAGGAACTATTAGCGCCGCTTCAAGGAGAAGGTGAAGGAGATATATTTGTTTCCCATAGTATTTGGGTGAGGACATTTTTCATGCACCAGTAGTGGGATAGTCTTTTCGTCAGGGTTTGCATTGTTTGATTGTGATCTACTACTTCTTCTTCCCAGTCGTCCACTTCCCTATGAAAATTGAGAGGTATATGGGAATGATACCTCACGAATATGGACCATAGAAATACTTCTCATCCCTGTGCTCCCTTGGAGTTTCTTCCTCTGTGAGGCATTTCATGAATTTGTTGTGGCTTCACTAGAGAATGAGATATCTTATTCATAACCTCGGATTTATTATTGGCATGGGAGTTGGTAAGCTAGATTGGAGTGGGGAGGAAAAGAAACACTGAAATAAAACCCCCTACTGCAACTGGGTTCATACATATAAATCATGCGAGATGTCTTGGTAGCTGGGATAAATGTTGTCGACCATTCAAGTCCTACGATGGGAGGATAAAACCATAAAGGCAATGAAATTGTGTGAGGTGACTTATGGGAAGGGTAAAGTGTCTTCCATGTTGAAGTGATCGCATCAAGAGGAGGGCCTCGTAAATCCCTGGGAGGTGGTGATAGATGTCGTAAGAGGAATTTAATGAGGTATCCCACCTCCCACCATGTCCCTCCTCAAAACACCCACATCTAAGGAAACCATGTCTTTGGATGCAATGGTAATAGACTCCATCCAAATGCTAGCAAGTGTAGCCGAGCTGTGATCAATACCATGTAGATGGGATTGTGAGATCACCCCTTCATTTTCAATTATGTCTGCTAGGCTATAAGATTTATGTTTTACACATTGGAAAGTGATCGAAGTAGTGTTGTTGAGTTCATTAGTGAGAAGCTTAAGGAGAAAATAAAGACGCCATCTTTGTGCAAGTTTGGAGGTAGGAGCTCCATTATGAATCCTAGTAGAAAGTGGAATGGTGATATTCAAGTCTCCCTCAATGATTAAGGGGAAGATATTCCATAGTTTAGGTAACTATATCCCATAGAGAAGTGCCAACAATTTGATTGCGTTATTTCTATTGATTCCTAGGGAGTTGTAGAAAATTCTTAGTATCTTTCCTTTGTGATCTATGAAAAATCCTCCCATTCCTTCTAGACCAAGATTTCCCTTTGAAGCCCTGTCGAAATTACTATTGATGAATCCAATCGGTAGGTCAGTCCATGTGTCAGATCTAGTAGAGGGAATGAAAACGCGAGGAGGGATAGTTAACTTGTAGACTTGGTTGATGTTCCACTCTTTGAAGATGATGGATTCAAAGGGATTGGTTATGAGTTCTTCTTTCTTCTAAGAGTGGAGAGAGAGAGTCTCTTGTAAGTGGTAATGGAAAGTGACCTAGACGAAGTGCAAAAGATGAGATTGCTTGTTGAAGATGCGATGGTTTCTTTCCCTCCATATTTATCAGAGCAGAAATATAGGGATGAGCTACCATAACATGTTGAGAAAAGGATTGTGAAAGAAGTGGTCATTGCAGTGATCCAAAGTGAGGGAAATGTTACCAATAATTCTCTGTGATTTATAGTAAATTGTTGCAACCTTTTCCCATAGCTTGCTTGGGAAGTGGTAGAGATAAAAAAAACAGGTGGATGTTTTCTTCCTACTAGTAACACAGGATGCATTGACATGGTCCTATAAATCCTCTCTTGAGGATTTTGTCGCATGTCATATTTCTTCTATGTCATAGGAGACAAAGGAAAGTATCGATCTTTGGACAAGTTTTGAGGTTCCATATTTTTCTCCAATTGGGATCTGGAATGCCAATACCTGATACCACGGTGAGGTGGTAATTGTTAGAGGAGAAAGTCGGTATGCCGACTTGAATGATATCCGACTTAGTCAGTCAGCTGACTAAGTCGGTTAGCTGACTAAATTAGAGATTAGGTCAGCCACCTAAGTTCATGTCAGTTCACCGAACCGATAGGTAGTTATTTTGTAACTATTTGTAAATCATATATATTAGGTTCTTGATCGAGATGAGAACTCGGTTCAGTTCTCTGTATTGTATGGGCCCTCTCATGCCAATATAATCTATTATTCTATCTACTTGTTCTTGTATCTTGTCTCTGTTATGTATGTATGTTTTAGTATGTATTATTGGTAATGTTATGTGATCTGTGAGATTACAACATTGGTTCCATGTCCACATCGACGCATCAGGCCTAGCAATAAGAGAAATCCTAACTCACCCAGGAGATGATGGAATGGATTATCATATAGTTTACACTAGCAGAAAACTAAACAAAGATGAACGAAACTATTCGATGATAGAAAGAGAAGAATTAGGAATGGTCTTTGTACTACAAAAATATAGACATTATCTCCTAGCTAATCCATTTATCTTTTACACTGATAATCAGGAATTAAAATACCTTGTGAATAAGCCTCTACACTATGGAATAATTTGTTGATGGCTACTTCTATTCCAAGAATTTGAGTTTTAAGTTGTTGTTAGACCAGGTAAGTTAAATGTCGGTCCCGACCATTTATCTCAAATCGACACAGGAGAGGAACCGACAGGAGTCAAAGATGACTTACCAGATGCACATCTATTTCAAATAGAAGCAGTCCCAACAGAGTTAGAGGAAATAACACAATTTTTAGAAGATGGACAAGCACCAGAAGGCATGAGTACCAAAAAGAAATAGATCTTAGCCCTGAAAGTTGCACCTTATAGCCTCATAAATGGATTCCTGTACAAAATGGGTTTAAACAACATCCTTAGAAGGTGTGTATTGGAACATGAAAGAGACAACATTATGCATGAAGCACATTATGGACCTGCAGGAGGACATTTCCAAGCAGACACAATTGCAAAGAAAATCTAACAATCAGGGTTATGGTGGCCGACACTTCACAAATATTGCAAAAATTTTGTAAGCAAATGTGACAGATGTCAACGACTAGGTTGACCCCTGCCTAGCATAGAAATTCCTTTGATATCAGTAAACCCAAGTTTGACATTATAAATTTGGGCCATAGGATTCATAGGACCATTTCCTATACCAACAAAAATAACAGGTGCAAGGTACATAATAACTGCAATTGAATATGTGACCAAATGGGTAGAGGCAAAACCAGTCGACACATGTTCCAGTGAGGTAGCCGCAAAATTTATATATAAAAATATCATTACTCAATTCGGATGTACACTAACCCTAATCAGCGACCATGGAACACACTTTATTAATAGAACTATCAAAACCCTAACTGACCAGTTCCAAATCGACCATCGTCGGAGTACAACATACCATCCTTAGTCGAATGGAGCAATTGAAGCATTTAACAAAACATTAACAAAAGGTTTAATAAAAATATGTAATGCAGACATAGACGACTGGGATGAGAAGGTATGTACAGTACTATGGGCATATAGAACAACATACAAACGTTCAACCGATCAAGCCCCCTTTCGACTAGTGTATGGACAAGAAGCAGTAGTTCCATTACATTTTCGACAACATACACCTATTATTGCAGAGATTTTATATGTCGATGTCAAACAAGGAAGAAAGGACTGACTATTACAACTGAGTAAACTTGAAGAACACCGACTAATCATGATATGACATCAAGAAATCCAGAAACAACAACAAAAAGCATGGTACGACAGAAACATCAAGAGAAAAAACTTGTCAGTACGAGACCTTGCTTTACTATACAATAGTCAAGTAAAAGGAAAATGTAAAAAACTCCATGCCAATGAATCAGTTTGACTAAAGACATTGCTATGAATCAGTCTAAGTTGTCTAAGGAATACATGCCAATGAATCAGTCTGACTAAAGACATTGCAAGGAATAGTATTTCGGAAACTCATTAATGGAGCCCGACTAAAATGCTACTGAATCTAAAAAAAATAATAATGACCATAACGATTAAAAAAAAATCTATAAAAACCTAAAAATCCAAAAAAACAAAGAGTACTATTATACACAGAAAACTATGACAGGAAATCACCACTTCAACAACCGACATCATGCCCATTGACATAACACCATCGACCATTTTCATAACCGACATCGACCGACGACCTTGATAGTCCCATTACGCATTCATGACCTCGAGCGCCGAAACCAATTCACCATTAACGCACACTCAAGTGTTCCAGCTAGAACATCACGTCCGCCATTAATACACCTATTGACGAGAACATCCAATGTGTCCCCTATAAATACTGAACCACCAAAGGATCATTCACCGCAATTCAAATAGAGAGAGCATCAGAGCAACCAGATGACTGAAAAGCAAAAGCACCTTAGTGAAATCAACCACCAAACCGACAATATGGCACCCAAATAGACCAGAGACTCAGCCGAAGCCAAGGAATTACAAACTGTAGAAACACCATTAGTCAGGAGACTAAAAAACATCAAGAAGGCTAAGGTGCAGGAGGGCTCATGGAAAAAACTATGGGCCGAGATAAAAGAGTGGGATTACGTCGACAAGAAGCCTACTCCAGAAGAAGAGAAAATACAACACAGTTCCATTGTAAATTATGCCAACGTGTTGCTCATGGCCAGCTTCGGTGGCACAAAAGAAACAACAGTAAAGTTTGTCATAAGCCGGTACCACAATGACCGATTTTACTTCGACCAACTGGTAGACATCTACGGGGAAGTCATTTCCCAATTAACATGGCTATTAAACAAAGGAGACCCAGTACCAGTCAGTATAAAAGAAGGATTGGTCAAAGAATTAACAAGGTCAGCATCGAGCAAAAACTCGAAAGGACTAATGATTGGTCACATAACACATCGAATGCCATATATTGTGGCCAAAGTCATAGCTATTACACTCACAATGGCAGGTCGATGAAGCAACCTCAAACTAGATATGTTGGAAGCAGTAGACACCATTGTGACCAATGGAAAGATATACAGATGGGTTGAGTATGTAGCCGAAATAATCAAAACCATCTATGAGAAATGCGAAGAGACAGGAGGAATTATCAGGTTCCCATCCCTTATCTAATGGATAGTAATGTACTCTATTTTCCCTAAAGCAGACAAAAATTTTCAGGAACTAACAAAATTCCATATGTGGAGATTCAAACCTTTTTCCCAGAAAGGAACAATGAAGGAACTTGCAAATGGAAAAGTGCCATTGGAAAACTGGCTCCAGCAGCTAAAAGTCCACACGACTAGATGGAGAGTGCCTCAAAACATCCAATGAAGTCTACCCAAAAAATCCCACATTCAGCTAGAGCTCAACCATACCACGGTGTGGTACATGCAGGGCACCAAACCAAATGCAAAGGCCCTCGACTATTATCCATCAGTTGAACAGATATTTCAGGAACTATCTTGATAGGTGGGAGAAAAGATACCAATTCCAGCAAAAACAAAGGAAATAGACTTCTTGATAGAGGAATCGTTAACAGAACAAGAGAAGGAGGAGGATTATGAGGTCAACCTATACATCAGTACCTTTGTGTCAGAGGAGACACTGGTCGAAGGCACTGATCGACTATAGATCATAATCAAGGCTTCGACGGCATAGGGGGAAGAAATACATATAGAAGAAACACATGTAGAATAGTCGGTAACCAATCCAGCTGAAGAAAATATCATCCTGACTCATACACCAAGGGAAGGGATAGAAACCGAGAATCCAGAGTATGTTGTCACCAAAGATATTATCACCAAATTGTCGAAGGAGATAGCAGTTGCAAGAAAAAGGAAAAGAACAGAGCCACAAGGGAAAGGTAAGCACAATCTTATCATTCCAAAGTCCTTAAATGATGATAAGGAACTAGAAGCTATGGCCCTCGACATAATAGAAGATGCCGTAGCAAACAAAGTGCCATTCGAAACCCAATTTCAGAAATTTGTCGAGGGAGGGGTAGAGCAAGGTCGACCAAATAAGGCGAAGCTCACACACACTTCGATGCCTGAAAATATCATAGATCTTGTGTCTACACCCCCAACTCCATCTTCGACAAAAATCAAAGAGGAGATAATACTAGAACAACTCTCAATAAGCCAACTCGACCTATGCAAAAATGCTATGTCAGAGGCTGTGAAGGAGAAGTTGGACTGGGACAGAGACCTCTAGGAATTCATTGAAAAACTACCTAATATATTCATGTCGGTGCAAAAAATATCTACCAAAGCACCTCTTTTTGAAGTTGGTGGATCCCAACAACCTGGCCAAATGCCTCAGGGGCTAAAAACTTTTGCACTATGACTTTGGCCTTCGAGAGAAATCCCAACAAAGAAGAAATTTTTTTGTATGTCGGACCATGAATATCACTCTGACTGTACCCGAACCCCACCTACGAACCTCTGAACCGACCAAGGGAGAGGAAGAAGAAAATATCGAGGACATAAATTGTGAAATCAACCAAATCTTCTCCGACTTGGACTCACCTCCTTAGACCGACAATCCACCACTTGACCACATTTATGCCAACCCAATCACACCTGACCATTCACCAACCCCATCACCACCACCAACACCCCCCAACTCAGAACCCCTAATCCAACCAGCTGCACTAGAACCAACCCCACTGCAACCATCAGCACCAACCGCATCCACTTCTGGACCACCTGCATCTGAACAACCAGAGGAAGCAGTCATCCCAACACCCCAAACAGAAATACCATCAACCACTACTACATTGGAAACAAAAAATCCAGACTCGAGTTTTGCAGGTACACAGGTGGTCGAAACAAGCAGAAGCAGAGAAGCACAAGAAGAAGAAAAAGAAGAAGGACCATCATGGAAAGCCAGCAATGGTCCACATAAATCTATTTGGGTCAACCACTATGGTCGATGCAACCAAATTGAGAGATCTAGAGCTAGAACAACTACTGGAGGCGCTAGCAGTTGAAGCAAAGACAAGGAACCAACACAGACGTAAGGAACTAGACAACAAGGAAAATGAACAAGTTAAGTTCCTTAACAAGTGCAGGGACCTGGTCCAGTCTGTGATACCAGGAACAATAGAGGTTGACACCGACAAACCTCTAGAAAGATCTTATCAACTGTTTGAAAGTGTGGTGTCGGCGCTCCAAGCATAGATTCAGGAAACAAAAGAAGAGCAGAAAGAAGAAACCATCCGACTACTGATGGAGTAGCACAGAGCCTTTTTTGAAGCCTACAAAGTGTTACACGATCACATGGAGGAGTCTGTCATCATCGAATAAGTACTGAGAGACTGGCTTGCTTACTACGGGTAAGTATATCAGTGCACCAGGCAGACCCGATAAGATATCTAAGCACTTGAGAAGAGGAAAACCACTGACGAAGCACTCAGAAGCACAATTGAGGATCAAATAGTGCTTGAGATAGCTAAACTCTAGAAGCTTGAGCAGGAAGCACATCAGTGAGTACATCAAGCCATTCCCAACTTGGAAAAAGTAGACATTATCTTCCCGTAGATGAAACAACTCAGAGAGACAGTAGAAGAAAAGGACCAATTTATGGGTCCCGACATGGAAAGAATAGCTGAAATTTCCATTCCATAGAAAATTTCAATCTTATCAAATATGACTACACTCACCATCGACATACAGAAAATATTGCAGAGTTGGATGGATTTCCAACATCACCTAGTAGTGACAGCTCTAGCAATTGTTGAAGTCTGCGTATAGAAAAGACCAACCATCAAACTTCACATCCCATGAAGACCAAGGACATAATAATGACTACTTAGACAGACGACAAAATTTTTGTACCTCCCTGTTCTTCGGGACGAAGAAATATTTTGTTTGTGGGGGAGACGTTAGAGGAGCAAGTTAGTATTCCGACTTGAACAATAGCCGACTTAGTCGGTCAGCTGACTAAGTCGATTAGTTGACTAAACTAGAGATTAGGTCGGCCACCTAAGGTCGTGTCGGTTCACTGAACTGGTAGGTAGTTATTTTGTAACTGTTTGTAAATCATATATATTAGGCTGTTGAGCCAGATGAGAACTCGGTTCAGTTCTCTGTATTGTATGGACCCACTCATGCTAATATATTATGTTATTCTATCTACTTGTTCTTGTCTCTTGTCTCTGTTATGTATGTATGTTTTAGTATGTATTATTGGTAACCTTATGTGATCTGTGAGATTACAACAGTAATCTTACTAGTGGTGAATGAGCCTTTGGGTTCATGTGCCTGGCCCAGAATATATTTTCTTTCACCATGATTGATTCTGTGATTATTGAGCTCTTCCTGAATGAGGCGAAGTTTTTTCAAGGATATTTGACTCAGCCAACTATGCAAGGGTTTCTAGTTGTAGTAGTTGGAGGTGTAGTTTCTATGCAAAAATCAGAGATGATGATGTGATTATAAGATCTTCAAAAAACCTGCTACATATTCAAAGACTTGGATATACTGGAGAGGCTTGGGAGCTTCTTCTAGGAGTTGTTACATAATTGAGCTGTTGAACCATCCCTTAGTTCCCAAATACTATGATTTTGGATGATATATTTTTAATCATTAGTTGCATTCCAGATGACGGAGCCCCAAGGGTTAAGAGAAATTTTTTTGAGATCCTACAGATACCATCCTTTAGCATATTTTAGATTCCATAGCTGTTCCCATTATTTAGAGTTGTTAGAGACCCATCTCCACTTGGTTTTGGCTCTGATGGTATTGTTGTTGATGCTTGGAGCTAGAAGGCCAGGGCCTCCAACAAATTTTGGCTGGAAGACCTTGTCCCATTTCAGCAGGGCCAACTTAGGATGATTCTTGTCTCCTCCCCAAACAAATGTACACTAGAGGGATCAAATAGATTTTAGGACCCATTGAGGAGAAACTTGTATGGAGAAGAGATAAAGTGGCATGCATTGAATAAGAACCTTAACCAGGATGAGCCTTCCAACAAGTTTGCAATACAGAAGGTCCAATATGAAAGTTTGTTATTGAGTTTGTCTAAGAGATCTCTCTAGGAGGAGTATTTCAGAGGAAAGGAGATAAGGGGGGAACCTAGATATTTATAGTTGTGAGCCCCAAAATTATCGAGATGTTCCTTTGAGTGATGACATGCATATTGAAGAAGAATATTTGGGAGTTGTCTTTCTTAATAGAGATACCGGAGGCTTTGAAATTTTTTTTTAGAATATCATGAAGAGGGAGAGCCTCTTGAACTGAGTGATGTCCCACTAAAAGGTTGTAATCTACAAATTTCTGTTGAGATATGGGAGGGATTCCATGGATGGAGAGGCCACTCATATTTCCTATGGAAATTGTTTTTTTAACATTCTATCGAGGCCTTCAGCCACGAGGATAAAAAGGAAGGGGGATAGGGGATACCCTTGTCTGATGCTTATGGAAGGGGTGAATGGAACATATGGGGAGTTATTGATCATAATGGAATAGAGAGGGGTAGCGATGATAGAGATCACCCATCAAGTCTAAGAGGGGAAAAATTAGAAGGCAAGACACACCTTTTCTATGTAGTTCCAACTTAATTTGTTAAAATATTTGGAGAGGTCGATCTTGAGTAACATGCCTAGTTTTTTGAGGATTTTTAGAGAACTAGTCACCTAATGGGATAGAATAATTCCATATAGGATTTGGAATCCTTCAATGTAGCCTATTTGTTCAGGGAAATTGAGAAAAGGGAGAAATGGTTTGAGGTGATTGGCTATAACTTTGGAGATGATTTTATAAATGACATTGGAAAGTGAAATGGCACAAAAATTACCAGGTGTGCTATAATTTTCCTCCTTGGGGATTAAGGTGAGGAAGGTTACGTTGAGAGAAAGTAATACCCATTCCTTGTGGTGATTTCTCCTCCAATACCTGCAAAACAACCTACCTTAGATCAGGAGGATCTAAGGGTAGAGTTCATGGCACAAGGTATTTTATCGACCTTGACTTACAAACAAGAAATACAAAAATATTTTTAATGTTTTATGGTTTTTAATCTAACTAATAAAACAAAAGAATGAGCATACCTTTAAACTGGGACACTACAACCATTTTAGGAAATGGTCCGTAGGCTCCCACAATCACGGTCTCTATTTATCTCCAATAAGAGGTTGTCACTGGGAAAGGGATCAAGGGTTACATGGAGTGAACTCAACGTGCAACGTGGGATGGTGTGGACAAAGGTGTGGGAATTAAGGAATGTAAAAGTTCAAAATTTCAAGAATGCTTGTGGGGAGACCTTCACAATATGTTTATAGGACGATTAAGGTTTTCTTACTCATGGTATTGACCCATGGTTTTTCATAGTGTAGGTTATTTATCCATGTTTTTTTACTCATTCTCATTTTAGGGTTTTTGGTCTTTTTTGCGAGAATGGGGATTATATTTCAATAAATTCCCAACTTCCTTATATTTACGGAGGAAGGAATAATAATGTTTTGGACAAATTGTGGTGGAATTTAATTGTGAAGGTAAAAGATGGAGAAATAATGGTGGGATTATGATGTATAATTATGGTTTCGACCATAGATAGTTGTGTGGAAAATTTTTGGAGTTAAGAGATTTCCCCCTGATGTATGAAGGAATGAGCTCATCGTATGGAAGACATACATCATACAATCAAGAGAGACATGGTGAAAATGGTGGAGAAACCAGAGAGAATCGTGGAGGAGTCAGAGGCTCCTCGTTTAAATTGCAGTCGCTTTTGATTTGTATTAATTCTAAAATGGATGAGGTACATATAATATCAAACATATATATGGATAAGGTGGGCATACACATGATCATATTAATTTCTCAATATACAAAGGGGGATCAAGGCTCAAATAACCAGAGCCGATCATAACATACAACTTGAAGTACATAATGGTGGCCTCAATTGGAGGATGAATACAAATATTGATATAAATATCTAGTACATAGAAAAAATGAAATTCTCTTGTAGTGCAATATCACAAGAACTGATGCTTTCCTGAGGTGTACACAATTGTATGGACTCAATCACTGAGATTCAAAATCTTTGAGGTATAATAAATGGCATATGATACTAGACATATACACAAGCATGATACTAAGGGGATTCCGAACACTGTCACCAACGCATCCTAGACATCACAATGGACATGAATCTATTTGGGTCCCAAAATAGACTCACCAATGTGCTAGAGTTGGGTGACAACTAGGGTCTTCGACCAAATAATGAAGGAACAAATACCTTGCATGA
Organism: Pseudotsuga menziesii; assembly: GCA_001517045.1. Taxonomy (NCBI): domain Eukaryota; kingdom Viridiplantae; phylum Streptophyta; class Pinopsida; order Pinales; family Pinaceae; genus Pseudotsuga; species Pseudotsuga menziesii. The sequence continues at coordinate 121,862 of LPNX010089575.1, read as the reverse complement.
ATCTCAACAATGTGATAATGTAGCTGAATTAAAGAACATGAGACACAACCAACCCAAAATGTACTAAGGAATCCTTTCAAGTGGTCTAAGGAAATCATCAATGACATAGATCAAAAAAAGATACAGGGACCTATGGGTATATCCTATGGAATAAATGTGTTGACACCGACATATGGATACCTGCGACTACCAAGGAAATGAGGTTTCCTTCATAGAAGCGTGAGGGGGACAACCATAGATGTGTAACAATAATGGTATTGAGACACTGATGGGAGGATAGGGTTAGGGGAGTACAAGGGACTCAAACTTCCTTTGTTCAAAGTATAATGGAAGGGATGACTTGACAAAAGATGATACTGACTCATGGGGAGGGGATCATAGTTGTGGAACCCGGGAGATGACTCTAATGGGAGAGACTTGGGGAAGTAACTAGAAAAGTGATATCCAAGGGAGACTCATCATAGAGTACTCTGAACAAAGGAGACACAATGGGGGAAATTCTTCCATTAGAGGAGACTATATGTAATATGTTTGGGCATTGAAAGGCACCATTTGGGAATTATTCATAGTTTAAGGAGCTCGAAAAAGGGATATAAGTATGCTCAATATGATACTATCTCATCGAATTTTTTCAATCTCAAGACGGTAAATGCTCGATGGTGTTTTCATGTTTAGAGATACTGAAAACATGAAGAAGATTACAATGGGGTCCATTTTTCGTGCAATAGTCTCTTAAGTCCGAAAAAGGATAAAAGTGTACAAAGGAGAATTCTCTCAGCCGAAAGGGGTAGAGAGACTTATTTTCCATAGATATTCCAACCAGGCCAAAAAAGGTTAAACATATAATGATTGGACAACCATTCAAATAATTTTACGAGCATGAACGAAACCAAGTTTGCTCGACTATCTTTTCTTTATGAGAGGGCTGGAAAAGATCTTAAATGCAACCCATAGGTGATAATTTTCATAAATTATGGTCCCAATGTCCAAAAAAGAATGAAAGGATACAAAGGGAATTGTTCCTAGATGGAAAGTAGTATGGTGTTCCTTTTCTTTAAATAGTCTACTTAGTCTGAAAAAGGGGATAAACGATTCCACATAGATGCCATTTCAAATACTTTACTGAGCATGAAAGGAAGCAAGCATGCTTGCCAATATTTTCATTATTTAAGGAGTCAGAAAAGAGATTAAAAAAAACTCCGTAATGGTCAGTTAAGCAAGGAGGAAGTGTTCTATGTACTGAAAGAGGTGATGTTCAGATTATGATAGACATGGAGAAAAAATAATACTAGAACACTAGTGGGTTCTCCTTACGGGATGGTGAATGGTTGTATCATAAGGTAAACTTTGCAGTATGGATGGAGAGGAGGCTTCATGAACATGCCAATACAGAAGGGGTTTGAATTGCATGGTGGCACACAAATCAAGGTAAGGGGTGACCACATGAGCCTCAGATGAGCGGTGGTGTGAGATGATGATCAAGGAGGGAGGTGGCTTGGTAGGTTGTTTCTTCACCTGAGATATTTTTCACAGTGGTGGTAGCTTCCTATCCACGTAGAGGATTATCTATACATGGGCGTGGACTACAGAGGATATATGGATATACCTCGACCTCTTGGAAGGGTTTGGGGACTAGATGGTATATATACATGATTCTTTCTGGTTTCTGTCATATATAGTTTAATAGAAGAGTGGTAGCTACATCATACATGTGCCAGATACTGATGACATAATGTGTGCATGTGTAGATGTGGGACCATACCCTCTAGTGGGATACCAGTGACACAAGGACAGGGTGTAGGGGATAGATCCAGCTTCTCATGGAAATATGAGGCAACAGAGTGCTACGTTATACTATTTTTGGCTAGATGTGTAATGACTATTATAGGGGGTCACCTACAATGGGTGGAAGTACCTAAATGATGATATGATTGCCGCATGCTACATAGTTCCTTCGGAGTGGATCTCTCTGATGACGGGGATTGAGGTTGGCGCCGAGTATGTAATATTGGTTGCATAGGGAAGCATGCCAGTGCAGGAGGAGAGATCAGATGAGAAGGAGAAAAATGAGGAGAACACAAAGTCATAGGAGGATGAATCAGAGTAACAGCTTGTGAAGCTTCACCCCAATTCATTTGAGTATGGGGAATGTTGTTATGATGATGACTATCACTATATGATGTATATGAAATATGTATGCATGAATATATGAGGATGAATGATGTAGTTTATTTCCTATATTCAAAGATTGATGTGCCACTCTATAACGTCATTATCCATTTGATCTACTACACTATTGATACTTCTGGGATCATGCATGAATGAAATGGATTCAAAATGTCTAAGCAAGTGTCTAATGCACAGGAAATTTCTAAAGAGACAAGGTTCATGTATCCAGAAGCAGTTATTCAATTGGGAAACAAGTAGTTAGGATTCTAGGAACACATCAAGGGGATGAATACCCAAGGGAAGGGTAGTGGTCAGGAGACCAGCGACATTGTTGTACTCAATCTGTTGTTGGTAGCAATATGAACACACATTCCATAAATATGGATCAAATCATGTCATAGGGAACAAATGACCCATGCAACCGAGGTGAGATTAGGAGATCATCTACTTATGCCATCAGTGAAACCAACATAGGAAAGAAAGGTAGGATCCATTTGGAGCAACCAAAAAAACAAAATATGAGACTCATGATAAAAAAAATGCAAAACAAGAAAGAAAAATTATGATACATGGGTATTCAAGGCGTTCAACTTAGGAATAGAGCCCATTGTGGGGATTATTCAGGAGGAGACTTTTAGAGTCAGCGAGGAGATATTACCCCTTTCCAAGACATCGATGGATGACATAAGGGCCATACCACATAGATTTAAGCTTCCCTTTTCCAGTATTATCATGGGCTTGATCGTAGACGAGGATAAGGTCCCCCTCATTAAAGGCACGTGGGTTGACATGGGAGTCACAATGGGACTTCGGCTAGGTATTATATGATTCAATCGTTTGGATGGTAGCATGGTGGTACTCATTGGTTTTTTTTTAGCATAAGTAGGAATTTTTCCAATGGCGAAGTATCAGGTAGAAGCTCGACTGTTACAGAGAGAAACTTCCTATGGATTAGGGTGTACCACAACAGATAGATAAACCACAGAAATCAACCCCTTCCCAATATGTAAGAGAAACCAAACATATAACACTAAATGATCTCAAATCATACCTTATTCCGGACGGTTGAAATAAATCCCCGTTGAGATTTTTCCAATCCTGCTTGCACTAGCAATTGCTCTCAACAACATCAAACAAGACACGCATGCTATATAATATGGTGTTAGATATACTACAGCATATATAATCAACAATGTATAAGAAATTAAATACATCCATGCATTCAATATTCATTTAAACGCACACCATTGTATAGGAAAATATATTTCTATTAATCAAATCAGAGATTACATAAATGACAACCTCTATCGGCACATCTGTGAACTAGATAATCTGGGTCCTCCACCTGGGCCTCCACCACCTCAATCCTTCATCTCTCAATAGCAAGCTCACAAGAAAAGGAAAGCTTGGGAAGAACACAAAATGCTCCAAAGGGACAAAGGGATGCAGACTCAAGTATATGCAAGCAATGGCAACAATGGACTATAGTTTCGTTGCTCTTCAATTCCTATCCCTTCAATGTATCCAAGGAGTTCCTTATATAACACTCCAAAGGGGTACTGGAGGGTCAAATCCAAGCAATAACAAGGTACATGGAAGGACAAGAGTCAAGTGGTTTGGACACACATTAAGGAAAACCCCAAAAATATTTTGATTTATGCACACATCCCAATGTAGGTGGGTTTGGGGTCAATATCCGTGTATACACATGAGTATGGGAATAAAAGTTATGTACAACAATAAACAGGTGTTTTAAGGGATGAAATTGGAAACAACAAAGGTACAATATCAGTCCACGGGGTACAAATATTCTATAGAGGGACAAGGAAGGCCATAAATATGTGATCAACCATGTGTGGTAAAATCAATTGTAATAGATGCCCCCTAATATGTGAGGTCAGAGGGATAACATGATGGCCGAAATACATTATAAAATCCATCCCAGAAGTGGAGTGATGAAGAACTAGGTGGAAGAACTAGCCATTGATCAGTATAGTACAATAATCAATCTCTGCATATGACTGCAAATACATATAGCAGTCCCAGATACATAACAGTACAATGGCCATGAATAGGCATGATATACAAAATGGGACATGTGTGGTCATCGACACGTACAATATATCATAGATTAGAATCTTCATGATGAAGACATACAATAGATCAAGATCTCCATAATGGATGAAGATATACAATAGATCAAGATCTCCATAATGGTTGAAGGTATCTGACATACACTAGAATCAAATCACGAGAGCTGAAATCTCATGAACACTAGCATGATCAAGGAGGTAGCATATGTGGAATTCCACCAAGCTGGAAATTATTCTACACAAACTGCTATGAGTACAAGTCCTACTATGTGAATAGAGGTGTCGACGTCGAACATAGTAGTCCATCGTCTGATTAGTAGTCATTAATGTATACCATTAACAGACGTGAGATCACCCAACGATAATGAAAATGGGAATCAAGGTACTAGAGTGCAATCTAACAAGTGTGAATATATGTGTTGAGGTCTAACACTTGGAAGAATCCATCGATCAAGGGACATTGATGTATTCCTAAAATGGTCAATGGTGAGAGAACCTACCACTGATGACTGTAAGTCTCAAGGCACTCAAATGACTCTAGAATCCTATCCTAGAATAAATGATTTGAAGTCGATGGGATGGAATCCGCTGGAAGGAGGGTATTAAGGAATCCCCCATCATCCAACACAAGGTACCCAACAACGTTGTATAATGTGGAAGGACTCAAACAAGATGTCCATGAACCAGTAATAGTACTGGGAATGGTTGATATGCAAAGTCAAGACAGCTAAGGAATGGCCGACTCAGGATTCAACTTTCTTCGAACAAGAGTGTAAAAGAAAATGGTGACTGAATGTAGGAAGCATAGACTCGATATGAAAAACTGGGACATCTCTATGACATAGGAAGCATCAATAGAGGCTCCATAGGGACTAGAAGCTTAACCAGTTAGTGGAGATAAAATCAGATAAATGAGTACAACTCCTAAAGTCAAACTACTAACCCAACCAATAGATGTGATATACAGTGCTCTGTTCGAAGGTGACACGACTCAACTGGTGCCAAAGATAACATATTTTCCTGTCCAATTTTTTGGTTTTTTGATTTTTTTTTGGACTTTTTCAGATATTTTGAAAAGATTGAAAAAGAATAAAAGTGATTTATCGTTACAAATATAGGAGGATACAAGTTTCATGGGACAAACAAACTAGTTCTAGGTAGCGGAACATACCTATGCTCAATGCAAGGAAACATCTGCAGGATAACGACACTCGAAGGAAAGTCCCCTCCCAGTAAAAATGGGGAATCAAGCTACAAAAGATATGTAAAAATGCTCTACTTGGCTAGAAATGAGACAAGCTTAGGCTATATGGCTGATAATTGAAGTCGAGGAAGCCAACATAAGGCTCAATAAGGCAAGCAAAACTCATGATAATTCAATTACAACTTGACATATACAAGGGAGTCCCGAGGGAAAGGCAATCATAAAGTTCAAGAGGAATATGAACCTCTTGCTCAAATTCATGGTGATACTATACAAAGGACTCCCACACCCTAAACAAGGAATGTCGGCATGGGCACCAAATGCAAAACAGGATCTAACTAGGGTATCCATGTATGGGAAAGCTCTACCATTTACATCATGTCACTTCTAAAAAGCAACAAGAAGGTTCTGTGACAAGATAGAATGGGTTAGTACCTAGGGTTAAGATGAAATGGTCATATGGTTATGCAAAATGCAAATGGATGTGGAAACCTAATCTACATGCCAGTTTAGACATAATACCTAAAATAGGCACGAATGGGTCAAAGACATAGTCAAACCACACTCACCACGAGCTCCTACAATATCAAATTAGTTCCAACAGTCCAAAAACGGTTAGAAATGGTCAAAGAACTATAGAAAGTGGGTAAAAATTTCAAAAGTTTTCTATAAATAGTGAAAAATTTAAAAAATTTCATACCATTTTGAATTTTTACCCAACATAGTGCATTTGAGCTCAGAACTTCCGAAGCCATTTCCGGGAGCATCATCCGACATAATCCCTCCACGTTTGATCTAGGTAGATTCCCTTTCCCCTATCATTCATTTTGATATATTTTTTTTTAATTTTCATGGTCAATTTATTTTTTTGATCCATCCCAACTTGGGCATTTTGTCCCACGCAGAAATCGGTATTTTTTCTGCGTGTAGGGCTCACCATAAGTGAAAAATGCCCTGAAACCCGTGTACATACATGGCTGTTTTGCAAACAGTCGCGTATAGGGTCACGAACAAGGATTTAATGGGAAAATAATGATAAAAAATTTGGTTTTTTGTGTAGGATGGTATTAGAGTGGGGAGAGAGGGAACATGGTGATGTTGAGGAAGTTGTTCAAGCTGATCTCATGGCTCAACAAGCATTACGGGCATGTGGCTTATAAAAGTTTTGGTGTCTTGGAAGCTTGAGGGAAAAGACAAGAGTACTCTAACTGCTGGTATATTATTGGGATCCAGAGTCTGAAACATTTCAGATAGATGGGATGTCGCTTAGCATTGAGGTTGAGGACATATATTTCATCACAGGTTTGTCCTGACGAGGGGAGGTGGTCAACCTATGATCCTATGGGCCAGGATGGAGGCTGACCATAGATGACTACATTGTTGTGTACTACCTTCCCAATACCGAGAAGTTTGGGAGTCAAATCTCGACAAACTCGATTCAAATTCTAGGGATAAAATCCATACTCTTGGCCTTAGGTAGTGTTACGGAGAAAACTTTCTATGGCTTGGTGTAACACAACAGACAAAGTAACTACAGAAATCAATCCCTTCCCAATATGCAAGAGAAATAAACATCTACACTAAAGGATCTCGAAACATACCTTATTCTATACGGTTGATTTAGATCCCCATTGAGCTTTTCCAATCTTGCTTGTGTTAGCAATTTGCTCTCTCAAAAATCAACAAACAAGACAAGCATGCTATATAATTGTGTTAGACCTACTCTAGCATATATAATCAATAACATATAAGCATTTAAAAGAATCCATGGATTCAATATTCATTTAAATACACATTAATAGACAGGAAAATATATTTCTATTAATATAAATCAGAGATTACAAGAATGACAACCTCTGTCGGCATGTATGCGAACCAAAGAAACTGAATCCTCCACCTGGGCCTCCACTACTTCAATCCTCCATCTCTCGATAGCAAGCTCACGAGAAAAGGCAAGCTTGGGAAGAACACAAAGTTATCCAAGGGACAAAGGGATGCAGACTCAAGTATAAGCTTCGGCAACAATGGACTAGAGTTTTCTTGGTCTTCAATTCCTCTCATTTCAATGTATCCAAAGGGTTCCTTATATAGTGCTTCAATGGGATAATGGAAGGTTGAATCTGAGTGATCTCAAGGCATATGGAAGGCCAAGAGACAAGAGAATAGGCTCCCCATGAAGGAAAACTCCAAAACTATTTGGCCTTTCGCACACTTCCCGATGTACGCAGGTTTAGGGGTCATATTTGCGTACATACGCGGGAATGGGTTTAAAAGTCGCGTATAGAAAATAATGCATGTTTTTAGGGATGGTATTGGAAAAATCAAAGGTACAAAAATGGTCCATGGGGTCCAAAGAGTCTGCAGAGGGACAGGGAAGGCCATAAATGTATGATCCACCATGTGTGGTAAAATCAACTATAACAAATGCCCCCTAATGTGTGAGGTCAGAGGGGTGATACAATGGCCGAAATACATTATAAGTCCATCCTAGAAGTGGCGTGATGAAGAAACAAGTGGATGAACCAACCATCCAATAGTATAATACAATAATCAAACTCTGCACATGACTGCAAGTACATACAACAGTCCCGGATACATAAGAGTACAATGGCCATGAATAGGCATGATACAAAATATGACATGTGTGGTCATTGCCACGTACAACATAGATAGATAAGAATATCCATGATGAAGATATACAAAGGATCATGATCTCCATGAAAGATGAAGATATACAATGGATCAAGATCTCCATAATGGCTAAAGATATCTGAGACACACTGGAATCAAGTCACGAGAGCTAAAATCTCATGAATACTGGCACAATCAAGGAGGTAACATATATGAAATGCCACCAATATAGAAGGTCTTCTACACAATCTGCTACGAGTACATGTCCTACTATGTGAATAGAGGTGTCAAGGTTGAACATAGCAGTTCATCGTCTGATTACCGGTGATTGATCTATATCGTTAAAAGACGCGAGATCACCCACCGATAATGAAAATCGGAATCAAGTTACTAGAGTGCAATCTAACAAGTGTGAATAAATGTGTTGAGTTTGAACACTTGGAAGAATCCATTGATCAGGGGACATTGATGTATTCCCAAAACTGTCGATGGTGAGAGAACCTACCATTGATGACTGCAAGTCTCAAGGCACTAAAAAATGACTCTAGATTCCTATCCCAGAATAAATGATCTGAATTCGATGGGATGAAATCCAATGGAAGGAGGGCATTAAGGCATCCCCCATCATCCAAAATGAGGTACTCAGCAAAGTTGTATAATGTGGAAGGACTCGATCATAATGTGCATGAACTAGTATCAGTATCGAGAATGGCCGACATGCAAAGTCAAGAGAACTGAGGAATGCCTGACTTAGGTTTCAACTTCCTTCAAACAAGAGAATAAAGGTGAATGGTGACTCAATGTAGGTAGCATAGACTCAATATACAAAAATGGGACATCTCTGTGACATAGGAGGCATCGACAGAGGCTCCATAGGGACTAGAAGCTTAAGTAGTTGGTGGAGATAAACTTAGAGAAACGAGTACAACTCCTAAAGTCAAACTATTAACCCAACCAATGGATGTGATATACAGTGCTCTGTTCAAAGGTGACATGACTCAACTGCTGCCAAATATAACATCCTTTCCTATCTGGATTTTTGGTTTTTTGATTTTTTTTGGACTTTTTCAAATATTTTGAAAAGCTTGAAAAAGAATGAAAGTGGTTTATAGTTACAAACTAGGAGGATTCGAGTGTCAAGGGGAAAACAAACTAGTTCCAAGCAGCGAAACATACCTATGTTCAATGCAAGGACACATGTGTAGGATAACGACACTCGAGGGAAAATCCCCTACCAGTAAAAATGGGGAATCAAGCTGCAAAGGATATGTAAAATGGCTTTGCTTAGTTAGACATGAGACAAGCTCTGGCTATATGGCTTATAATAAACGTCAGGGAAGTTGACATAAGGCTCAATAAGGCAAGAAAAACTCATGATAATGCAATTACAACTTGACATAAGGGAGTCCTGGGGAAAAAGGCCAGCAAAAAGATCAAGAAGAGTATGAGGCTCTTACGCAAAGTCATGACGATACTATACAAATGACTCCCACACCCTAAAGGAAAAATGTTGGCATGGGAACCAAATGAAAAACAGGAGCTAACTAGGGTACCCATGGATGGTCAAGCTCTACCATTCAAATCATGTCACTTCTAAAAGAAAGAAGAAGGTTATGTGACAAGATAGAATGGGTTCATACCTAAGGTTATAATGAAATGGTCATAAGGTCATGCAAAGTGCAAATGGATGTGAAACCTAACCTATATGCCAGTTTAGACATAGTACCTGAAATTGACACGAACGGGTCAAAACCACAGTCAAACTATGCTCAAAATGGACTCCTACATCATCAAATTAGTCCAAAACGGTCCAAAACTATAGAAAGTGGGTAAAAAATTTCAAAAATTTCAAAATTTTTCTATAAATAGTAAAAAATTTAAAAATTCCATATCATTTGAAATTTTTACCCCTTTGAGCTCAAAACTTCCACCGCAAATTCCAAGAGCATCATCCAACAAAATTCGACACCATTTGTTCCAGGTAACTCCTCATGCCCTCCTCTTCCCATTTCATGCAAATTTCTTTTGTTTCCACGGTCAATTTAATTTTATAGGCGAATATAAAGTATGTGTTTCAGCCCACGTGGTTATTGGGGTTTTTTCCGTGTATAGTGCTATCCATACGTGGAAAAACCGCCCAAAACCACGTACATACGTGGATTGTTTGCAAACAGTCGCGTATGCGACCGCGAATGAGGATTTCTAAGGCAAATAATAACCAAAAATCATGTTTTCTATGGAGGATGGTTCTAGAATAGAGGGAGAGGGAACATGGTGATGTAGAAGAGGCTATACAAGGTGACTTAAAGGCCCAACAAGCTCTACGTGCATGCGGTTTGTATAATTTTTGGTGTCTTGGTAGCCTGAGGGCCAAACCAAGACTCCTGCAGATGCTAGTGGATTACTGGTATCCAGACTCCGAGTCTTTTCACATTGACAGGATGTCGCTCAGTATAGAGATTGTGGACATATACTTTATCACTGGATTATCCCGACGAGGAAAGGTGGTAAATATCCAATCTTGTGGGCCAGGAGGTGGCTTGACTATTGATGAGTACATTGCGGTGTATTGACTCAAAAGACATGTTTTGGTGTGACGGCACATAGTGATAATTTGTCATGTGTATGCAACTGTTGGACCACAGCAATCAGATGGGTTCCCTCGTCATAGACAGAGGGGAAGAGTAGATGACATCATGGGTGCGGATGCGGAGCGGACACTCCAAAGCATCCACACAAACTTTGTGTGCTTGACACACAGGGTACCCATGGCGCAAGTCGAGGACTTGCTCGAGGCCATGCAGCACCAAGTGGTTGGTGTACCATAGGCATGGGTTCAATTAATTTGATGGCTAGCTAGAGCCGTGGTGTGCTACCATGATCAGAACCCCCCTTCTCCTCCTCAGGCTTAGAGACCTGAGAGTATTTATTTTTTTACTACCGTGTATTATATTTTGGTGGCTTAGAAGCCCCAATTTTGTATTATGACACTTATGTATTATGATGTCACATTTTGGATGTTTAATGAAAAACTTTTATGATGATCGATTTTATTTATTTACATGTGTGCAAAAATGTATGTTTGTGATATGCTTATGGTCTATGAAAAAAATGCCAATCTAACACATAGTTAGCATACGAGTCAACAACTTGATTAAAAATTCTTGAAACATGTATGTATGTTATATTCTCAAATTGTCGTTCTAGCAATCTCACACGTAAGAATCTTCATAATAAAATTGGATCCCTAATACGATACGAGCCATTAAGCTGTGAAACCACTAACTACGAATCAAGATGTACCTCAAGAGAGAGAACACCATGTGAAATGGCATCACACAATAACTCAATAACGACACTATATTCAGCAACATTATTCAAAGAAGACTGTATACATACACCTCCTGAAGACAATACTTGAGTGTTGAGTGTGACGGCTAGCACCATCAGCAAATCCTATGTAAATGGAAGACTCCATTGACATCTACCATAAGAAACGAAAGCTAATCAACAAACCCTATGACCATAAGAAAAACCTAACTATGCAATTCAAAAACTGTACAATAATATACAACAATCAGCCCTAGCTAAAGATCATGCATAGTATTTTTTAAGATAGATCCCATTTCTAGGCTCTGCCAAGGCTATCCCTTCATAATATACTAGCTCATAGGCACCCTTCTCTAGCACATGTTTGACTATGTAAGGACCATGCCATATGGGATTAAACTTCCCTACCCCCAAGGGTTCTTTAGCTTGATCCTACAATAGGACCAAATCACCTTCACTAAACTTCCTCGGATGGACAAACTTGTCATATTGGACCTTAACGCAACGCTTATTTACTTCTAGAGCCACTAAAGCATCTTGACGCTGCTCATCAAGCTGCTCTAAGTGGACCAAAAGTTCTTCTAATGCGGAAGTGTCTGGTAAAATTTCTATAGCTAGCTTCAACGAAGGGATTTCGCATTCAATCAGCAAGACAAACTCCACCCCATGTACGAGCTAATATGGAGAGAACCCGGTGGCAGTATTAACCTCGGTTCTATAGGCCCACAAAGCAGGATATAACATGATATGCCAATTTGTCTTGCTTTGTGCGATGGTTCGTTGGAGAATAGACTTAAGTGATTTATTCACTGCTTCAACCTGTCCATTCATGTGAGGGTAATAAGAAGAGGAATGTTTCTGCTTATACCCTAACTTTGAGGCCAACTCTTTCATCATTTTATTCTGAAAGTGCCTACCATGGTCAGTGACAAGCTCTTTCAGAATTCCGAACCGAGTAATAATTTGGTTGAAAACTAAATGTGTAGCTGTTTCACCGTCGGATTTAAACTTGGGAATATCCTATACCGATTTTGATGAAATAATCGATAGCCACTATAATGTGATGATGCCCCCTAGCCGAAGCTGGGTTGCAATCCATGAAGTCAATCCCCCACTTGGTGAAGGGATCAATAGTGATAATAGGATGTAACGGGGTAGGATGCGAGTGCATATTGCACGCAAACACCTGGAAAGGGTGACACTTCTTGACCGCATTGACATAATCTTTGAAGATCAATGGCCAAAAATATCCCTCTCTCAAGATTTTTTGGGCTGTAGAAAGCCTAGATAAATGACCACCACATTCCCCTCCATGGAAATCATTCAGCATAACCTCAGCCTCATCATGGGTTAAACAACGACACAAAATGGAATCTACCCCACGATGGTACAAAGTGTTATCCACTATAAGTTAGTTCTTAGCTACATGATGTAATTGTCGTCGCTCATCCCATGAAAGGTGAGTAGGGACCTTCAACCTTTGCAAATATACAATGATATTTCCATACCATGGGTCCAAAGTTGAGATAAGGAAAACATGCTCATCGACAAACGTATCCTCATAAACCTCCTCCTCCTCTACGCTTCGAAAATCAGATATGAGCTTTGCAAAGATCAACGATTTCTTCGATTTCACCGAAACAAATTCGAGATCGAACTCTTGAAAAATAAAAATCCATTTATTGTATTTTCCCCTAATCATACTTCTAGTGAGGACGAACTGAAACGGATTGACATGAGTTACCACCAAATTCTGGCAAAGGAGAATGTAATGTCTCAATCTCTGAACCACATGAACGGTGGCCAAGGCAAGTTTCTCCACATGGGAATAATGGATTTCTGCATCAACAAGGTTTTGACTCAAATAATATATGACATGCTCGTGGAGCTCCTCATCCTCCTGAACCAAAACCATACCAACCGTATACATGGACGCAGCCGCATGAATAAAAAAATTGCGGCTATAGTTAGGTGGACTAAGCACGGGGGCTGATGCTATGGCTCGCTTAAGAGCATTAAAGGACTCCTGGGCTCGCTCATCCCAGCAAAAAGTAGCGTCCTTCTTTAAAAGACGCATAAATCCTTTAGTCAAATTGGAAAAATTAACCACGAATCTCCGCAAGAAATTTTCCATGCCTTGCAAACACTGAAGATGTCTAATATTACGCCCGGGAGACAATTGAAGTATTGCCTCAACCTTTAAGGGATTGACTCTTATACGCTCCTTGGATACAATGAACCCTAGCAAGCGACCAATAGTCACACAAAATATGCACTTATGAGGAGTTAACCTAACCTAGTAATGGTGACATCTTTCAAATACTAATCTAAAATGGTATGGATGACGCACTCTCAGATGAGAATGAGCAGCAAGGTCATCCAAATACACTTCAATAATCATTTTGATATCATCAAAAATTAAGGTCATAGCCCACTGAAATGTAGCTCCGACGTTTTTAAGACCAAAAGGCATCTTCATATATCAAAAAGTACCCCAAGGACAAATAAATGCAGTTTTATGATGATCCTCGGGTTTGATCTGAATCTGATTATATCCGGAAAAACCATCCATCAAGGAGAATACCTTGCTTCCTACACACTCATCCAAAATCTAATCAATAAATGGTGTGGGAAAATTATCCTTAGGACAAGCATGATTTAAATCATAGAACTCAGTGCATATATGGATCGCTCCCTGCTTCTTATCAATTGGAACAGGATTTGAAACCCACTTCGTCAGGGGAATGAGATAGATAAAATCAGCTTTTAACAACTTTTCTATCTCAGCCTTAATAGGGGGTGCTTTTCTAGGATTCATTGCACGCAAACGTTGTCGAACCGGCTTCACATTCGGATAGGTCTTAATATCATGTTCAACAATACGAGGGTCAATACCTGGTATTTCCTCATATGACGAAGCAAAGATGTCATGAAACTCTTTAAATATCTCTGTATACTCCTTGATCTCATTAGGGGAACAATCCGCCCCAATGTAGACATTCTCAACTTTGCCAGGATTGCAAAAAATATTGATAGGAATAGTAGGTGATAAATTCCCCATGTTCCCATCAGCCATCTAACCAGGAGACCTCATTGGAACCAACGGACTACAAATCTTCTTGCTAAGAATCTCCCTAAAGACCTCATGCTCCATATGGTCAAGCTTGCTAAGAAAATATGATCGATGATGTAACTTTTCCCATGGTGGTTCAACCCCAGACATGGCCTCAATAATGGATTCATCTGATGGAAAAACATCATCGAGGCAATCATGTGCATGAGAGGACTCAACTGCCCATGTAGAAATCACATACGGGTCTTCCTCCTCCATTCGCGAAGAGGAAGGACTAGGCCCCGCAACACAATCAAGATTCGCTTGATATGCTATCATCATTGCAGGAAACGACACATCCATTTCGATAGGTCCATTCGAAGGACTTGGTGAAGGAAGAATCCAAGGATATTCCATATGGGTAGTGTGAAAAGACACCAAATTCAACAAGGATGAAGCCCCACCAAAACTAGATCCGATCATAAGAACGGGCGCAGGACAGCTAAAGGTTCCCATAGGAGACGAATATATACCCACACCCACACTCCCAGTTGTTGGCTGAGAATGATCGATAATTGGGATAGAAGCTCCCAATGATGCACTAACACTTGGATTATGAAATGATGTCTGATCAATTGTAACAATTCTCCCATTAAATGTAAAGCATACCACTCGAAAGAGAGAAGAGGCTACGGCTTGCACACTATATATCCAATTCTCACCCAGTAAAAGATTGTAGTCAAGGGGCACATCAACCACCTCGACCTCGATCGTGATAGTATTCCCTCCCAATTGGAACTTAAGATAAGGAAGAATCACATGCGACTAAAATGATCTACAATCAAAAGTAGTCAACATATGTTGGAGCAGGGCTCGCAGCTACAAGAAAAGCTACTATATCAGGACAAGAAAGTCAAAAGAAATAGTACAGGAAGCGGCCGAGAAGAGAGAGCTCAACCACTGCACTTACAGCTGCGGTGAAGAAAGGAGGGCTAAGCTACCCTCATAAAGGAAAAGGAGCA
Organism: Pseudotsuga menziesii; assembly: GCA_001517045.1. NCBI lineage: Eukaryota > Viridiplantae > Streptophyta > Pinopsida > Pinales > Pinaceae > Pseudotsuga > Pseudotsuga menziesii. The sequence continues at coordinate 106,361 of LPNX010089575.1, read as the reverse complement.
ACGGGCCGAGGTATTGAAGAAAAAGGATAGAAGAAGAGCGATCGAGGAAGCAGCGCCCATACCCACGATCAACGCCGGGAAGCGTGGAAGACTGCAGAGAGCTGTAGTATGACCAGTAAGCGGCAGTTCAAAGTACAGACGCGCCGACTGTCATAGTTAGGGTTTTCAGGTTACTGTTGGGATAGGCCCACAGTTTTGTATCAGGGTGAGACCTTTGGACCACCTATTTAAGCATGTATTTTGTATTGTAAAAGGTTGGATAGTAGACAGTTAGTCACTCGGGTAGTAGATAGACAATTAGCAAGTTGTTTAATCATCTGTATTGTAAGATATTGAGAAAGAGTCGAGCTTTGGTTCGGTTATTCAGTCTGTGTTATCTTACTGTAACTAGTAGCTAACTCCTTGAGTATGAATGTAACAATCCGCAGGGATTGAGAGAGAGAGAGAGGATATATTGTAAGAAGAAAGAAGAATAGAAGAGAAGAGATCTAAGAGAGAAGGGCTCCAGCTGAGAATGCGGAGTTTCCCAAAAGATCTTGAGCTGCATAATAGGTTGCAGCGGAACTGTGTTTACTCTCTCAAGATATAATATAAAAACCAGTTCCTGTGGATGTAGCTTCCTCCTTGGATGTGAACCATGTAAAATCAGTGTGTTGTGTGACTATTTCATGTGATTGTGTCTACGTATTTGCTATTTGTTACCTGTTACATGAGCTTAGCTAACAATTAATGAATGTGTGTATGATATCCTTCAATTTATAGTAACGTAGAGGATCAAATATGAGTTGGATGTGTTAAGTATTCTGCATATAAGTTATCAGTGTTTGATTCACACAGTAACAGTTACAGTATCAAGTGATTCCTGTATATTCAGTTCCGCAAGTTGAGCGCAATAGATGTTGAGCATATTAGACTGTAGAAACTAAGTGAAGTTGTTCGACACTCTTGTGAATGTTAGCTGAGCTAGTATAAGAGAGAAAGGAAAGTCATTGGACTGTGAGAGTTGGAGAGTCCTATTAAGTCTTACCATAGAAGCTATCGCAGCACAGGAAGGCGATATCGCACTACCGGAGGAGCCGCGGTGTGGGATATCCTAGGTAAAGAGTCAAGTACAAAGGAAAGTTTGCGCATCGTCGGAGAAGCCATGATGCGATAAGAGTCAGTCTCAGTAGACTCTGCTTGGAAGAGAGATACAACGTTATAAAGAGACTCAATTGGTTAACTAGAGCCAGGAGAAACCTAGGATGCTATAGAACCTGGTTGAGGACACGTGAGTCTTCAACCTCCCCATCTAGGATCACTTTGGGTGAGACTTCAGGCCGTGCTGCGGTCTATCGCTGAAAGGGCCAGTGAGCTAGGGGTTTTGTTGGTACATTACAGTAAAGCTGGGTCTGCCGAAAGATAACCAACTGTAGAAATTCTGACCAGCAATAGATTAATTTCACTCACAACAAATTACAATTGATCATGCAAATTGTCAAAAATGGAGACTGAAAATGGAGCTGTAACACAAAATTATATTAACTCAGTGTACAATAGCCAACCCTGTAATATCATAGGCTACTGAATAAATAGAATACATGAAGAAATCGAATGCATGAGGAAGCATCCAAATCTAGCATAAAGCAGGCTTACCCAAAATAGGCAAATCCCCCATAGGTGTAAAAAGCTGATCCCAAATCTGTCACGAGGCTCACGAATTGGCAAGGGCACATGGGAAAGCTAATGAGGGGTGAAATGGCAGCTCATACATGCTTTTGCATGGAGGAAATAGTGGAGGATGAAAGGGGAATAAAATAGGTTCACCTCACCTAGTCTTGCTTTCCTTATGTGCTTTAAAAACTGAAAAAGCAGTCAACAAAGCAGAAAAAGAAGAAGGGTTCCTAGGAGGCCAGGAATAAAGCAGATTTGATTCCTAAGGCTTTCCCAAGTGCTACATGAGTCAAAGATGGCAAGTTTGACCTCTATGGATAGGAAATTAGCAACTTGCACATGGTGGGACTCATGGACTAGGCAAATAAGACAAAAATAAATGAATTAATGTCTAAGTGGGTAAATACTATGGGTTGATTATTCTAACATTAAGAGCCCCAAGTCTGTTATGGAGAAGGCTTGGTTCATAGCTCCTTTTAGGGAAGCAATCTCAGCCTGTGAGATTCCTGTAATGAGGAGTTCATCAACATATAACAAAATGATCATTAATGAACCATTAATTACCTTCAGATAGACATTCAAATCTGATTTGCACCGAACAAAATTCAGAGATAGCAAGAAGCTATCTATCTTGGCATACCAAGCCTTGGGGGCTTGCTTTAGCCCATACAATGACTTTCTCAACCTGCACACAAGAGAATGGTCAGTAGAAAAACCTTGGGGCTGCTGCATATATATCTCCTCAGTGAGATCACCATTCAAAAAGGCACATTTTACATCCATATGATATACCTCCCATTGCCTTGATGCTGCAATGGCTAGAGCTAGCCGATTGAATCCATCTTTGCCACTGGGGCAAAAGTATCATTGTAATCAATGCCATGAACCTATGAGTAGCCTTTATCTACCAATATAGCCTTGTACTTCAGTGGTGAACCATCAGCAGCAAATTTGGTCTTATAGACCCACTTACACTGTACTAGTTTTCTCCCTGGAGGAAGATCCACTAGCTCCCATGTGTTGCTCTTCTGTAGCGAGTTGAACTCCTCATTCATGGAAGCTTTCCATCTTGGATCTCCTGTTGCTTCTTCATATGTTTGAGGATCAGACTCCACCATCAAATATCATTTTTCAGCAAACTCAGGATCCTTCATGCACAGACCACTCTCAAATTGAGATCTAGTCCTCCTTGGGTCATTGGGATCCCCAGCTAACTGTCCTGCTGCATGTAGTGTATTGGCTGCCCATTTTGTCCTTGTGGGGCTGTTTGGGTCTGCAATAAAATCATCTCTATTAGAAAAATCAGAATGAGCATGTTCAACAAACTCTTTACTTACTTCTTGAGGTTCAGGTGGTGAAGAGGCTTCACCAATCTCCACTTCTACAAGGGGTTCTTCTTCAAACTGAACACACCTTTCAATGAAGGCTTTGTTTGTGCTCAAGTTTATCAACTTGTACCCTTTTTAATCTTTAGAGTATCCCACAAAGAGACACTCTTTTCTTTGGGCCTGCAAAGCCTTCCTCTTCTCTGTCGGGATTCTAGCCCATGCCTTTGAGCCAAAAATCCTGAAATGGGTCACATCTGGCTTGTGCCCACTCCATGCTTCGAAGGGAGTCATGCCATCCAACTGTTTGTGAGGCACCCTATTCTGAATATAGGCTGCACAGTTGATAGCTTTGGTCCAGTACTTTGGTGGCAAATTTTTGGCCTCCATCATGCATGTTGCCATCTCCTTCAGTGATCTGTTCTTCCTCTCTGCAACACCATTTTGCTGTGGTGTGTAGGGGATATAATGCTGCATCTGAATACCTGCATCTGCACAATAGTTAATAAAATCAGTCTTGACATACTCACCACCATTGTCAGACCTGAGTACCTTGAGATTTCTTCCACACTGGTTTTCAACCAAAGCCTTGAAGACTTTGAATAGGCCAAAAACTTCTGACTTGTGTTTCATGAAGTGAACCCAACAATACCTGGAAAAATCATCAATAAAGGTCAATGCATATTTGTCCTGACTCATGGAAATATGAGGGAATGGGCCAGCAACATCACTGTGAATCAGCTCGAGGGGTGCAGAGGTTCTCTCATGGCTGGCTTTCTCAAATTTATGCTCTGGTTGTTTTCCTAGGATACAGCCTTGGCATACTCCTTTGGAAAATTTTATCTTGGGCAACCCTATGACCATATCTTTCTCACTAAGATCAGACAAATACTTGTAATTTAAATGGCCAAATCTTTCATGCCACAACTTGCTAGCTTCATTAGCATGGATAAGAAGAGCAGAGGGGTTTGAGTAAGGCAGGAAGTGTGAAAACATGTATACCTTTTGAGCATGATTCGCTACTCCTTTTGCAATAATTCTTCCACTTGAGATTTATGTGATCTCAACTTCATCTGGTGAGAATGTGACTTTCTTAGGAGACCCAGTGTGGGTCATCTGGTACATTGATAGAAGGTTGGAGGAGAGACCAGGGACATACAGCACATTATTGAAGTTACCATGATCAAGATCTATCCTTCCTTTGCCTTTGCTTTCAGTGAGAGAGTCATCTCCCAGTACAATAGATGGTCCTTTCGACATATCCAGTGAGGAGAAGGCCTCCTTAGTCAAAACCATGTGTCTTGAAGCTCCAGAATCTATGATAAAACTGGGTGATCTTGATGTGCCAGCAACTAGAGCATGAACTTTCTCTCTGTCATCAGAACTTGATCCTCCTTCTCTCTTCTTTGAGCTTTCTGGAAGGGAGATGCCATTCTTCTCCAAGAGATTGGTCAGCATATCAATCTTCTTTTTCATACAAGATCTTTCAGTGTGATTTCCCTTCGAAGAGTATGAGCACTTGTTCATTTCACCTTTGTTTTTCTTCTTCTAGGTATTTTTCTTGGGACCTTGTTGATCCTATGGAGACTGCTTCTTGTCTCTTCCTTTCTTAGGTGGCTTTTTAGCTTTCTTATTTCTTTTTGAATCCACCTTCAAATCTCCAGCAATCAAAGCTTGATCTTTGGATGGTTTGATTGTGCCCATCATCACCAGCTTGTCTTGTTCTTGTGTGAGAGATTCCATGAAATCTGCAAGGCTGGGCATCTTCCAGGTTCGAGCTGTGATTTTTGTGGCATAGAAGGTCGAAACAAAGACTGAGTAGTCAGGTCCTAGCTTCAAGAGGATGGCCAATATGATCTGATCATCTTTCTTTTCAATACCACACTGTTTCAGCTGCAAAACTAGTGCTTTGAACTTAGAGAAGTATAGCTGCAGTGATTCAAAATTACTGGGACTCAGGGAAACCAGCTCATTTTTGATCTGGTGTCCCCTCATCTCATCTGTCTTTCCGAAGAGTTCAGAAAGTTTCTCCCATACTTGATCCGGTGAAGTTAATCCATCGAGATGGAAAAGGAGGTCTCGGGAAATACTGAGACATAGGAGGCCATAGGCCTTATCTCTCCGATTGTGCCATTTGATCTTCTCTGTAGCAGCATTGGGCTTTGCTTCTATAGCCATAGTCAATATGTAGAGGCCTTTCGCTCTCAACAAGATCTCCATCTCTGCTTTCCATTCAAAAAAGTTGAAGGGAGTGAGGATAGTTTTCTGTGAATCCATAGCTTTAGAAAATCTGTCCTGGCTGTCAGTAGAAGGCTCCCAGTCTTGATGTCGAACCTGCAAAACAATTTTTGAAGGAGAGTAAAAACCTACAATGGCTCTGATACCATGTATAAATTCTGACCAGCAATAGATTAATTTCACTCACAACAAATTACAATTGATCATGCAAATTGTCAACAATGGAGACTGAAAAGGGAGCTGTAACACAAAATTATATTAACTCAGTGTACAATAGCCAACCCTGTAATATCATAGGCTTCTGAATAAATAGAATACACGAAGAAATCAAATGCATGAGGAAGAATCCAAATCTAGCATAAAGCAGGCTTACCCAAAATAGGCAAATCCCCCATAGGTGTAAAAAGCTGATCCCAAATCTGTCATGAGGCTCACAAATTGGAAAGGGTGCATGGGAAAGATAATGAGGGGTGAAATGGCAGCTCATACATGCTTTTGCATGGAGGAAAGAGTGGAGGATGAAAGGGGAATAAAACAGGTTCACCTCACCTAGTCTTGCTTTCCTTATGTGCTTTAAAAACTGAAAAAGCAGTCAACAAAGCAGAAAAAGCAGAAGGGCGCCTAGGAGGCCAGGAATAAAGCAGATTTGATTCCTAAGGATTTCCCAAGTGCTACATGAGTCAAAGATAGCAAGTTTGACCTCTATGGATAGGCAAGTAGCAACTTGAACATGGTGGGACTCATGAACTAGGCAAATAAGACAAAAATAAATGAATTAATGTCTAAGTGGGTAATACTATGGGTTTGATTATTCTAACACCAACAAATGGTTTTGTTTCCGGTTTTGAACAAATTGAAGAGCTAATGTTCTATTGGCATCCTACTAAAGAATAACTTAACCACTGGGTTGAGTCTAAGGAGAGAGAATTTTCTAAAAAAGAAAACAAGAGTCCTAGGCTTAATATAGAGGACTGGTTACAAAAACATATCTTCACAGACCTGCATACGATATTTTTTGCGACCTATGCAAATGAGTTGTATGACTGGTTATCAAAGTTGACTGATAAGAACATATTCAAGAAGAAAAGGAACATTGTCTGGACACCAGAGCTGATTCACACCGTGAAGAGTGTTGATAATCCCATTTCGTGGGTAGTAGAGTTCTAGCTTGTGAGTTTGCTGGAAGGTTTCATTACAGAGTTTGCAGTTTATCAAAGAAAGAGTTTCAGCGAAGCGGAGAGGTACTTCTTCAAAGGATATCGTGGTAAGTACTTGACCTCTTTAAACTTGTTCCTTAAGATGTTATTACATGAAAAAGGAGTATTGGATATATTCTCAGATGAATAAATTAAGTAAGTGTAATGTCACAAGACTTTGAGAGTGATTTTGAAGAAATTGGATGTACACGTAGTGGTAAGAAGTATAAAGTAGATTTCAGATCTTCCTTCTTTGAAGATAGTTCAGAGAGTACCAGAGAACAGAGTCAAAATAATAGATAAAGAACAGTAGGGGGTATCCCTTACAACCCTTATGTCCCACAGAAAGCAACCGGGACTCCGAATAATCCTGTAGGAACTCCATCTAATAGTTCAGACATAGTACATACTACAGTTACACCACCGAGTGGTAGTAACATAGCAAATCAGAATCCACCACGTAGAAATAGAATGGGGGATGATATGAAATTACCTACCTTTAAAGGTATAGGGGCAGAAGACCTAGAACAGCATTGGTTTCTATGTGAAGCCATATGGACCATTAAATAGATCCAATATGATAATACTAAACTTGTCCAGTTGGCCACTACACTTAGAGAATGAGCTTTAACATGGTATATGAAGTATACGACAGCACAACCCAGAACGCTCATACAGGTCAAGACAACCATGATTAAGGAATTTAAGAAACCTAAGTCTGAGTCACAATGTATTACAGAACTTAAAGACATCAAACAGTTACACACAGAGTCAGTATGGGACTTTGATCAGAAATTTAAAGCCCTTATAGACCAAGTTAGCTTTGAGTTTGCACCGGAGCAGCATAAGGAATGGTTTATCGTAGCACTGCTCCCTCACATCAGACTTCCACTAATGCAACAGAGACTCCGTACGCAGGATGAAGCGTTGGATATGGCAATGAAACTAGAGGCTTCACCTCTAGCTGAGACTAGTACAGGTATGACAAATTTACAAAATCAGTTAGCCAATCTCACTTTACAGTTGCATGAGATTAAGAAAGGAAAAGAGGTTGCACAAGAGTTATGGTGTGCAAAGTGTAAAGGATAGGGCCATACTAAAGATAACTATATAGTATTTTTTGAGTATTTAGAAAGTGGGGCTCCTAACCCCTTAGTACAAAATCAAGGGCCATGGTGTGAAATTTTTAAAACAAGAGGACATAGACCACAATAATGCCCTTTAATTCAGAAGTATGTACAAACTCCTAAGAACTTATACTGTAACTTCTGTAAGTCAGTAGGACATGATGAAAATAATTGTAGATCTTATGATCTCATGATAGACATAAAACACGACCTCTACAGAGTCCAGTCAGAGACATCAGGTCCAGCAGTAGGACTACAGCATGAACCGACTCATGTTGGCTGTGGAGGAGGATTCAGAGGACGAGGTTGTGGTGGAGGCTTTGGCCGTGGCCATGGACTGATTATTTGTTATAACTATGGAGCCATAGGACATTATGCTAGGGATTGTAGGACATTATGCTAGGGATTGTCAGAACCCTACTATGACATGTAAATATTGCAAGTCCTATGATAATACTATAGAAGAATGTCCTATCTTGATAGCCAAGATGAGGGACCCTAAGCCAGCAGTAAACCAGAACATTCATCTTATTGCTGTTGAGCAAAAAGAACCAGAACCAAGAGTCAATATTGTGACTTGCAGCGGTGCTTCTACTAGTAGCACATCGCAGGATACAGAAAAGAATACAAATCCGGAGTGGGTGTGTAAAGCTAGTGATAAATCAACACCACTTGACCTGCAGAAGAACAAATAAACATTTCAGCAAGCTAAAACATTCTTTACTGAACCTACACCATCAGGATCGCAGGTATTGCCTTGTAAGGGTGTACCGCAGCAGCAACATTGTGGCGTTAGTCCTGTGCAGACATCGCAGGCTACTACATCGGGAAGGTGCGAAGAAGATGAGTTGATAGGAAGTGTCCAATCCTTCCTGCGGAGCTATTTGAAACTCGTCAGAAATGAGAAAGCTATCAGAGAGCTTCAACGCATCATAGACCAGTACCAGCAACCTTCTTCCATGAGCAGTATGCAGCGTGCTATTCATAATATTATGGTCCATACAAGAACCGAAAGAGAAATGAGACTCACAACACAAATTGGAGAATTTGAAATGGATGAGGTAATCCTAGATTTAGGATTAGAGGTAAATGTTCTGACCAAGCAGACATGGGAACAGATGGGTAGCCCTAAGTTAGCCACATCACCTACCCATCTGTGACTCACCAATCAGCAGAGGGTATCACCACTGGGTCGATTACCGCAAGTACCAGTTGATATTGATGGAGTTCACAGCTTTGCAGACTTTGAAGTCATAGAAATCATTGGCGATAGCAGATCGTATCCAGCTTTACTAGGTATTGATTGGGCAATTGATAACATGGTCGTTATCGATTTAAAGAAAAGACAAATGACTTTTGAGGATAATCATATTCGAGTCATCGCACCATTGGATCCTTTCCAGGGTCCTCATTATATTGAACCCATCAGAGCAGAGGAAGAGGTGCATAATATGGAAATCCTCTATCAGATGACTGCTAATCAGAGTGATTACATCAACCCCACCGCAGAAGGAAATATCAATTGGCGATGCGACAACTCATGCACATCAGATTCAGATGTTGGCTTAGAAAATTGGTAGAATAGACTTTACAAAGTCTTAGCTCGCAGATGTGCGTTTATGACTAAGTCACTTCGATGGATTGGCACAGAGGTTAAGGATATTCCATCATTTCATGGCTTAGCAGATGTTAACGAATTTTTACAATAGTTTGAGCAGGAAATTCCTCATGAGCAGAGGATGGCAGCTATTGACCTTGCAGTCAAAGCCACACCTACAAGATGGTGGCATGCACATAAATAACATATCGCATCATGGAATGATTTTAAGAGACTGATGGCGATCAGATTCTCTAATAACAAGGAGCCTTTACAGTAGAAATACACAAGAGAAAGTGACCCCAGGTCACATATTAATATTTGTGAATAGAGTTGGTTGGACATTCCAGAGGATGAATGGGTTCACCTATTCATTCACACTTTAGACACAATCCCAAGGAACAGGTACACTAAGACAGAGTTGCGCAGAGGAACTATTTCATGGCCAGTTATGATAGACAGCTTTCTACTCACTTTCACTTTTGAATCTGAGTATCTAAGCATTGATCAGGCTCTAGGTAGTATAAAGGATAAGATATTTGAATATTGTACCCTACCAGTGTATACTCAGCCTGATTGGGCCGTCCAGTTAGAACAAGCAATAGAGTGTTACAACTTCGCAGAAGAGCCAGCGGATGAGGATGAGAGTCCTCTTAGTATCAACATTCCGGAGTCTGAAGGGACTCGTGAAGTTGATGGACCAAAGCTAGAGTTTCCATCTATCACAGAACCTATCAAGATTAAAAAGATCAATATTGGCACAAAAATAGAACCAGAGTTTGCCTCTATTGGATACTATTGGGATGATGAAACAGTAGGACACATCGCAGATCTGTTACATGACTATCAGGACCTATTTCCCACTAAGTTCATAGAGATGAAGGGAATAGTAGGAGATTTGGGAGTCATGTGGATTCCTTTGAAAGAGGATTCTAGGCTAGTTAAGCAGCGTCCATACAGATTGAATCCTCGCTATAAAGAAAAAGTTAAAGATGAGATTGATAAGATGCTAGCAGTAGGCATTATTGAACCAGTAGAAGAGAGTGAATGGGTTAGTCCCATGGTTGTGCAGGAAAAGAAAACCAAAGAAGAAATCAGGATTTGTGTTGATTTGCACAAACTCAACGACGCATCACTTCATAACCCATTTTCGACACCTTTCACTGATGAAGTTTTAGACAATGTGGAAAGACAGGATATCTACTCATTCACTGATGGATTTTCAGGCTATCACCAGATAAGAATCCATCCAGAGGTTCGACATAAGACCACCTTTGCGACAGAATGGGGCTCATTCTAGTATACGGTAATGCCCTTTGGTCTTAAAAATGTACCAGCTATCTTTTCTAGAGTAGTAGTTGCTGTATTTAAGGAATACATCCATAAATTCTTAGAAGTCTATTTTGATGACTGGACTGTATTTGGATTAATTGAAAAGCATATAGGAGATTTAAGGCTCATGTTAGAGAAATGTAGGCAATATCAGATTTCTCTTAACTTGAAGAAATGTATATTTTGTGCACCATTTGGTATTTTGTTGGGTCATATTGTTTGCAGACAAGGCTTGATGGTAGATCCTGCAAAGATTGCCATCATTGTAAATCTTCCAGCACCCAACTCAGTCAAGCAATTGAGGACAATGCTTGGTCATACCGGCTACTATAGAAAATTCATCAAAGGCTATGCAAAGATCACAGCACCTATGGAAAAGTTGTTAAAAAAAGACGTGAAATTCCTATGGAACGAGGAATGCTAGAAAAGTTTAGACACTCTTAAACAAAGGATGGTTACAACACCTATCTTAGTATTCCTAGATTGGAACAAGCCATTTCATGTACATGTGGATGCATCTGGCATCGCACTGGGGATTGTCTTAACACAACCAGGAGAAGGGGGTATTGATCACCCTATCGCGTACTCCAGCAGAAATTTATCTACCATAGAAAAGAACTACACCACTACAGAAAGAGAAGGATTAGCTATGGTGTATTCTCTACAAAAGTTTAGGCACTACTTGCTAGGTGCCTCATTCAAGATGTTTACTGACCATTCCGCTTTAAAGTATTTGGTCAATAAACCAGTGTTAGGGGGAAGGATCTGTAGATGGTTACTCTTATTTAGGAGTATGATTTTGAAATTATTGTAAAACCAGGAAAATTAAATGCCGGACCTGATCATCTATCGCGAATAGACTCAGGAGAAGAACCAAGTAATTTAGAAGATAATTTACCAGATGCGCAATTGTTTCCTATCCAAATCACAGATGAGTATTACGAAGATATTATCCACTTTCTCACTACAGGTTGGGCACCAGTTGAGTTTACTAAGTAGCAAAAGAAATATTTAGTTGTGAAAGTAGCAGCTTTCACTTTGATCGCAGGACAATTATATAAGTTAGGTCCAGATGAATTCCTACGCAAATGCATGATGCCACACGAGAAAGAGGCCATTATCAGGGAAGCACATTCAGGTACCGCAGGAGGTCATTTCACAGGAAAGCCGACTGTGCAGAAAATTCTAGCTGCAGGATTATGGTGGCCTACTTTGCATAAAGACACTAAGGAGTTTTGCAAATGCTGTGATATCTGCCAGAGGGTAGGAAAAACCTTCGTAGAGAGACAAAATTCCTCTGCGACCATAGATCGCGCTGCGGGGATTTGACAAGTGGGCTATAGATTTCATGGGTCCTATCAACCCACCCGAAAAACAATATGGTGCGAGATACATCATCACAGGAACAAAATACCTCACCAGATGGGAAAAGTCCAAAGCAATAAGGAATTGTGATGCTGCTACAGCTGCACAGTTCATTTTTGAAAACATCATTAGTAGATTTGAATGTCCAGTAATTTTGATGAGTGATCAAGGCACACATTTTTTGAATCGCACTATTGAGGCCTTGACGAAGGAATTTAAGATACAACACCATAAGAGCACTCCCTACCACCCGCAAGCTAATGGTACGGTGGAGGATTTTAACAAGATTCTAGAAAATGCTCTTACTAAGATCTGTAACAACCAAATAAATGATTGGGACCTCAGGGTTAATGCTGTACTATGGGCTTATAGAACTACATGCAAGAAAATTATAGGACACACACCTTTCAGCTTGGTGTATGGACAAGAGGCTGTTATGCCTATGGAATATATTATTCTTAGTTTAAAAATTGCTCAAATTACCGAGATGGTTGATACAGATACGATGAATGATAGGTTAGCGCAGCTGCTTGCCTTAGAAGAAGACATATTCATCGTAGGATTTCATCAAAAAGTGCAGAAGGCATGAGAAAAAGCTTAGCATGAAAGGCACATTAAGATAAAGAGTTTTTAGACAGGAGACCTAGTGCTCCTTTATGACAGTAAGTTTGTTAAGTTTCTAGGGAAGTTTAAGACGCATTGGTTGGGGCCATATCAGATTCAGCAAGTTATAGAAAGAGGTGCCGTTCAGCTCAGTAAATTGAATGGGGAGCTTGTTCCTACTTTCATTAATGGCAGTAGGCTTAAGCTGTATAGTGATAGCCACCCCACCCCCCAATCTTAATGTAGGGAACTACCTGTGAAGATTTCCAGTGTAGTTGAAAGGAGACATCACACCTATAACTAGTCTACACTTAAAAAAAAAACTTGGCGTGAAAATTTTGGTTCAGGACGATGCAGTGTGACATAGCAGCAATGCGATGTTCCCTGTGCCACGTAGAGTATTTTGGAAAAGAACAGTGGGCTAGTCACTTCACCCTTTGACAAGCAGTTAATACCGGATACGACAGCTATCCATTACCCTAGATTTGGAAACAATATAGTGATTTTCCTAGATTTGGTAAATCTTGGTCGAGACCAGCGCCTGTGCACAATTTTCAAAGGAAATTTGATCAGATTTTCAGCACTTAATGAGGATAGAAACGATGGGTGTTGTCTTGTCCATGCAATAAATGCTGCCGATGGGTCCAGCTTAAGTGACCATTGATTCAGAGAGTATCGCCTTTGTTATAAGTACATAGATCATTCACACAGAAGGGTTACTTTAGCGATTTCTGAGAGTTATAGAGCAATTTGTAAGAGTTTTGCCTGAGCAGAGATACTTCAGTTACAGAGTGCTAGTTTCCCCAATTTCATAGCCATTGCTAGTCCAGAGTATTGCACCAGGTAGTGTATGTCTTAGAAGGAACCTTTAGAAGACATTGTACGATGATTCCAGAGTGGTGGCCTCCTGTCTGTTATGACGACGCCGCCCAAGGTTGTGAAATTAGGTGCACCTCAGGTCAGACATACGCCAAGGATGAGGAGTCAAGCTCAAATAGTAGAAGAGTTCAACCCAGATCAGGAAGAATAATTCCATATGGAAACAGTATACATCGTGCCACGAGTCGAGGACGCACCAGAGGTAACCATTCCCAAGGGTGCTAAGTTTCCTATTCCGCTACCGTCGATTGACCCTCATGTAAAGAAATATGGAGACCTGTTAGGATATGTCCCCGTTCTCAAATTTATAGACTATAACATTGGAGATAGCAAGACATATCCTTAGTTTCGTCTGGATCAGTATCTTACGGTTCAGAGGAACCCGAGGACTAATGCAGATGAGTTTTTTCCTATGGAACATGTCTAGGTTCTTGAGCGGTCAGGCTTGCTCAATTTGCTTAGAATACCACATTTTGGATGAGGTGCAGAGGTTAATGCCATGGTACGCATGCTACTTTCCAGTGTACATGGAGGTTACCTCTGTTTGGGTAACCGGGTTGACTTGAATGTTGATCTGATACACCATATCACTGGGTTGTCCAAGAGCGGTAAGGACCCTCAGATGCATATATCAGGGAAGAGCAAGGATTCCAAGCTACCAGCAACCCTAGTTAACAAGTATAAGCTACAGAGAGGAGGTCGGGGTTATGACCTCACGGCCATAATAGATGACACACTCAGATTTATAGCCAGTCTTCTTGCAGGCAGACTGTTGACCAAAGTTCGCCCGAAAGAAGTCACAGGATCAGTAATTCACCTTGCCATACAAGTCGCAGAAGGTGAACAATTTAATTGGTGTTTATTTTTATTAAATATTTTTCTTCAAGATTGTTTGACAGCACAGGACAAGCTGAACCACTCCTTCCGCTTCTCATGGTTGCTTATATTATGCGCATTCGTCAACTGGAAAGAGCCACCCCATACCCAGTTTCTACAAGTACGAAGCGATGAGTGCAGAGGCGCGCGCTATGCAAACTTATGGGAGAGCAATATCCCAGACAAGAAAAAGATCAATATGATAGTATTTTATGAATACTATAACCTGTTGAAAAGATTCATCCAGGAGACACCACGGATTAGCACGGAGATTGTGGACATGTATGATAATCGGCTTGATTTCATGGCAGACAGCCACACAATCTATCTGCGGCCAAAAGGGTTTAGAATGAATAACTTGGCTGTTGGTTCATTCAGGATGACAGCGCAGGATGTTAAATATGTCATCAAAGACTTTCATGAAGAATGGAAGAAGGAATTAGAAGATGCCACAACAGGAAATGTAACAGCAGATACCGCACCACTAGGCCCATTAGACAAAGGAAAAGATAAGGTGGGTTCCAAGAGAAAAGACCCAGTAGAAGTGCCACCAGTAGCATAAAAGAGGAAATATGCAGAAGAGGTGGGCCCAGAGGCACCAAAGAAGAAAAAATCCAAAGCCTCAAATCCAACTACAAAGACCGTACTAAAAGAGGATGACTATGAGCTCATCGCAACAAGATTGCAGGAGGCGCTACGGGACTCATTTGAGGCAATGCAGACATCGCAGGACAATATGCAGAGCTTGGTAGATAAGCAACTTATGGAGTTGAAGGAATTAACTGAGAATACTGCCATGGCACAGCTTCCGCCAGTCAGGGCGATAGTAGGAGAACGCTCACAACAATCAATTTCCCACGAGGAAGTCTTTGCAAAGGATTGCATCAATACAGTGCTGATACCACCTGGGAGCATCTGATTCCCTGCTTCAATGATTGATGTGCAGATATAGATTAGACACCCTATTGAGTTTAACCTAGCACAATTCCCCATTGATCAACTACAGATGATCCAGTAGCAGATAGTCGCAGAGCTCAGGGATAGAGAGCTGGTGACTTATAAACAGAACACTCAGCTGAGACAACAGAATGCGGAGCTCACCGCAAGCTCGCAGACAAAGGCGGAGGAGTTGAGAGTATACGAAAAAAGAGAACAGGACCTCAGTCAGGTCCTGTAGAACATTACATTGAAGTTACCCCAGTGTAACATAGATTTTTCCTTACCTCTACCGCAGAAGGTAAGAAGAATTACAGATAGAGAAAAGGCTCTGGAAGAGATAGTGATCAATATGGAGGAAGACCACAAAGCGCAGATTGCTGAGCTTGAGGCTTGAGCACCAGGCACACCTCAGACAGATAAGGAAGCAAGGGCATAGGCCTTTAGACTCGCTTCAACACAGATGAAGTGTCGCATAGATGATGCATAGTCATTACTAGCCGATGCGACAAAGACATGGTCGGAGCTAGATGAGCTCCCAGCTAAACTGGAATTATAGTAGAGCATCCAGAACATAGAGAAGGACACATCAACAATGAAGGAATAATTCAAGAGCTTAGGAGCTCTTGCAAAGATGGAGAGGATGACAGAGATGAACTGGTTGCAACAGGAAGTGCAGTGGTTAAGAGAAAAAGAGATACAATTTAATAATCTGCTTCAGCCATATTAGGAACAAATCACAAAGCTGGTCGATGCGGTTGAGCAGAGTGTCAAGGAGTTCACTACAATAAAAAGTGAAATTGATGGCACAGAAGACTCCATCATTAGTCAAGTTATGCTTGAAGTGGCATAGGATAGTGTCGAAGCTATGGACAAAGAAGTCGTAGGACTTCGAGAAAGATTTGCAAGGACTTCACAGGAATCCAAGGAGAAGCTATAGCAAGAGAAGGAAGCTGTTAGTGGCTTGGGGACGAGCCACAAGTAAGTGTTAGGGGACTGTTGGAGCAGGGCCCACAGCTATAGGAAAATCTGCTATATTGGGACAAGAAATTCAAAAAAAATAGTATAGGAAGCAGCCAAGAAGAGAGAGCTCAACCACTGCACTTAAGGTAGCAGCGAAGATAGGAGGGATAAGCTACCCTCATAAAGGAAAAGGAGCAATGGGCCAAGGTATTGAAGACGAAGGATAGAAGGGGAGCGACCGAGGAAGCAATGCCCATACCCACGATCAGTGCCGAGAAGCATGGAAGACTGCAGAGAGCTGTAGTATGACGAGTAAGCAACAGTTCAAAGTACAGACGTGTTGACTGTCACAGTTAGGGTTTTTGGGTTACTATTGGGATAGGCCCACAGTTTTGTATTAGGGTGAGACCTTCGGGCCACCTATTTAAGCATGTATTTTGTATTGTAAAAGGTTGGATAGTAGACAGTTAGTCAGTCGGGTAGTAGATAGACAATTAGCTAGTTGTTTAATCATCTGTATTGTAAAATATTGAGAAAGAGTCGAGCTCTGGTTCGGTTATTCAGTCTGTATTATCTTACTGTAACCAGTATCTGAATCCTTGAGTATGAATGTAACAATCCATAGGGATTGAGAGAGAGGGAGAGGATATATTGTAAGAAGAAAGCAGAATAGAAGAGAAGAGATCTAAGAGAGAAGGGCTCCAGCTAAGAACGCAGAGTTTCCCAGAAGATCTGGAGCTGCATAATAGGTTGCAACGGAACTGTGTTTACTCTCTCAAGATATAATATAAAAGCCAGTTCCTGTGGATGTAGCTTCCTCCTTGGAAGTGAACCACATAAAATCAGTGTGTTGTGTGACTATTTCATGTGATTGTGTCCACGTATTTGCTATCTGTTACCTGTTACATGAGCTTATCTAACAATTAATGAATGTGTGTATGCTATCCTTCAGTTTACAGTAATGTAGAGGATCAAATATGAGTTGGATGTGTTAAGTATTATGCATATAAGTTATCAGTGTTTGATTCACATAGTAACAGTTACAGTGTCAAGTGATTCCTGTATATTCAGTTCCACAAGTTGAGCGCAATAGATGTTGAGCATATTAGATTGTATAAACTAAGTGAAGTTGTTCGACACTCTTGTGAATGTTAGCTGAGCTAGTATAAGAGAGAAATGAAATTCATTGGACCATGAGAGTTGGAGAGTCCTATTAAGTCTTACCATAGAAGCTATCACAGCACAAGAAGGTGATATTGCACTACCAGAGGAGCCGCGGTGTGGGATATCGCAGGTAATGAGTCAAGTACAAAGGAAAGTTTGCACATCGTCAGAGAAGCCACGATGCGATAAGAGTCAGTCTCAGTAGACTCTGCTCAGAAGAGAGATACATCGTTATAAAGAGACTCAACTGGTTAACCAGAGCTAGGAGAAACCTAGGATGCTACAGAACCTAGTTTAGGACAAGTGAGTCTTCAACCTCCCCATATAGGATCACTTCGGGTGAGACTTCAGGCCATTCTGCGGTCTGTCGCCGAAAGGGCCAGTGAGTTAGGGGTTTTGTTGGTACATTACAGTAAACCTGGGTCTGCCCAAAGATAACCAACAACACAGTAGTGGATTGAGACAACTCAGGAGAACCCAAACCCTTCCATCATGACAAAGACAACATGGAAGCAATAGCGCCTTCATTAATCACAGTGCATTTGATTGTCATATTAAGACACTCTGCATGAATCAAAAGAGACACATAGTAAGGAAAGCAAGGTTGCAGTCCCATGGTTTTGAATTTGTTAATGGAAGAAGAGTTATCATCATTAACCCCAAGAGCAGAAAGCAAGGCTTTCCTTTGCGGAGGACAACTCTGAAGTACTTTGAGCGTAGACATTGCATTAGGAGTTTGGCCCAAATCCTCAACAATAGAATAGTTCTGGGCGGCTTGGGCATTAGGATTGTGCCCTGAATGCTTTAGGACTCCCTTAGGAATGCAAGGTGAAACTTTAGGTTTATCCATAGGGTTTTCGATACGCAAAGGGCTCTCGGGTGGAGCGGGTTCTTTTCCAATGTCCGGTTGTGACAAACCATAATCCTTCGCATTAGTCACAACCTTAGTAGCACATACCATGTTGATGCAACCATGACCAATATTGGCTTCTGACGGATTTTGATCTTCACCCAATGCACAATGAGGATCAATGGTCCTCAAGTTCATATTTTGATTATGGGGTAAAGGATTAGTTAGCACAGCTAGGCCCTGTGCTATGAATCTCGAGGCATCTTCCATATGAGGGCACAAGTGAGTGAGGTGGTCCTCCTTACACAACTTGCAAGGAAACTTTACCTTACATTTAGACAGCTTGTACCCCCTAGCATTACCAATGTTCTTGTCATTATAATTAGCATTTTCTTTCTTGTTCCCACCATTACGATTATATTTACCTTTTTTCTTATTCCTTCTAGGATATTGGTTGCCCTTCTGGTCTGGCAATTGCATGGAAAGTACACTCACTATTTGGGTGGGTTGAGATGAAGCCATGGCTTGTCCCAACATTGATTTATTATTAGACAATTGGCTCACTTGTTTCACAACTGAATCCGCAGGTTTGGCACTTGTACAACCAATACTGCCATCGACATGTGGTCCAGGATTGATCTTGGGATTGAAACTAGATCGCAGAGGATTAGGTATAATATCATGCAAAATTTCAGATTGAGCGTAGATCAAATCCAAATCTTGCGCCCTAAAGATTGCTTGTTCCTCATTTTGGACTCTGGATGTAGAAACATCCTTCGTGATGTAAGGTAAAAACGACTTGGGGAACCACTCAAGGAGAAATTCTAGTAGTATAAAGGCTTTAATCAACTACTTCCATCTATTCCACTCTTGAATATGATCCGAGATATGTGCGGATTTGTCTTGTCGAAATGTGGACAAGAGTTCTGTACCAATGTCGTAATGCATGGGTAGCTGAAAGTGATTGAGGAAAGTCATGACAAGTTCATTGAATAAAATGAATGCCCCCCTTGGTAACTCTATATACCATTTCACTGCAAGCCTGGTGAAGATGCGTTGAAATAGCCTCAAATGGATTGAATCGTCATGTAAGGAATTGGAAGAGCACCAAAGGTGAAAAGTAGTGACATGCTCACTAGGGTCTTCTCCAGCTTTTCCCTTGAACTTGGGAATTTCCAAAGGAAGCTTGTTAGGGATGGCCGCCCAGGATTGGTCATGAGATACCAGATCATTCATAAGTATCGATAAGTCAAGTAAGTTCAACGTTGTGAGGAAAGGGAGCCTAGGTTGATCCAGTCTATGCCATGATCCCTGATAGTTCTGGTTCATGTAAGGCTGATTTCTATAAATACCATGGCCTTGGCCATAATATCCTCCTCCCATTTGGCCCATATAGCGCTGCATGGAAGCATTATGATGTGGTGTACTCTGACTATGTGGTGCTACAAAGCCATAATTGGAAGAGTAAGCAGGTTGTTGATACCCGTACCCATAGGGTTGATAGTTTTGTCCATACTGCGGTCCATAAGACTATCCATGAGAAGCTCCATAAGGTGTCCCATGGGATTTCCCATGAGAATCTCCATAGTTATGGATATGGGGAACTCCTTGCGATGGACCATTAGACGATCCAAAAATAGGAATATGACCTCCCGACACAACAGGAGGTACTTGACTCTGAGATACTACTGTGCGAGTAGTCGCAGTATGAACATGGCTAGTAGCAATATTTTGGCTTGAAGAACCACATGAATGACGGGGAGGAGGGGTTGTCAAAAATGCATTTGAAGGAGTAGGGTTCACAGACAAAGGGACACATGAAGGGATGTAATTGGTGTTCCCTATGGTCACTTGTCTTGATTCTTATATCCGCATATGAGTACTAACACTAGGTCTAGGATGGACATGTGAGGTAACTTCCACCACTGGGATGGAAGGTGCAATGTGACTAGTGCTCCCAAATCTCTCCGCATGGAAAGGAATAGGAGTGCCACCAGGTGTAGTGCTAGGTTCAAATTATGACTTGAGATTATGTGCTGGATCAGGTGTAGGGATATCAGACATGCCATAACAAACATGACTAGTGCTTGTGGGTTCATAATGAGTCTCATCGCCTGGTAACCAATACTGATGACCTGTGAATGAGGGATCATAGCCAGAATGTGAAGGTATCTTCAATGAAGGATCATATATAGGAGTAGAATCTACATCCCCAACCTTGTGAGGTGGGGAAGACATCTCAGGAATCTCATCCTCGTGATCTCCCATCGTGTGTGAATTAATGTGAGAAGTAGTCTGCACGGACTATCTGTTTCTCTCTCCCAAAGGAGGAGGAGATGTGGAAGGTAGAAGTATTGCTAAATGACGAGAACGTCGAAGTGCTGCACCCAAATCCAAAATGACTCAAAAAATGAAAAAGACTTGATCTAATTACGCAAAACCTAGGAAAACTAGCATGCACAGAGTATACACCTATAAAATGTAAATCCAAATCACAAGAAAACAAGGGTAGGATATGTGAGCTCCAAAATGAAGCAGGTATGTCTCGCCTAGGAGATGCTTGAGACTCCCATACACAACAAGCGAAGGTTTGTAACCAATTATAGTGGCCCTCAACTTCAATGCATATAGTGACTTTGTTTTTCGACCGCTTCCTGGCCAAGACACCCGCAGAATAACCTCTGTGAAGTACCCCCTCGATAACCTAGGTAAGGAAACTAATATCACCTTGATATAATCAATGCTTAGGTGGACAGTCACAGGTAGGATTGACCGTATGACCAGGGTAGAAAAGCCTGAAACACTTGAAAGAGCCCCCAGATATGAATACAATCTTGGAAATATCTCCGGCGCTACTTAGTTATGACCAGGGGTCATCCCAATCAATAACCACTCACACTGCTTCGTGCTTAACTCCCTTGTAAGAGGAGGATCCTGAGAAACACTAATTATATAAAGGAATTTCACACTCTCACCTAGATAGACACATAGATGTTTCATTTAGTGGTCTTGGAGAATTTACTCACAATGAACTATTCCAAGACCCTAAAACCTAATCTTGTTGGTGCACCCTATAAAATAAAAGAGTGTAATTCATTTTATTATGCGTCGATTTTAATTGGCTTATTACTCAAAAGGGAAAATGGTCGTGCAACTAATGACATTATGACACAATAAGAAGTAAAATGCACACCTAACAATCAATGCAAATGCACCGTGTCAAATGAAAAATGGGGTATGCTACTACGTGAAGTGAAAATTTTTCCTTCAAATGAATATGCAATCATTCCTATATGAAAATATGACTAATAATCTCTAAGCCAACCTAATGCAAGTACCATGCAAAATGCAAAATGCAAAAATGCATAATGATGCAAAAAGAAAATGTTTTTGTATTTTTTGAATTAAAATGAGATAAAAAGAAAAAATATGACTCTACAACCCCCAGACTCTGCAAGCACTACTAGACATTACCCAAGCAAAGCACTAAGGTAAAAGAGACCTAATGCACTAATCCCAAAACAAAAAATAGAAAATGAAATGACAAGCCCAAAATTTTAACTAAAAATCATCTCTGGCTAGAAACAGAGGTGTATACAGACTCCAGAAGCATCCAAGAAGACTCAGCAATCATCCAAACTCATCCAGCAACACTTAATCTTCCCAAAAAAGGTAAAAACTCACAGAATACATGACTATGTGCAGAAAATCCACATATATATGTGGCTATTCCAGGAAAAACCGCATGTACACGCGACTGTGAAGAAAAAACTCGCATACAGGAAGAAAAAGAGATAAAAAAAGGTAAACAAACAAGTCGAGACAAAAATTAATCCTATCAGATACTACTAGGAAAACATACCCCCAGACCTGATTCAGAAATAGAGAAATCAGAGCAATTCAAGAACATTTAACGCTGATAAAACCCCCAAAGGAAATGACTAGGAACTCCCTAGTATGGTCACCAATTCTATTACGGAGAAAACTTCCTATGGCTTGGGGTACCACAACAGACAGAGTAACTGCAGAAATCAATCCCTTCCCAATATGCATGAGAAATAAACATCTAACACTAAAGGATTTCAAAACATACCTTATTCCGGATGGTTGATGTAGATCCCCATTGAGCTTTTCCAATCTTGCTTCTGTTATCAATTTGCTCTCTCAACAATCAGCAAACAAGACAAGAATGCTATATAATTGTGTTATACCTACTCTAGCATATATAATCAATAACATATAAGCATTTAAAAGTATCCATGGATTCAATGTTCATTTAAATACACATTATTGGACAAAAAAAGACATTTCTATTAATATAAATCAGAGATTACAAGAATGACAACCTCTGTCAGCACATCTACGAATTGGAGAAATTGAATCCTCCACCTGGGCCTCCACCACTTCAATCCTCCATCTCTCGATAGCAAGCTCACAAGCAAATAAAATATTGGGAAGAACACAAAGTGCTCTAAGGGACAAAGGGATGCAGAATCAAGTATAAGATTTGGCAACAATGGACTATAGTTTTCTTTCTCTTCAATTCCTCCCCTTTCAATGTATCCAAAGGGTTCCTTATATAGTTCTTCAATGGGGTAATGGAAGGTTGAATCCGAGCGATCTCAAGGCATATGGAAGGCCAAGATACAAGTGACTCAGCTCAACATCAAGGAAAAATCCAAAACTATTTGGCCTTTTGCACATATCCCGATGTACGTGGGTTTAAGGGTCATATCCGTGTACATATGTGATAACGGGATTAAAAGTCATGTATAGAAAATAATGCATGGTTTTAGGGATGGTATTGGAAACATCAAAGGTACAAAAATGGTCCATGGGGTCCAAAGAGTCTGTAGAGGGACAGGGAAGGCCATAAATGTGTGATCCACCATGTGTGGTAAAATCAACTGTAACATGCAGGATTGCAGGTTTGGCTTCACTCCACCAGGCCTCACGACCTATGATTTTCTATGTGGTAGAGTGTATGCATCCTATACTATATGACTGGAGTAATATGCTACTAAGCAACATGAAACAACAACTCAGTGACTGCAAGATGGGTAGGGTGTAGAATTTCAGGTTTAGCAGCATACTGAGCACTTTCTTATTTGAGCACGTGCCAAGGTTGAGCCATAGAGTAGACATTTCTCCACATGGAGTCCAGGATCCAGCTTAGCAATGCCGAGCTAATTCCATGCACAGACTGGGAGGTGGAAGGGTGGCTAACCCCTACCCAGCATAGTTCTTTTAATGGAGGTAGAGACAAATCGTCGCAATAGACGACCACCCCTATGCAGGGATAGACTTCCTTGGAGACCCAGATATGCCCCTACTACCAAGAGCGACCTACAAAGACATAGGGAAAGAATCCCAATCCCACTTTTAATTTTTGCATTATTTATTTTTTTGTGTTTTTTCATATATGAAATCAAAATACATATTTTTGGTGTGACGACACCGTTAGTGACAGTCTGTCATGTATATGCAGATGTAGGACCATGATGGCAAGATGGATTTCCTCGTCATTTACAGAGGGGAAGAGGTAATGATATCATAGGTGTGGATGTGGAGCATATGCTCCAGAGCATTCACACAAACTTTGCTTGGTTGACACACAGGGTACCCATAGCGCAAGTCGAGGAATTTCCTGAGGCCATGCAACGCTAGGTGGTCGAAGTACCATGAGCATGGGTTTGATTGTTCTGCTAGCTAGCTAGAGCCGTAATGTGCTATCATGATCAACACCCTCCTCCACCTTAGGATTAGAGGCCTGAGTGCATATATTTTTTGTATGAATGTGTAGTATATTTTGGTGGCTCGGAAGCCCCAGTTTTGTATATGATGCTTATATATTATGACGTCACTTTTTGAACTTAATGATTTTTTTTTTATGATGACTGATTATTATTCTATTTGAATGTGTGAAATGTGTTTTTTATATGCTTATTGTATGTGAAACAAATGCCAATCTAACACATAGTTAGCATATGAATCAACAACTTGATTAAAATTTCTTGGAACATGAATGTATGTTATATTTTCAAATTACAGTTATAGCAATCTAACATGCAAGAACCTTCGAAATAATGTCAGATCCCTAATACGATACAAGCCATTAAGTTATGAAACCACTAACTGCAAATCAAGATGTACCTCAAGAGAAATAACACCATGCAAAATGACATCATGCAATAATTCAACAACGACATTATATTTAGCAACATTGTTTGACAAAGGCTGTAAACCTACGCCTCTTGAAGACAATACTTGACCTGTAGGAGTATAGATCATCCAAGAAGTCGAAGATGAGTTTTGAGTGTGGCAACTAGAACCATGAGTGAATCTTATGTAAATGGAAGACTCCATCGATATTTTCCATAAGAAACGAAATCTAATCAGCAAACCCGATCATGATAAGGAAACCTAGTTATGCAATGAAAAACTGTACAATAATATACAAAAATCATCTCTGGCTGAAGATCATGCATAGTAGTTTTTGAGATAGAGCCCATCTCTAGGCTCCCCCAAGGCTATCCCTTGATAATCAACCAGTTCATAGGTGCCTTTCTCTAAGACACATTTAACCACATAAGGACCATGTGACATGGGATTAAACTTTCATTCCCCCAAGGGTTCTTTAGCTCGATCCCATAAAAGGACCAAGTCACCTTCACTAAACCTCCTTGGATAGATATATTTATCATATTGGACCTTAACATGACACTTGTTAACCTCTAGAGACATTAAAGCATATCGATGTTGCTCATCAAGTTGCTCTAAGTGGACCAAATGTTCTTCCAATGCAAAAGTGTCCAGTAAAAGCTCCACATCTAGCTTTAGAGAAGGGATTCTGCATTCAATCGGTAATACTGTATCCACCCCATGCACAAGCTGATAGGGAGAAAAACCGGTGGTAGTCTTAACCGCGGTTCTATAGGCCCACAAAGAAGGATACACCATGATATGCCAATTATTCTTTCTTTGTGCGATGGTTTGCTACAGAATGGACTTAAGTGACTTGTTCACTGCTTCAACTTGTCCATTTTATTGAGGGTAATAAGAAGAGGAGTTCTCTTTCTTATATCCTAACTTGGAAGCCAAATATTCCATCATTTTGTTCTGAAAGTGCCTGCCATGGTCGGTGACAAGCTCTCTCAGAATGTCAAACCGGGTGATAGCTTGGTTGAAAATAGAATGTGCGGCGGTCTCATGAACTAATCAATGGAAACAGTAATATGATGGTGCCCCTTAGCTGAGGCTGGGTTGAAATCCATAAAATCAAGCCCCTACTTGGTGAAGGGACTGACGGTGATAATAGGATGCAATAGGGCTGGACACGAGCACATATTACGTGCAAACACCTGGAAAGGGTGGCACTTCTTGACCGCGTTAACACAATCCCTAAATATTGATGGCCAAAAATAGCCCACTCTCCAAAATTTTTGGGCTATAGAAATCCTAGATAAATGACCACCACATGCCCCTCTGTGGAAATCATTAAGCAAAACCTCAGCCTCATCATGGGTTAAACAACGACGTAAAATGGAATCTACCCTACGACGGTACAAAGTATCATCTACTATGAGGCAGTTCTTCGCTACGTGATGTAATTTTCTTTGCTCATCCCATGATAGGTGAGTAGGGACCTTCAATGTTTGCAAATACACGATAATATCCCCATACCAAGGGTCCACATTTGAGATGAGGAATATATGATTTTCGACAAAAGAATCCTCATAAACATCCTCTTCCTCCAAATTTGGGAAATATGAAATGAGTTGAGCAAATATTAACAATTTCTTCGATTTCACCGAAACAAATTCGAGATCAAACTCTTACAAAATCACAATCCATTTATTATATTTTCCCCCAATCATCCTTCTAGTGATGATGAACAGAAATGGATTGATGTGAGCTATGACCAAAGTTTGGCGAAGGAGAATGTAATGTATCAAATTTTGAACCACATGAATGGTGACTAAGGCTAGCTTCTCCACATGGCAATAGAGAAGTTCTGCATCAATAAGGTTTCATCTAAAATAATATATGACATGCTCATGGAGCTCCTCATCCTCTTGAACCGATACCATACCAACCGTCTCCTGAGCTGCAGCCACATAAATCAAGAAATCACGGCTATAGTTTGGTGGACTAAGCACGGGGGCTGTTTCTAAGGATTGCTTAAGAGCATCGAAAGATGCTTGGGCTCACTCATCCCAGTAAAAAGGGGTGTCCTTCTTCAATAGATGCATGAATCCTTTAGTCAAGTTTGCCAATTTGACCACGAACCTTTGCAAAAAGTTTGCCATACCTTGTAAACATTGAAGGTGTCGAATGTTACAGGGGGGGGGGGAGACAATTGAAGTATTGCCTCAACCTTCAAGGGATCGACTCTAATACCCTCCTTGGATACGATGAATCTTAGTAAATGACCAACTGTCACGCAAAATATGAACTTATGAGGATTTAAACAAACTTGATAATGACGACATCTTTCGAACACTATTCATAAATTGTAAGGATGATGCACTCTCAAATGAGAGTGAGCAGTGAGATCATCCAAATATACTTCAATAATCATTTTAATATTGTGAAATATTAAGGTCATGGCCCGCTGAAACGTAGCTCCAACGTTTTTAAGGCCGAAGGGCATCTTTCTATATGTAAAAGTTCCCCAAGGACAAATAAATGCAGTCTTTTGTTGATCCTCGGGCTTAATTTGTATCTGATTATATCTAGGAAAGCCATCTATAAAAGAAAATACCTCACTTCTTGCACACTCATCCAAAATTTGATCAATAAATGGTGTAGGGAAATTATCTTTAGGACAGGCTCGATTTAAATCACAAAAATCAGTGCATATTCAAATTGCTCCCTGCTTCTTATCCACTGGAACAGGATTTGAAACCCACTTCGTCAAGGGAATGGGAAAGATAAAACTGGGTTTGAGCAGTTTCTCTATATCAGCTTTAATGGCGGGTGATTTTGTAGGATTCACGGCACACAAACGTTGTCGAATCGGTTTTGCATCCGGATAGGTCTTGATTTTGTGTTTGACAATACGAGGGTCTATACCTGGCATTTATTCGTATGGCCAAGTGAAAATATGAAGAAACTTCTTAATCAACTCATTATACTATTTAATCTCATCGGGGGAACAACCCACCATAATGTAGACATTCTCAATCTTACCAGGATCATGAGAAATATTAACAGGAATCGTTGGTGATAGGTTAGCCATGTTCCCTTCATCCATCTGACTAGGAGAGCTTAATGGGACCACGGGGCTACCAATTTTCTCGATAAGAATCTCCCTAAATTCATCACACTCTAAACGATCAAGCTTAGGAAGGAAATACGATCTATGGTGCAACACTCCCCAAGGTTTTTCAATCCCAGACATGGCCTCAAGAATAGTTTCATTTGATGGAAAAACATCATCAAGGTAGTCATGAGAGTGAGATGAATCTATTACCCATGCAGGAAGCACATACGGGTCCTCCTCCATTCGCGAAGAGGAAGTACTAGGCTCTACAATGTGATCAATATTTTCTTGATACACCACCATTGTTGCAGGAAATGACACATCTGTCTCGACAGGAACACTCGACGTACGCGGTGAAGGAAGGATCTAAGGATCCTCCATATGAGTAGTGCAAAAAGATACCAAATTTGACAAGGATGAATCACCACCAAGACTAGACCCAATCATAAGAATGGGCGTAGGACAAATCAAGGTTCCCATGAGAGAAGGATACATACCCACACCCACATTCTCAGTTGCTAGCTGAGAATGATCGATAATCGGGATAGAAGCTCCCAATGATGCATTGACAATATGATTATGGAATGAATTTTGATAAATAGTAACGATCTTCCCATTAAATGGAAAGTAAACCACTCAAAATAAGGAAGAGGCTACATCTTTCATATTGTACATCCAATTACTACCTAGCAAAAGATTGTAGTCAAGGGGTGCATCAACCACCTTGACCTCAATCATGACAGTCTTCCCTCCCAATTGGACCTCTAGATAAGGAAGTATAGCATGTGGCCGAAACAACCTACCATCGAAAGCTATCAACATGTTGGCAGACTGAGACAACGTGGGAGAACCTAAGCCCTTCCAACAAGACAAAGACATCACATAAGCGGCAGCGCCTTCATCAATAACAGTACACATGATGGTGTTGTTGAGACACTCTACATGACTCAAAAGAGACACGTAGTAAGGCAAGAGAGGTTTTACTCCCATGGTTTCAAATTTGATAATGGAATAAGAACTATCATCACTAACCCCAAGAGCAGGAAACAAGGCCTTCCTCTGTGGAGGGAAATCCTGAAGCACTTCTAATGCAGATATCGCACTAGGATTCTGGCCCAAATCCTTGACAATTGAATAGTTTTGGGTGGATTGGGCATTAGGATTGTGCCCCAAACACTTCGAGACTCCCTTAGGAATGCGAGGTGGAGCTTCAGGTTTATCCGTAGTATTTTCAATTTGCAAAGGGCTCTCGGGTGGGGAAGCTTCTTTCCCAAGGTCTGGTTGTGACGAAACTTAATATTTTGCATGTGTCACAAATTTGGAATATTTCACCATGTTGATGCAACCTTGAATAGGAGCGACCTCTGGCAGGTTTTGAGTTCCACCAGATACACAACTAGGATAAACGGTCCTTGAGTTCATATTTTTATTATTAGGTAAAGGATTAGTAAACACAGCTAGGCCTTGTGCTATGAAATTCGAGGCATCCTCCATATGAGGGAACAAGTGAGTGAGGTGATCGTACTTGCACAACTTACAAGGAAAATTCACCTTATGTTTAGGCTGCTTGTCCCCCCCAGTATTATTCATGTTCTTGTCATTATTATTACCATTTTTTATTTTTATTCCCACCCTTACGATTATTCTTTCCTTTCTTTTTATTCCTCCCAGGATGCTGGTTGCCTTTTGGGTTCAATGTTTGCATGGAGAGTACACTTGTCGATTGGGTAGGTGTTGTAAAGGAAAGTATCCTATGGCTAGGGTTTAAGAGGACATCAACGTACTCGGGTTGAAAGGTGGGTGCAAATGGTTCTGCAAGTAAATACAAGGAAGATCAGAGATTAGAATGGTTCATACCTTAGCCAAATGAAGGTTGATCCAAGCAGCCCTTCAATCCTCTTCTTGCTCCTCTTGCTCCTATTGCTCCCAGAGATCTGCAAAATGAATTATACCTTCTTCAAACCAATATGACCACATATAAAGCAATAATAATCAAATAAACATGAAATAATAATCTGATTAACATCATAATATGATCATAAACTGAGATTCAATTACACATTGAACAAATATTTGGGAAGAAGAAGGACATCACATATTTATTAATCTTGAAAACAAGTACAATTATACCTTATCTTCAAGTTCGGCACCTCACAAAACCTTGATCTGGTTCTGCTGCTTCTCTTCTCCAAGGAACTTAGCCTCCAAGCTCTGCAAACCAAGGGGATGATCACTAGGGCCAAGTTGTGGTAAAAGAGAGCTCCAAATCCTCTAGCAGAACAATGCAAAGATTCAAGTCACCTCTCATGGACCTCCCTACCTCTATTTATATGCCTTATAAAGAGTTAGGGTCAAAGAAAAAGTAGTTACAACTGAAGGAGTCAGTTGCATAACTACCAAAAATACCTGAATTTCAAAATACGTATTTTTTTGACATTTTCAGGAGGCGTACGTGGGTTTCATAGAAAACAGTTGAGTACACAAGGAGGTATACGCGGGTTGCAATGCATAAAGTCATGTATTTAAGGTGTACACGAGTATTATATAGAGCAAGTCGCGTACGTACGCGGGTTTCCTTAAGGAAAGTCACATACACATTAAAAAACTCATTTTAAGGTTATTTCTTGGAATTTTCAGACTTCGGTGTCTTCTAAAAAGTTTTAGCTAACTAAAATATATTTCCAACAGTGCAAAGATGAGGTCAAACAGAGTTACAAAACTTGAGATATGGGTCCTCCAAGCTATGTTTTTTTCAGTGACTTTCATGAAGTGTTGACATGCGATGAAATAATGGGAAAGTGGTCACAGGAAGAGATGTGTCATTTTGAGCTATAACAGATGCCCCCTAATGTATGAGGTTAAAGGGGAAGATGATAGTCAAAATACATTATAAAGGAAACATCTAAGTATGGAGAGAGCAAAAAATCCAAGATCAAAAGGCTCGAACAAAGGTAACTGAAAGAGAGATAAATGTCAAAAAAAACTGATCTCTTGGACATACAAGTCCATATACAAAACATCGCCATAAAGATATAGGAGGATACAACATATGTATAATTGATGAAACTATCATGGTTGCTCAATATGCAAAAAGGCACCATATCAATTCTAAAGGAGTCATGGCCACAAATGAGCAAGGTGGATCCATACTCAACAATTGATCATAGCCACAAGAATACAAGGTGGATCTATGTCTCAGCAAAATGTCATATAAAATGTAACAAGGTCTTGCACAACTTGGGAAATAGAAAAATGACGATGCTACTATTGGCCCAATGTCTTCAATCCAAACCACCCAAAAGGTACAAATCCTAACCATGCGAATACAGGAGCTGAAGTCAAACATGGAGGAAACCATTTGATTACTGGTCAATAATGAAAATCATTAACAAATGCGAGGGAAACCACCATTAATGAAAATGGTCCCCAAGGTACCTAGTACATTCTAACAAGTGTGAATATAAGGACTTGAAGGTGAACACTTGAAGAATCCATCGAGTAGGAGACATTAAGGTATTCCCACTACCCAATAACAAGGGAAATTGCCACTGATGACTAAAATCCCCAAGGTACTGTCATAAAACTCTAAATCTAATCCCCAGAGCAAGATGTGTTGCAGTCGATAGGAAGAGATCTGTTGGAAGGAAGGAATTTAGGCATCCTTCATCATCCAACACGAGGTAAGTCAAAGACTAATTGGATCTGGAATTGGTACTGAATTTGATGACAAGAAATGTTGAATACATGATGTAATAAACTAACACCAGGGAATGGCCGACACAAAAGATCAAGGAAACTGTAGAATGGCTGACAAAGGTTTAATCCTTGAATAGTGAGCATGACACAAAAGTGACTTAGGCAACTTTTGACACAAAAGGACCAACGACACAAATCTGCAATGTAGGAGACATTGACAGATTCCCCATATAATTGGAAAAGAGACCAACTGGAGGAGTAAGAAACTCTGAATTGGGATAAGGTCAAAATATTAGGACCCAACTATTGATAGACTCAAAACTGGTGCTTTGTTCAAGGAAACAATACTTACTGCCATGATGTAAAAAACATGTGAATGAACTTCCCTTCCCCTCTTTCTTGTAAAGGTTTAACGAGTCCAAGAAAGCAAACTCGGGACCATTTTCATTTTTGGCAAGCTCAAAGAAGAGATAGAAGAATGCTTGATAAAGCACTAATTCATGGATTTTATGAGCTTGAACTAGTACATGCTTGATGGTGTTTTCATAGTTTAGAGATTCTAAAAACTCCAAAGAAGACTCTAGAGGGGGACTTTTTCGTACAATTTAGTCTCCTGAAGCCGGAAAAGTATAAAACAAGCCACAGAGGAACTCTCTTAGCTTCCAAAGAAGTAAGGTGTACCTTTTTCATATTTAGTCAGGAAGGTCCGAAAAAAGTTAAATTACCACCTACCCAACGCTCCTTCAAAAGTAGCATATAGCCTGAGTTTTACGAGTGTGAAGGAAGGCAAGATCACTCAAAAAGATCCATTTGATTATGAGAAATGGAGATTACAACAATAAACTCGATGCTTTGTTATTTAGGGTTCTAACGAGCATTACAAAGACATAAAGTACACTTAGAATGTTTTTCATGTTTTGGTCTAGAGCACAAAAAAGAGAAACTAAGCTCATACTGGGGGTTCCTTTTCCGTAAGTTTAGTCCCTCAGGTCTGAAAAAGTGATAAACCTATGCCTGAGAATACTCTTCTGAATTTTGAAGAAAAGAGAGTGTTCCTTTCTTGTATTATTCCACATGGTCTGAGAAAGTGATAACCTACCACCAATGTGGATGCCCATTCGCATATTCTTAACAAGCCTGAATGGACAAGTTTACTTGGCAGTCAAGTCTATTTTTAATAGTTAGACCTGGGCCTAAATAAACTCAATATACTTCCCGTGAAGTTTTAACGAGTCCGAAAAAGTTAACTCACGGCCTCCTTACTATTTTTAACTAGCTCGAAGTAGAGTAGAAAGAATGCTCTAAATGTGAGGAGATGAGTGTCAGAGGAAAGTGAAACTAGTTCCAAGCGTGAGGAACAAACCTATGAATAATGCAAAGAAAGTGAGAAATATAAGGACACTCAGGGAATGTCTCCTCAAGGTAAAGGGTGTCAATTTGCAAAGGAAAAATGATACAAGGCTGAGCAATGATCAGAACAAATATGAGGGATTATACAACAAGCTAAAAGCGTGGAAGATGGCATCAGGCTCATAAGCAGGAGCATGGCACATGCAAGTGCAGTTACAGCTTGAACAATAAGGCAAGGCCAATAAATAGTTGTGAATCCAACTAGAAATCCTATCTCCAAGAAACAACAACATCAGAATCACATTCAAAAGAAAATATTCGTTGCGGGTCATTTGGGAAAAAACACATGCGACTTTGCTATCTTCTATAAAAATTAAAGTCAAGGCAGAATCGACTGAAGAAGATTATGCAACACCAAGGCTCAAGGGTTTATAATCAGTAAGATCAACCTTAGAAGGAGAGAAAAAATCAACAAGGGAGATAGAGTCTACAAGAACAAACTCAGTATCACAAAAGTTGAAAAATTCATAAGAAAAATCAAACTCATCAGAATCACTAACTTGCTGATCAAAGGGAGAGTTCAAAGACTCAACAAGACCAATAGAAGGAGATCGATCAATAGAAATATCAAGCTTATTAAGCAAGTCAAAGTTAGAATTAGGCACAACTGAACTGACATCCATAAGAAGGTCAGACTGTATCAAGGACTCTAGGAATACTTCATCCGAAGGAAGGAGATCATCCAAGATAGGGCACATGTCTAAACTTTCAATTGGATCAATAGAGTGGAGAGTAGAATCCACAGTCTATATAGGATGTCTCAGCTAGTCAGTTGCTGGGACGAAGTCCCGAGAAGGTAAGCATGAAAACAGAGGATGCTTCTCAGTATAAATTGAACACAAAGGACATGAGACCACATAGCTCACCTATGGCGGGGCACTGTCTATAGAAACACTAGGAATCGAAAAAGGAAAGGCCTGGTCTCTAGTTGGGTCAGGAGATGGATCAATAAAATCCAACTGATCGATAGTGACAATTTCTTCACCATGATTAAAGTACATCACATGAAAGAATGTTGACACCACGGCTTGCATGGCATAGACATAATCACGTTTGAGGAGCATATTGAAATCCAAGGGGTCTTCTATCACCATGAAGTCAACTAAGATAGTCTTCCTACCCAAAGTAACAGGTGTTTGAGCAAGAATTCCCAAGGCTATACAAGTTCTTCTATCAAACGACAGTAACTAAGTAGTCAACACAAGGCTGGGAGATCCCATTCCTCGACAAGCATGAGAAAACAAGTTACTAAATGAGGCTCCTTCATCAACAATACAATCAGTAATCATGTATGATTAAACTTTGACCTTTATCTGGAAAAGTGCATTAGAAGGAAGTCGCGGCTCAACTAGGCTATCCCAATCAAATGAAGAAATCCGAGAGCTTGGTGGGGGTTGATCCGAAGCGAGTTCAGTCATCCCTTGCTCAGTAAGTTCTGAAATGGCAGTGAAGAAAATGTGACTAGAAGACACTTAACTCTCCAAAGAAAGAGTGGGATTGATCAACAATGGAATCGATTCAATCGCTTCATGAAAGTCACTCTCCGAAGGGAGAGTGGGATTGACCAAATATGACATTGGTTAAATCACATCAGGATCACACTCTGAAAGAAGAGTGGGATCGACCAAAGATGAGATTGGTTTGACCACTTGATCAACCAAAGGTTGAGTAGGTTGTTGAGAAACTATAGGTTGTCAGGAGAAGGAATTTCTTGAGTCTCGGACCACACTCTTCGCACCTCTGCGATAACAGAGCATTGGTGAGTAAGATGATCTCCCTCGTATAGCTTACAAGGGAACTTAATTTTTCACTTTGAATGACCATTTTTCTCAATGGTGTCAACATGACTAGTAGTGGCTGACTGTTTTCTCTCAACATGACCTACACAGGTTGAGATTTTTCCCCCAACATGACCACCAGAGGCTAGGTAACTGGGTCCAGCCTGACTAAGAGAGGTTGGTTGTTCAAAAGCTTTAGAATGTTAAAAAATAGGATGACCATGAAACCAAACTCTTCACACCTCTGTGATGGAAGGGAATTTATAAGTAAGGTGTTATCCATCACAAATCTTACAAGGAAACTTAGGCTTGTGTTTTGAATGGGTAGTCTTTTCAACAGTGTCAACATGACTCGCAGTGGGTGACAGATTATCTCCAACATGAACCACAGAGGCTGAGAGACTTCCCCCAGCATGACCTATAGAGGTTGGATGGGGAGGTTCAACTTGAACATTAGAAGTTAAACGGGTGCCCTCAACATGAACTACAGAGGCTGAGTGACTGGATCCAACATGACCTGGAAAGGTTGGAAGGATCCCACTAGCATGATCAACAGAGGCTGGATGGTGAAGATCAACTTGACTTGCATAGGTTAAGTGCTTAGATCAACATGACCTGCAGGGGTTGGATAGGTGCCCCCAACATGAACTGCAGAGGCTGGGTGGTGAGGTTCAACTTGACTTATAGAGGCTGAACAGATTCCCTCTTTCTTATGTTCCTTCTTCCTATTCCTCCTTCTTTTACTCCTTTTAGACTGTCGGTTACTAGTATCAGTAATTTCACCGCATGAGGTAGAAGGAGGATGATAATCAATTACAGGTGAAGGGGAAGCAATGTTTTGATGCCCTTGATATAAGGAGATTACATGAGAAGCATCAGGAGCATTCAAGACATTTGGAGTGGAAAACAACCACACCAGTAGCCCTAGGATGAATCTAGGTAGATTCAGGGTGGCCATCAAAGGAACACCAACATTCCCTGTGAGAGGAATAGAACAAGGAGTTCCCGGCATGGGGATCTCTTGGTTGGTGTTCGAAGGGGTGTTAGACATAGTTTCAAACAATAATACAAAGTATAAGTCCAATAGGAAACCAAAATTACAAATCACACACCTAAAGGTAGACTATGTACAGACAAACCACACAACACTCACTAAAAAATTCCTAAAGCCAAATAGACAAACATGTATAAGATATGCTTTCTAAAAGAAAGCTGAGAGACAGTTACTTGGCGTCCTTGTCGATGTTCTTAGGCACAAGTGGAGGAATCACCCACCACCCTCCCACAGCTTCTACCGAGGTTACCTTCCAATCTCGTCCAAGGTCAACCAAAAATAGCCTTCTGGTGTACCTGTCTATGAACCCTAGATGTCAAAGAGACTAAAGGCTACCTTAACTATATTGACAGTTTGGGGGGATAGTTGCAAGCCTAGTTTGTATGCATGGGCAGGGTAGCAAAGCCCAAAACCCTATCTAAGACAGAATCCCCAGATGCACAAAAACCTTGTTCTATGCTTTGACAAGGAGTTGGAGGGTTATCTCCTCAGTCCAAGCCTCCACATGGCCTCGTGCTTAACTCCTTTTTGAGAGGAGCTTCCCAGATACAATCAACATAGAATAGGATTCACCTAGTGATTGGCCAACTACGTCTGGAATTTTAACACTTGTGGAGAGTTGAAACTCCGTAATCCACAAGTCTAGCCTGATCTAGTTGGTGTATGAGCCTATAAAATAAAACTTACTAATATTTTTTAAATTATATCATTTATTTTAAGGGTTGTTTTTAGTGAGAGGGTAAATGGTGTGAAACTTATGTGGTGTTTTGACTCATAGTCGAAACAAAATGACTAAGCAAAGAAAAATTAAATGCAAAAAGCAAAAACTATTCTCTTTCTTTTTCAAATAGAAACTTGAAAGAACAAAAGAACAAATTCTTTTTATTTTTTTTCAAAAACAATGATATCCCATGCAATCTAGACTACAAATATAATCTACATGCATATAAAGAAAACATGTGTTTTTAATTTTTCTTTTATAAATGCAAAAGAAAAACAACCTATCCACTAATGCAAGCAAGTAATGTAAGCAAACTTCAAATAGACAACCACTCTACACCCCACAAAAAAACCCAAGGTTTCCCTAAAGTTGGATATAACCTCTCTTGGAAGGAAAGCTCACAAAGGTAAAAAAGCCAACAACTTTGGAATGAAGAGACCAAGCAATAAGAATGACATAAACAAAGGTCAAGAAGTTCCAAGAATCAATCTAAACCTGCACACAGAGGCTGTTCAGTACCTTGTCCAACAAGGTCAAGCCAAAGCAAGAGGTGTGGGGGAAGGCAGTGAAAACAAGTTCAAAGACTTGAAAGAGACTTACAAGATAGACAAAGAGCACCTAACAGAGATAAAACAACCTCTCAAGAGTCAAGCACATGCAGAGGACCCTTGAAGACCCTACAAATAGCCCTCAAATCACCCAAAAACCCTAAAAAATTATGAAAGAGCACAAATTAACATACATACACAGGTTTTCTTAAGGAAGGTCATGTATGAAACGTGGGTTGCAGATAGTGCAAGTCGCATATACAACACAGACATGCGACTGTTTATCCTGAAAGTCACGTATGGATTACAAAAGGCACAAAAAGGGTAAAAAACTGACCTAAGAAGGCAAAAAAGGTCTTCCAACAAACTCAAAAGGTGTTCTTGACTTGTAAGAAGGACCTAAAACCTT
This sequence comes from Pseudotsuga menziesii, assembly GCA_001517045.1. Lineage (NCBI taxonomy): Eukaryota > Viridiplantae > Streptophyta > Pinopsida > Pinales > Pinaceae > Pseudotsuga > Pseudotsuga menziesii. Next base: position 69,376 of record LPNX010089575.1, on the reverse strand, counting down.
ACAAAAGGCTGGAAGAAATAAAGAGAAAACCCAAATAGATAAGGCTCTCCCTAGCTGAGTCACCAGTTCTGTTGTAAAGGAAAGTATCCTATGGCTAGGGTTTAAGAGGCCATCAACGTACTGGGGTTGAAAGGTGGATGCAAATGGTTCTATAAGTAAATACAAGCAAGATCAGAGATTAGAATGGTTCATACCTTAGCCAAATGAAGGTTGATCCAAGCATCCCTTCAATCCTCTTCTTGCTCCTCTCGCTCCTCTTGCTCCAAGAGACCTGCAAAATGAATTTTACCTTCCTCAAACCAATATGACCACATATAAAGAAATAATAATCAAATAAACATGAAATAATAATCTGATTAACATCATAATATGATCATAAACTGAGATTCAATTACACATTGAACAAAGATTTGGGAATAAGAAGGACATCACATCTTTATTAATCTTGGAAACAAGTACAATTATACCTTCTCTTCAAGTTCGACACCTCACGAAACCTTGATCTGGTTCTGCTGCTTCTCTTCTCCAAGGAACTCAGCCTCCAAGCTCTGCAAAACAAGGCGATGATCACTAGGGCAAAGGTGTGGAAAAAGAGAGCTCCAAATCCTCAAGCATAACAATGCAATGATTCAAGTCTCCTCTCATGGACCTCCCTAACTCTATTTATATCCTTTATGAAGATTTAGGGTTGAAGACAAAGTAGTTACAACTGAAGGAGTCAGTTGCATAACTACCCAAACTACCCGAATTTCAAAATACGTATTTTTTTGACATTTTTAGGAGGCATACGCGGGTTGAAAAGATAGCAGTCGTGTACATGAGGAGGTATACATAGGTTGCAATGCAGAAAGTTGCATATTTAAGGTGTACACAATTATTATATAGAGCAAGTCGCGTACGTATGCGGGTTTCCTTAAGGAAACTCGTGTACACATCAAAAAACACATTTTAAGGGTATTTTTAGGAATTTTCAGACTTTGATGTATTCCACAAAGTTTTAGCTAACTAAAATATCTTTCCAACAGTATAGATATGAGTTCAAACAAAGTTACAAAACTTCATATATGGGTCCTCCAAGTTAGGTGTTTTTTCAGTGACTTTCATGAAGTGTTGTCATGGAAGTGTCAACATGCGACGGATCATGGGAAAGTGGTCAGAGGAAGAGATGTGTCATTTTGAGCTATAATAGTAGGTTGAGATGATTTCATAGCTTGTCTTGAGGAAGTCTAGTTAACCAATAATTGGCTCACATTTTTCGTAACCGTGTCTGCAGGTTTGGTACTTGTGGAGCCAACAATACCATCGACATGTGGCCCAAGTTTAATCTTGGGGTTGAAATTGGATCTTGGAGCATTTGGGATAATCTCATACAAGAGTCCAGATTGAGCATAGATCAAATCTAACTGTTGATCTCTAAATATAGCTTGGTCTTCATTTTGAACTCTAGATGTAGAAACATCCTTCGCGGTGTAAGGTAACAATGACTTGAGGAACCATTCTAGAAGAAACTATGGTGGTATAAAGGATTTAGTTAATTGTTTCCATCTTTGCAACTCTTGAATATGATCCAAAATGTGCATGGATTTGAATTGCTAGAAGGTTGAAAAGAGTTCAGTACTGACATCATAATGTATGGGTAGCTGGAAATGATTAAGAAAATTCATGGCAAGATCATCGAACGTAGCATAATCCCCACCGGTAACTCTATATACCATTTCACTGCAGGACCCGTGAAGGTGCATTGAAATAGCCTCAAATAGATGGAATCATCATGTAAGGAATTAGAAGAGCACCAAAGGTGGAAGGTGGTGACATGATCATCAGGATATTCACCAGCCTTACCTTCGAAATTGGGAATGTTTGAAGGAATCTTGGTTGGGACTGATGGCCATGCCGAATTATGAGACATGGGATCATTAGTCAATATCAACAAATCAGGTAAGTTCAATATCACAAGGAAAGGGAGCCTAGGTTGAGTCAGTCGATGCCACGCTCCCTGATAGGACTGGTTTTGATAAGCTTCATTGCTATAAATACCATGGAATTGGCTAGTGGGATAATAAATTCCTCCCATTTGACCCATGAAGGGCTGCATGGAAGCATTGTAATGCGGAGTACCTTGATTGTGAGGTTCTACAAAGACATAATTAGGAGAGTAAGTGGGTTGTATATACCCATACCCATACGATTGATATTTTTGTCTATAATACAGTCCATAAGAAGGTGTATGTGAAGATCCATAGTTTGAACCATAAGATGGTCCACGAGATGGTCCACGAGATGGTCCATGACATGTCCCATGTGAAGGTACATGTCCTATTGACACAGAAGGAGGCACATGGCCTTGCAATACTACTGTGTGAGTAGGATTAGAATGGACATGACTAACAGCAGTATTTCGGCTAGAAGGCCCATGCGAATCAGGGGGAGGATGGGTCATTAAAATAGCATTTGAAGTAATGGGTGTTGAAGATGATGGAACATGTGAAGGAATGTAAGTGGCATTCCCAATGTTCACATGTCTCAGTTCTGGTATTTGAATAGGGTTACTAACACTAGGCCTAGGATGAGCATGTGAAGATGCCTCCACCACAAGGATGGAAGGTGCAATGTGACTAGTACCCCCAAACCTCTCTGCATGGAAAGGAATGGATGTTCCCCTAGGCGTAGTGCCATGCTCAACTCCCAACTCAGCATGATTTGTTGGATTGGACTTAGGGATATCAGGCATGCCATATCTAACATTACTAGTGCTTGTGGGTTCATAGTGAGTCTCGTCACCCGGAAGCCAATACTGGCGACCCGTGAATGAGAGATCATAAGAAAATTGTGAAGGATGCTCAGGTGGTGGATCATATGTGCTAGTAGGATTACCCTCCCCAACCTTGTGAGGTGGAGAGGACATATTTGGAATCTCATTCTCATGATCTCCCATGGTGTGTGAATCAAAGTGAGAAGTAGTTCGCTCGGACTGTCTAGTTCTCTCTCCCAAAGGAGGAGGAGACGTGGAAGGCAGAAGTCTTGCTAACCGATGAAAATGACAAGGTGCCGCACATGAATCCACAATGACTCAATAAAAATAAATGACTCAATCTAACTATGAAACCCTAAGAAAAATAGCCTGCATAGAGAATACACCTAAAAAATGTAAATCCAAATCACAAGAAAACCAGGGGTAGGATATGTGAGCTCTCGAATGAAGCATGTATGTCTCTACTAAGAGAGGCTTAAGACTACCATACATAATAAGTGGAGGTTCGTAACCAATTATAGTGTCCCTCAGCTTCAACACATATAGAGACTGTGCCGTCTGACCCCTACCTGGATAGGACACCTACAGAATAACCTCTAAAAATACCCCCTTGATAACCTAGGTAAGGAAAATAAGGTCACCTCAAAATAGCCAATGCTCAGAAAAATAGTCATAGGAGGGATTGACTGTATAGGTAGGGTAGAAAAGCTCAAATCCTGAAAGCACAACTGGTACCCCAGGGGTGCACCAGCCAATACCTCAAATGCCCCCAGATATGAATACAATCCTGGAAATATCTTTGATGCTCATAGAAAGTAACCAAGGGTCATCCCAGTCACAATCGCGTGCATTGCCTCGTGCTTAACTCCCGTGTAAGAGGATATTCTTGAGAAACACTAAATATACCAAGGGTTTCACACACTCACCTAGAAAGACACCTAATTGTTTTGTTTAGTGGTCTTGGAGAATTAACTTACAATGAACTATTACAAGACCCTAGAACCTAATCTTGTTGATGCACCCTAGAAAAGAAAAGAGTTTAACTCATTTTATTATTTGTTGATTTTAATTGGTTGTATTAATCAAACAGTAAATGGACGTGCAACTGATGAAGTTATGATGCAACAAGAAGTAAAATGCACACCTAACAAGCAATGAAAATGCATTGTGTAGAATGAAAAACAGGGTATGCTACTACATGAAGTGCAATATTTTTCCTTCAAATGTATATGCAATCATTCCTATATGAAAATATGACTATAATTCACCAAGCAAACCTAATGCATGCACCATGCTAATGAAAAATTCAAGCAATGCATAACTATGCAAAAAACAAAATATTTTTGTATTTTTCAATTAAATGAAATATAAAATAAAAAAGATGACTCTACCACCCTCAAACTATGCAACCACTCACAAAAAACAGCCAAGTAAATCACCAAGGTAAAAGAGACCTAATGCACTAATCTCAAAACAAAAAAGTACAAAATGAATGACAAGAACATTTAAAAAACCGAACTAAAAAAAGTCTCTGGTCAGAAACATGGGTGTATACACACTCCAGAAGCATCCAAGAAGACTCAGTAATCATCCAAACTCACCCGATAACATTGAATCCTCCTAATAAAGATAAAAATCAAAGTATACACGACTGTTCTTAGTGAACTTGTGTACATACGTGAATATTCTAGGAAAACCCACGTGTACACATGACTCTGAAAGAAAAAATCGTGTACATGAAGAAAAAGAGAGAAAAATCAGGTAAATAGACAGGTTGAGACAAAATTTACTTCTTCAGGAACTTACTGGGAAAACATGACCCCAGACTCGACACAGAAACAGAGAAATCAGAGCAATTCAAGTACATTGAATGCCAAAAACCCCCAAAGAGAAACAATTAGGAATGTCCCCAGTAGAGTCGTCAATTCTATTACAGAGAGAAACTTCCTATGGCTTGGGGTGTACCAGAATAGATAGATAAACTGTAGAAATCAATCCCTTTGAAATATGTAAGAGAAACCAAACATCTAACACTAAAGGATCTCGAATCATACCTTATTCTGGATGGTTGAAGTAGATCCCCGTTGAGCTTTTTCGAATCCCTCTTGTGCTAGCAATTGCTCTTAACAACATCAAAGAAGAAAAGCATGCTATATAATATGGTGTTATATCTATTCTAGCATATATAATAAACAATGTATAAGAAACTAAATACATCCGTGGATTCAATATTAATTTAAATGCACATCATTGGATATGAAAATATATTTCTATTAATCAAATCAAATATTACACAAGTGGCAACCTTTGTCTGCACATCTGCGAACCGAAGAAACTGAGTCCTCCACTTGGGCCTCCACCACCTCAATCCTCCATCTATTGATAGCAAGGTCACAAGCAAAGGAAAGCTTGGGAAGAACAAAAGTGCTCCAAAGGGACAAAGGGATGTAGACTCAAGTATATGCAAACAATGAAAACACTGGAATATAGTTTTGTTGCTCTTCAATTCCTCTCCCTTCAATGTATCCAAGGGGTTCCTTATATAACACTCCAAAGGGGTATTGGAGGGTCAAATCCGAGCGATATCGAGGTATATGGAAGCCTATTAGAGGAAATTTCAACTCAAAATGGGCCTTTTAAATTTAACCCAAATTCCATGTCATCATGTGTTAGCCAATGGAATTCCTTTAAATTTGAAATACCATATAAGTCTTAAACACTTTTTTAATATAAATTTGGGGATAGGTATCATAAAAACAACTATTTTTTTGTTTGTATTTTCGACATATCTCCCCATTTTTTTACTCCAATTTCGATCGAGAGAGCTTGTTGGATGCGGAATAAAATTTTACATCCAACTAGTACCCAATCGGCATACTTTTGACAGACCCTGCTACTCGAAAAACAAGAAATACCTGAAAAAATGTTATGATGACATCATCATCACATTTTTTTTTCAGGTATTTCTTATTTTTGGGGTAGCAGGGTCCATCAAAAGTATGCCGAGTGGGTACTCGTTCGATGTGGAATTTATTTCTCGCATCCAATAAGCTCTCCCGATCGAAATTTGAGTAAAAACACGGGGATATATGTCAAAAATACAAACAAAAAAATAGTTTTTTTCTTTTCTTCCTCCAAAATTAATAAATATTATTTTATTATTTTAACTATTGTTTTATTAATTTTTTTTAGGAGGCCCATTTTTAGGTGAAATTTCCTCTAATGGCCAAGAGTCAAGTGGTTCAGACACACATCAAGGAAAACCCCAAAAAATATTTGGATTTATGCACACATCCCGATGTCCGTGGGTTTGGGGTCAATATCTGCGTATACACGCGAGTATGGGATTAAAATTTGCGTACAGCAATAAACATGTGTTTTAAGGGATGAAATTGGAAACATCAAAGGTACAATATCAGTCCATGGGGTCCAAAGAGTCTGCAGAGGGATAGGGAAGGCCATAAATATGTGATCAACCATGTGTGGTAAAATCAACTGTAACATCGACGACAAGGAAAAGTGATGGAATCTAGAATTCAATGGGAAGGAGTGACTCGACACCATAGAATAAATTAAATAGGTTAAAAATATTGGTGCTTTTAGTTGATGTTCGATAGATCCATAGGGAGGAAAAGAGCAAGTGGTTCCAGTTGGTCTTGTGTTTGTCTACCATTCTTTGGAGCATGGTTTTGAGGATCTTTTTGACAACCTCAACTTGGCCATTACCATGAGGGTAATAAGCAGAGGAATACTACTATTCAAATTTCAATGTAGCAGAGAGATATTTCCAAACATTGCCCTCAAAGTGATAACCATAGTCTAAGACTAGCTGGAGGGGGACATCGAAACAAGCGATAACATGGTTAAAAAGGAAGAGTTCCACAGTTTTATCGTTACAATTGAAGGTGGGAATGGATTCATCCCACTTGGTGAATCAATCAATGACCACAACGATGCATTTATGGTTTTTGACTAAATGAGGGTTACAGGTCATGAATTCGATTTCCCACTTACATAAGGGACTGACTGTGACGACAGGATCTAGAGGTGCAAGAGTTGTCCTTTCCTCCGGGGTAAAGAGTTGGCAATTATAGTAGTGTTAAACTGCATGAATGCAATCAACAAATACAATGGGAAAAAAATAATCGCATGGAGGATATTTTGAGTGGTATCCAAACTGGAGAGGTGGCCACCACAAGATCCACTATGATAGTCATTCAGGAGTTGTTCAAATTCATCATGGGTGAGGGAATGGTGCAGTACTGTGGCTACACTTTGGTGGTACAAGACATCACTAATAAGGAGATGTCAAGTAGCTTGGTTCTGGTAGTGGAGATGTTCTTCACGACTTAAATAAGGCCCATATTTATGTGTGGGAATATAAAGGAGGATGAGTCCATACCATGGGTCCTCTATAGAGATGACGAATAATAATTAATCATGGATATTGATTGTGATAGGAGGTGAGGTAGATGATGATTGGAATTCTTCCATAAAGGAAGCTAATTGCAAAGATTTGGTGCTTTTGGGTGTGCAAATTCCAAGTCGTACTCTTGGAGAACGATAATAAAATTGGTGACATGACCTTAGAAAAGAAAACAACTCATAGATAATGCAAGGGGTTGGAATAAATCACAACTCAATTTTGGTGCATAAGAATATACTAATGTAGCTTCTGCACCGAAAAGATGACAACAAGGGCCATTTTCTCTTCGTTGGAATAATTAAAAGGTGATAAAGAAAGTTTCTCACTCACATAGTAGATAATGTACTCTTGATGAGCATCATCTTCTAGCACTAAGACTCTAATAATGGCATTTACATATGTTGATACATAGAGGATAAAATCCTTGGTAAATTTGGGAGGATACACCAAGAGTGAAGAAGTCAACACTTGTTTCAATGCATCAAAAGTGGCTTGCGCTTTCTCATCCCACATAAAAGGAATGTTTGTATGAAGCAAGAATAATAATATATGGACTTTCGTTGCATAGTCTAGAATAAACCAGCAAAGGAAATTGGCCTTTCCTTGAAGGATATGTAAATAGCGCAGAGTATGTGGAGGGGGAAGATACATGATGGATTGAACCTTCAAGGGATCCACGCTAATCCCATTCTAGGACATGATGAATCCTAATAAGTGACTGAATGGGAAACATAAAACAAAATTGAAGGGGTTCAAGTGGACATTACATTTGCAACATCGAAGGAATACTTGCCGTAAGTCATCCAAATGTTGGGAACGCTTATGAGATGGAGTCGTGAAGTCATCTAAATAGACCAGGATAATGTGAATGAGTTCATGGAAGAAAAAGGTCATGGCTTGCTGAAAAGTGGCTCCAACATTTTTAAGGAAAAATGACATGACACAATACACAAAAGTTCCCTAAGGGGTTGTAAACGCGGTTTTGTACTGATCTTCTTTGCGGATCTAAATTTGGTTATAACCAGAAAAACCATTCATGAAGGAAAATAATTCATCATCAAAAAATGCAAATGGTTTTGTCAATAAATAGAGTGGGGAAGTTGTATTTGGGATAGGACAAATTAAAATAACCAAAGTTAGTATAGACATGAATGGTTCCTTGTTTTTTATTAATGAGAACATGATTGGAAAACTAAGTGGTATACGCGATGGGATATATAAATCTTGCTTTGTGCAATTTTCCTATTTGAGCTTTGGTGGTAGGGGACTTTGATAGGTGAATGGATCGTTTCTTTTCGAAACCAGAGGAAACATCAACCCATGTGTGGATGTGATGTTCAACAATATCCAGATCAATCCTAGACATGTCAGTATAGGACCAAGTGAAAATATTTCAAAATTCCAAAAAATGTGTTTTGTAGATGGTGACTCCCTAAGGGAAACATGAAGCACCGAGTGTAATATTCTTGACTATATTGGGTTTCATTGAGATATCGACTTTTATAATTACTGAGATGTTGGTCATGTTTCCTTATTCAAAGGATTCAGGTGGTGAGATTGGGTTTTTGAACCAATCAACACTTCCATGTATGAAGTATTTCGATTAGACAGAGAATTTGTATGAGGATGAGGAAGGTTCACCAAGGATGAAAAATGAGAGATGGTTCAAAGCATGCCAAGGATATTCAAGATAAAAAGAGATTCAAGGATCTCTTTGTCATTATGGAAGTATCACCTGGATAGATCATAGGTATCTACCCATATTGAGGAGGGGAAAGGGTGACTGGAGGTAGAGATCATGTAAATTATTTTTTTGGTGTTCGAGGAAAAGGTCGAAGGGTGGATTTACTCAAGGAAAATGATTCCAGAATCATGGGAGTTCTTGCGAAGGGTCAGGAGGAGATATTGGTACTCAGAAAAGTTTGGGAAATGATGGGAATAATGACCATATCAAACAAAAAATGCACACGATTGGTTTGTTCGTAACAATTTGTTCTTAATTGTAGGTGTAACGTCCCCGACCCTCCGACCGGTGAAGAGGATGCTACCATGGCATTAACCATCCGGGCTAAGAGCCCCATGAACATGTACATTCATAAAATGTTGAAACAAAATGCATTGAAGTAGAACATACATAGATACAATTATTTATCATACACAGCGGAAGCAACATACATTCATACAAGCATTCAATAGGTTCACCATATTCATTAATAGTAAAATGATTGTAGGAGTAAAATAGACAAGATTACTTATCTTATGAAGAAATCGCTCCACAACCAGCTACGTCGATGCAACATTCTTCCCAACCATAGGCTAGCATGCTCCTAAATCTATTAGCAATGCTGCCACCCTCGAGTTGGGCATGATTCCCCAAGGAATAAGGAACAAGTAGGCTTACACATAGCCAAGGATACACAAAAAAATCCAAGCCAACACAGTTGGTTTATCAGGCTATCAAGAAGTTGGGAAAGGCTAAATTCTAAGCTGGTGAGCCCATTACAGATATAGGAACACCTACACCAAAACTAGCCTGACTTCTAAGACACCCACACACATCCAACATAAGGAATTAGTGCCTTCTCTACTACACAGTCCCTCAGGCCCTAACTTCCCTTCTAGTGTTATTCAAGGGTCGTGGAGAAGAAGGCCAACCCTCTAGCTCTGTCTGTGTGGTTTCCAAACACACCAAGTTTATCAAAAAACCCAAGCCCCAATCCCTGCTCCCAACATAGTATGAAGACCAACCATTGCATACACGCAGTCACACAAGCGATTCACAGCTTGGTTAAGGAAAATAACTCTTGATTTGTTCTTGGCCCTATCGTGGTGAAAATGACTCCAAAACAACCTACAGTAGTCCCCAAATCATATCAGAAACACAGTTCACAATGTGGATGAAACAACAGTCCATCCTCTTGAATTCAAATGGAAAACATGCTAGATACCACTCTATGGAAACATGAATGACATTCGAACTACTCCCCCCCCCTCCTTGCTGCGTGAGACCAATCGAAAAAGAAGCCTGTGCGTGGGAATTCTCAGACTACAGTCCCCACGTGAGGATGAACAAACCAGGGAAAGAATAGCGTAGTCATGAGAATGGGGAGTCTGCTGGAGTGATGGAGGTGGTTGTTTTTCCTTGCCAACGTGAGGTCAACCCACTAGTGGAGTGTGCGTGTGGGCAAGGACTGACAGTCCTGCCACACTCCACTCCCAGCCATAGTTGTTCCAACCAACATCAACAGTTTTTAATGGTGGAAGTTGGGTAAGACAAGGGAAGGTGACACATGGCTTTTTCCCCCATAGCCCCAAGGTTTGACAATTCCCCCCTCCTTATCCTTGTAAGAATCATGCCCTTTTCATTGTGGTTGTAGTGAGCATAGCTGGTTGGGTTCATTTAATTAAAGATGTATATTTACATGATGAAAAAAATTAATATGTATGTCGCATGCCCCGATATACCATCGGTGACAATTTCAATCTGAAACATAGGATAACCAATCGATGGTGGGGCCTTGGCCTTTAGCTCTGCACCATGATTATTTACAATATATACATCATATACATCTAATGCAATGGGGTCAAAACCAGGGTGTTACATTCCCCTCCCCCTTCAATAGCACTGTCCTCAGTGCTTTACAAAAATTTGCACAAAATGCTACACTGGTATTGCCTCAGTGTTCTGCAGAATTGAAGAAAAATGGATGTGCCAACCGCATAGCATCCTCTAGCTCCCATGTAGCCTCTTCAGGACCGTAGTGCTCCCATTGCACCTTTACCTAACCTATGTCCCGGTTCTGGATCATGACCTTCCTGTCAAGGATGCACATTGGCTCGGTTCGGAACTCTCCCTCAGGTTCCACCTAAATCACATCCCAATTTATCACATGGTTAGGATCATGTACATATCTCTTAAGCAAAGAAACATGAAAAACATTATGAGCTCTAGTACTAGCAGGAAATGCAAGTCTATATGCAACTAGCCCTATTCTTTCAAGCACTTCAAACAGCCCACAATATCTTGGTGATAGCTTGGCACAACTTCCAAGCTTTAAGGAACTCTTCCTTTCCCTCACTCTGAGGTAAAAATGATCCCCAACACAGAACTCCCTCTTCACCCTATGCTTATATGCATAGCTTTTATGTCTGTCCTGTGCTACTTTTAGATTCTGCCTGATCTTTACAACCTCTTGCTCCATTTCCCTGAGCAATTCTGGCCCAAGCACAACCCTATTCACTGGGTTATACCAAGTCACTGGTGTCCTACACCTTCTTCCATACAAAGCTTCATACGGACTCATCCCCAAGGATGCCTGCTGTCCATTGTTATAAGCAAACTCTACCAAGTGTAAGTAATCTTCCCACTTGGTTGGTTTTTCCATTACGTACATGCGAAGCATGTCTTCAAGCACCTGATTAACTCTCTTTGTCTATTCGTCTATCTGAGGATGGTATGTAGTGGTGAAGTTTAGCTTTGTACCCAAATCTGCAAACAACACCTTCAAAAACTTAGAAGTGAACTTGACATCTCTGTCGGAGACTATTGCCTTAGGCAATCCATGCAATTTGAAAATATCCTTCATGAATATCTTTGCAATGTCATCCATCTTATGCGTAGACTTAACTGGTATAAAATGCGCTGCCTTTGTCAACTTGTCCACCACAACCATGATGGAATCATGTTGTCTCCAAGTCATCGACAATCCTATAATAAAATCCATCGAAATAACTTTCCATTTCCATTCCAGAACTGGCAAAGGCTGCAACAAACCTACAGGGTGTTGATGCTCAACCTTTACCTGTTGACATTTCATACACCTTGAAATGTACTCAGCCATATCCCTTTTCATTCCTGGCCAAAAGTACTGCTTTCTAGCTATAGCAATGGTCTTTTGGTATCTTGGGTGACCGAAATACGGAGCTTGATGGATTTCATCCATAACAAATCTCCTCAAACCTGCTACATCTGGAATATAAATTCTACCTTTATAAGTGATAAGTCCATCTTATTCAAATTTATATCCCTCATACCTCTTCTCAAGACTTTGCTATTGCAATTTTCCTTTTACCTGCTCATACAATTCATCTCCAGCAACATGACTAACAATCCGCTGCCTCAAATCTAATTGGCAAATACTAAGAGATGCCACATGCATTTCCTGCACCTTCCTGTTGAGTGCATCAGCTACCTTATTTTCCTTTCGTTTTATGTGCTTGATTTTGAAATCAAACTCACATAAAAATCCCAGCCATCTTGCTTGCCTAACATTCAGAGTAGGCTGATCAAACAAATACTTCAGACCACAATGGTCTATTCTGAGCTCAAATCTCCCACCCATTAAGTAATGTCTTCACATCTTGAGGGCATGTACTATGCCTGTAAGCTCTAGATCATCGGAGGCATAATTCTTCTCATGATCCTTCAACTTTCTTGACTCATAACATATCATGTGGTTGTCCTGCATAAGGACTCCTCCAAGCCCTTGTCCGCATGCATCACTACACACCACAAAATATTTCTCTGGATCTGCAACTTTCAATACTGGTGCACTGGTAAGAAGATTCTTCAATCTATGGAAACTTTCTTCACACCTAGATGTCCATTCGAACTTCATCCCCTTCTTTTGCAAAGAAGTGATGGCATGTGCAACTCTGGAGAATCCCTCAATGAATCTTTGGTAGTATCCTGCAAGTCCCATAAAAGATCTTACTGTCACATTTCTTGGAGTAGGCCAATTCATAATGGCTTCAATATTTTTAGGGTCCACAGATATACCTTCCTCTCAGATAATGTGACCCAAATACTGAATTCTATCTCTATAGAAGTCACACTTGCTCAGTTTCGCATACAGCTGATGCTCCCTGAGCAATTTCAATGTCAATCTTCAATGCTCTTCATGTTCCACCTCATTCTTAGAATAAACAAGAATGTCATCAAGGAAAACAAGAACAAAATTGTCCAAATACCTGCTAAAGACACTATTCATAAGGCACATAAATGTACCTGGTGCATTTGTGAGACCAAATGGTACCACTACAAACTCATAGTGTCCATACCTTGTCCTGAAGGCTGTCCTATGAATGCATTTATCCTTTATTCTCACTTGATGGTAACCAGACCTCAAGTCGATCTTGGAAAATACCTTTGCTCCCCTCATTTGATCAAAGAGGTCATCGATCCTAGGAAAAGGATATTTATTCTTCACAGTAAGCTTGTTCAATTGTATGTAATCAATACACAACCTGAGTGTACCATCTTTCTTTTTTACAAATAGAATTGGTGCTCCCCAAGGAGACACACTCAGCCATATATACTTCTTTTCCAACAACTCTTGCAGTTGCATCTTCAACTCTAGCATCTATGGTGTACTCATCTTGTAGGGTTCCTTGGACACTGGTGTTTCTCTTGGCACAAGTTCAATTGTGAAATCAATGTCCCGCTTTGGAGGAAGCCCTGGAATCTCACCAGGAAACACATCCCTGAATTCCTGTAACACTTGATAGTCTTCCAACCTAGGAGTTTCATCTCCTGATGTCTCCAAAATGTGAGTTGCATACAACTGGGAACCCTTCCTACAAAACTTCTTTAACTGCATTACTGAAACCTGCCGTACTGAAATCACCTTTGGAATACCTTCCATAACTACCAGGTTTCCTTCTTCATTCATGCATTCAAAAGTCTTATTGTAGCAGTCAAGCTTTACCCTGTGAGCTTCTAACCAATCCATTCCAATGAGAACATCGTAGGAACCAAGTGGTAGAACATTCAAATCTACACAAGTGACCAATCCATCCATGACCAATGGACATTTCTCCACCACTTCACTAACCTTTCTCTTAGTTCCCATGGCTAGTTGAACTAACCAAGACTTCCTATGCTTTATTTTCTTAAAAGAACAAATCTCCACTACTCTAGGAGTAATGTAGCTATGAGTAGAACTAGGGTCAATCAAAATAGAAACATATTGCTCAACAATCTTACCTGCCACTTCAACCACAGTTGACTGGTGATCTGCTTGGAGGTCCTCCAGTGTTGCATAAATCCTAGGGACTGCCCTTACTACTTGACCCACTGTTTCTGCTTCTTGAATGTTATAAGCTGGCCTTGCACTCTCATTCTTGAGTGGATAATTTCTACACATGTGGGGTCCTCCACATTTCAAACATTGAAGTGGTCCTCTATTCTGCTGTGGATCTTTAGGATTTTCTCCTGTCACTCCAACTGGTTTACTCGCAACTTGGGATGGCTGCTTCTACTGATTCCTGAAGTTAGAGGGTTTGAAACCTTTCTTTCTTTGGTCAAACTTCTCATTCTTCTTGTCCTTCCATGACTTATGGTAATCTAGCTTACCTTTTTTTGCTCATAACAATACTTAGCCTTCCTTATTGCTTCTTCAAGATTTCTAGGTTCATAAAATTCAATTCTATCTTTATAAGACTAAGGTAACCCACTCAGAAAATGTTGGACCTTCACTTTGTCATCTCTAATGTACCGGACATACCTCAACAACTCCAAAACCTTATTTGCATATTCTTCCATGGTATTCTGTCCTAATCTCAGCTCATGGAACTCCTTAATCTTGTCATCATAATACCTGTCAGAGAGGTATTTCTACTTGAAATACTTCTTGAACTGTTTCCACTTAAGCCTCCTTTCACTGATCCTCTTTACTTGCTTGAAGTGTTCCCACCAAATGGATGCCCTTATTTTCAAGTTGAATATGGAAACTCTTGCCTTCATGTTTCTTGAATAATCATGCACCTGAAAGTACTTCTTTATCCCAAGAATCCAAGCTTCAACCTCTTGTCCAGTCTTTACCTCACCATCAAATGTAGGAGGCTTAGCTTTCCTAAATTCATCTCGAGAGCGATCCCTATGGTGTCTCTTTCTTTTCCTTTTATGAGAAGAAGAACTTGAATCCCCGTTGGATTCTTCAGAATCAGATGATCCACTAGAAGTCCTTCTCCTTCTCCTAGTACTGCTCTTACTGCCTTCTGGTCTTGCCGTACCGCATCCAGAGTCTATCTTTCTTTGAAAAACTGTCAAACTCTGCAACATTGCAGCATTCAACTGATGCTGCTCTTCCTGGGCTTTGATCAAGCTTTTCATGGTGGCTGCAACCTTGGACGGTGTCCCTTGGAATCTCCTTCCATTAGACTCTATGTCATCATTTCCATTATAGACATTTTCTCCCACGACATCTTCTTCTCGCTTGTAAGAATACTGAGCATCATACCCATCATGGTTTCTCATGATTGAACCACCTCTGGCTTTACCACACTGTTCTTTCTGGAGTATTTCTCTTGGGAGTTATCTAAATTTCTGCAAATGTGTTTGTAGCAAACTGTTAGATGCATAATATTAATATAAATCAAAATTACTTACCTTTTCTTGTGGAAATTCATAAAACAACAATTATGCTAAAACACAAAATTTTCCTCTCCCCCGTGTTCATCCCTGTAATCCACTAATAGTCCGCTTAAATCTGTTAAAATAGTTAGAATTTGCTGAGCAAATTTCCACTTCGAAAAACCCAAAGTTTCCTTCTCTTCATCGGGTCTCTTCCGCACAAATTTTTCGGCGTTTCGGCAGGCAAATTGCACAACTTTCGATCTGCATTGGCGACACAGAGGACTGTTCACCTATTTCCTTCCACCGTATCGGATCCACATCCTACTTTCTGAACCTAATCAGCGATGAAACCATCCTATGTGCTGCATCGACAGTTGGGTGTCTTGTGCATCGGGTGGTTAGTCATCTCGACTTCCGCAACGGCAGAAAGTGTTCTTACTTCGGCTTCCACGGGAAAACGTCTAGACTTTCGATCGGCGATCTGATCCACTAACATTTCTTGATGGCTGATGATCTCGTTCCTTAGAGAAAATTTGAATTTTCCTCATGCCTTGTCTTCCACGGCATCGGCTCTTCCATCTTCTATTCATCGACGATCCAAGTCACTATACTTCTTGTCGTTGCGTTGATCCGAACAGAAACTTACCTCCTCTATGTTGGTGAAAACTTTCTCTATCTTTCGCGGCCTCTGTCAGCTCCATAATCCACTAACACCTCAGCATCGATGAGTGGAAGACTAGAGCATCGGCGGTTTAGTTCCTTCAGCAGCCACAATGACGGCTCATCATCTTCGATCCTTTCCTGATCCATGATCTAATCTACTAATGTTTTTCGATCGACGAACTGATTTTTGACCGGCATCGGTAGTCGAAGCTTCTCCTCATTGGAAGACTAGTGCTCTAGGATTCCACAATGACAGACACAAGAAACACTATCTTCTTCCGATAGCCGACAATTTCGGGCCTTAAAAAAGTTTTTAAACTTTCTTTACGATGTCGGTGGTAGGAGGCTCTACCCATCGGACGCGTAGCTGTCTAGCCATCTGCAATGGCGGGCACTCGATCAACTATTTTCTGCTGATGTCCATCGACGGTCTCATCAAATAGCCTTCTTTCGGCGCATCGGTGATATAAACCACTACATCAAGCCGGTGTTTCGGCGGTCTTTGAATGATTCCCTCTGCAACTGCGGATCTGGTTTCCACTATTTTTCGTCGATGATTTCAACACTTAACCCAAATTTTGAAACTTTCCTACTGTCAGCAATCGAAACCACTAACAATGCTGCATCGACGTTTTTAGTCCCTACGGCAGCCGCAATGGCAGACTAACAACCGCTAAATTCTTCCATGGTGTCGACGAACCCAACATCTATTTTCCACCGATGGAATTACGAACACTTAGAAAATTTTCTACAATTTTCCTTCCAACTATCCTCCATCGGGTGTGCTTCCACCTAGCTCTCTGCTACATCGAAAGTCATTGCCACTAAGTGTTCCGATGAACCGACAGTTCAAACACTTAGACAAATTTTTGTTGAAGTTTTTCGTCATAAAATTCTGATCTCTACTGGGCAATAAGAAATCCTGCCTCTGTCACTGCATCTTTCATGGCTCATTCAGGTCCATGCTGCAACATGAGCTCTAATACCACATTGTAACATCCCCGACCCTCCGACTGGTGAAGAGGACACTACCATGGCATTAACCATCCGGGCTAAGAGCCCCATGAACATGTCCATTCATAAAATGTTGAAACAAAATGCATTGAAGTAGAACATACACAGATACAATTATTTAACATACACAGTGGAAGCAACATACATTCATACAAACATTCAACACGTTCACCATATTCATTAATAGTAAAATGATTGCAGGAGTAAAATAGACAAGATTACTTATCTTATGAAGAACTCGCTCTGCAACTAGCTACGTCACTACAAATTTCCACCCAACCACAGGCTAGAATGCTCCTAAATATCTCAGTAATGCTGCCACCCACGAGCTGGGCATGATTCCCCAAGGAATAAGGAACAAGCAGGCTTACACATACCCAAGGATACACAAAACATAGCCAAGCCAACACAGTTGGTTTATCAGGCCATCAAGGAGTTGGGAAAGGCTAAATACTAAGATGGTGAGCCCATTACAGAGCTAGGAACACCTACACCAGAACTAGCCTGACTTCTAAGACACCCACACACACCCAACACAAGGTATCAGTCCCTTCTCTGCTACACAGTCCCTTAGGCCCTGACTTCCCTTCTAGTGCTATTCAAGGGTTGTGTAGAAGAAAGCCAACCCTCTATATCTGTCTATGTGGTTTCCAAACACACCAGGTTTATCAAGAAACCCAATCCCCCATCCCTGCTCCCAACACAGTCCGAATACCAACCACTGCATACACGCAGTCACACAAGCAATTCATAGCTTGGTTAAGGAAAACAACTCCTGAGTTGTTCTTGGCCCTATCATGGCCAAAACGACTCCAAAAAAACCTACAACAGTCCCCAAAGTGTATCAACAACACAGTTCACAATGTGGGTGAAACAACAGTCCATCCTCTGGAATTCAGATAGAAAACATGCTAGATACCACTCTGTGGAAATGTGAATGACATCCGAACTGATCCCCCCCCTCCTGGTTACGTGATACCAACTGAAAAAGAAGCTTGTTCTTGGGAATTCTCAGACTACCATCCCCACGTGAGGATGAACAGACTAGGGAAAGAATGGCGTAGTCATGAGAATGGGGAGTCCACTGGAGTGATGGCGGTGGTTGTTTTTCCTTGCTAACGTGAGGTCAACCTGCTAGTGGAGTGTGCATGTGGGCAAGGAATGATAGTCCTACCACACTCCACTCCCAGCCATAACTACCCCAATTAATAGCAGTAGTTTTTAATGGTGGAAGTTGGGTATGACAAGGGAAGGTGACACATGGCTTTTTCCCCCATAGCCCCAAGGTTTGACAATTCCCCCCCACCCCTTATCCTTGTACGAATCATGCCCTTTTCATTATGGTTGTAGTGAGCATAGCTGGTTGGGTTCATTTAATTAAAGACGTATATTTACATGATGACAAAAATTAATATGTATGCTACATGCCCCGATATACCATCGATGACAATTTCAGTCCAAAACATAGCATAACCAATCGATGGTGGGGCCTTGGCCTTTAGCTCCACACCATGATTATTTACAATAAATACATCATATACATCTAATGCAATGGGGTAAAAAATGGGGTGTTAAAGTAGGGATGATTGATACATTGAAAAATGGAGAGTCATTAGTTTCGAATACTATGCGCATGTGGGCTTGAAGGAGTGGAAAATAGGGACAATTTTGCATCGCATGGCCTAGGAGATCACATAAATGAAAATTAAGATGTGTACATGGTTCTTTCACTGATTTTGGTGCCTTTTCCCCAGATAGGACGAGGGGGGGAAGGCATAGAGGAAGGAGCAGTCGATTGTGTACAAGGAGGTGGGTGTGACACCATCTCAAAAGGATGGATCAGTGTCAAAACAATCTGTGGTGTTGTGGTAAGGGTGGGTGGATCAAGGTAGCACACTGGAATACCCAAAATGAATCCTAGAAGGTTGACAGTAGCCATGACTTATTACTAACAATTCCAAAAGGTGGAAAGAGGAAGGGGATCGTGTGTATAGGGAATGAACCCCAATAATTCCCTGGAGTCTTTGGTTGGGGTTTTGGCCGATGTTGCGAGGGGGTCAGAATATTACCAGTTGTGATGGTGCACAAATCCAATATGTCAACCTTAGAGGGTGGGGGTGGGAGAGACAAAATTGTGTCCATCAAAGGTGCATGGGTAAATAGACCTGGGCCAATGATAGAAAGGGAGGGGATGGAGATGCTATTGATGGTGGTTTCAATGGTGGGGAGGAAATTCTATTGGGTGGTCGGTCCTTTAGGATCATAATACACCAATTGGTTAATAGTCGTAATATTTCCATCATGGGGGAACATTAAGAGCTAAAATAAGGTAGAAGAAATGTATTGCATTGCATACATGTAACTACGTCTAAGGAGGAGGTTTTAATATAGTTGGGCATTGACAACCTCAATGTCAATCAACACACTTTTTTTGTCCAAATAAACGGAAACATTCTAGAGAATTCCTTGTGGTTGAAAAGCACGACCATCATAAGAACTAAGGGCGGTGGTTGAGGGTTGAAGGGTTGGGAATCCTAGTTTCTTGTAGACAAAGTTTAACATATCACAAGTGGATGCACTCTCATTGATTATACATCGATGAATGACCAAATTTCAAATGGTGACAAGAGCTTCGAAGGCTATGGATGATGGCATCGATGGTTCTCCTTGACCTAAGTTGAAACTGATCAACCTAGAATTAGAGAGGTTGATGACACCTAGAGAAGATAACAGGGCTTTGCAATGCGAAGGAAAAGTTATTTGGACTTCTAGAATGGACATGGAAGAGAGAGTATATGCCAATTCATTGACAATACTGTATTTAAGAGCTACTCTAGTAGTAGGGTTTTCCATGACGTGACACAAAGGGAAGCGAAGGAATTTGGTAGTCTAGTCTGTGGGGGTTTTTGACAAATGTAAGGACATATCAAGATTGGTGGAGGTATATGTCATGGAGGGATTAAGGATTTCCATTGTGGAGCCAAATTCGTTTTTTCGAGTCTGTAAGTTGAGATAAGATGACAATTTCATAAGTTAATGGACACTAGGATCAACAGGTTGAATTGAAGAAGCGGTTGCTGTATTTTGTAGTACCAAGGGTTGGGTTGCAACCATTTCTTGATTCATTAATGGGTTCTACAACACCATAGGTGGAGGCCCTTGTGGTGCTGGGTTTGGCTGTGCTAGGGTGAGAACATTGGTTTCACGTTTATTTTCATCTTGCAATAATTGGTGGACTCGATGCATCTGGGGGCACTAATGTGCATAATGGCCATAGACATAAAAAATGGTACATGGATGGTTAGTCCATAAATGAGGTTTATTCCTAGGTATAGGTGGACACTGGGGGTTCCTGTGCAGGGACATTAGCTCCATTGTTGTTAGGAGGTCTAGGTTGTTCACTTCCCCCTTGAGGTTGGTTATTTCCATGATTCCTAACTCTTTTTTGTATTCCTGCACTTGTTTGTTATATGGGGTGGGTTGATTAGGAAGGATCTAGTGAGCATAGACCTGTCATTGAGGAATACAAGGATTCGGGGATGGAGTAGGTGTAGGTTACACACATGGTGGGTAGTAGGAGAGAGTAGTTGGAGGGGATACAAATCCTTTCGTTTGGCCATTGCATAGGGATACAAAGCATTCTATCTGGCCATTACACATAGGTTCCAGGAAATTCGGTCCATGACCATGAGGAATAGGTGTAGGAGAATTATAGGAGGGTGTGGCTCCATACTCCACCGCTACGTGTGAAAAGTTGGGGTAATACCTAGGTTCAAAAATTCTAGGAGCATTACTAGAGTAAGGTTCCATCGAAGGAGAGATCGTATTCAGGTGTGGGTGTTGGGTGATAGAGACAATGACTCCATCAACAACATGGGATGCCCTGGGAATATCGAGGTGTGAGGAGACATCACAAGGATAATCATGTATGACGGTATAAAAGTAATCTGATTGGTCATAGATAAGTTCGAATTACTATGCTTTAAGGATTGATTTTTCCTTAGTTTGTGGGTGCCCAAATGCAACATCCTTGGCGATATGGGGGTAGTAAGGTTTTAAGGAACCAATTAAGGAAAATCCTATCATCTAAATGGATTTTTCACAAACTATGGTGATGATGCCACTCATGGATATGATCCATGATATGGGTAACAGTGTTTTGTCTACATGATAGAAATATTTACACACCCTCATCGTAACATATGGGCAGCTCGACATACTAGAGGAACATCAAGGATAATGAGGAAAAATCAGGATGAGTGGCATGGGGAAACTCAATGTACCATTTCGATGCAACACTAGTGAGTGTATGCTGTAATAGACACAATCAGATAGATTCGTCTAGTATGTTGTTGAAAGAACACCATAAGTGGAAGGATATAATGTGGTTCTAAGGGTCTTCTCCCACCTTTACCTTAAACTTAAGGATGTATGAATGGATTTTGGTAGGCATGGGAGGCTGCAATGGGTCATGACGAATGGGGTAATTCATCGACCACACCAAATTAGGTAGGTTGAGACTAGCCATGAATGGTAGAGTAGGATATGGACCTGATCTGGGAGGTCCAACAATGGTGTTGGTACCGATTGGAATGTAGTTTCTCCATGCAAATGGGGGTCTCTAGGGATAACTTTCAATAATATAAGTAGTCACTATAATGGTGTGAATAGTTTGGATAATGGTAGAAGGTATCGTTCCTGCATGCATGAATATAGGTATGGTGTTAAACATGGTGGATGGAGTGCAGCCACCACTAGTGGGTAGTAGACTAGCAACAGTGTGTCCGGTGGCAAGGGACCCACTAGGAACAGAACCTATAGGTACAATAGAAGGGATCCCTGGTATGATAGGTGGAGTGGTAATAAGTCCACTATCAACAATCCCCCCTCTGGGAGGGGGTTGGAAGTGCACCATCGATGGGGCTAGATGGGGAAGTTAACAAAGTAGATTCAAATTGATAAGAATGAGAATCTGACTCATATGAAGATTATGGATCTAAAGGTGGTGAACGATGTAGAATATGGATCCAACGATGAAAAATCAAGGAATTGAACTAAGGCATATACCCTCTAAGTATTTGCAAGGATTCTGGTGGAGAAATGGTGGCATGATGGCATTCTATATGATAAAATGAAAGCTCAAGGGTGTCAAATGTAAACTCAAAATTCCAACTACAACTAAGTGTGTAGAAGAACAAATGATAAATGGTGGCACAAAGGCTAATAAGTAAGATCTAATACTGAACTGCAACAATGTGTTACAGGAGTCGAGTTTAAAAAAAATAAACTATAAATCCAACAAGAAACACTATCCATGAAGAAAATAACACACTAACCTATGGGGTATAGGTGCAAGAAAGATCCTAGCTATAAGATGGGAGCCCCTCACAAATCATATCCTCTACTAGGTGGTGAAATCCAGAGCCAATAAATACAAAATGGAAGAACCAAAGGATAATAGAATCCCACTACCAAGAGGCACCTCAGGTAAAATAGCCCTAAAAGAATGATAACTAGGATACCTCATTCATGGCATGTTCGAGATGGTTTCCTGGTGCTTTAAACCATTTGGTTCTCAAACCCAATATGGTACTCAGCATGCACAAGGATGACTATGCAAGGTTATCCTTTGGTATAGAATGGAGTGCGATATTTCACCCAGATTTCCAGAACCCCTTTGTTGCAGCTTACCTCTATAGAGCGGGAGGCCCCCCAATAAATAGGTTGTGACCATGTCAACAAATACTAAATGATTTTTGTTCCCTAGAAGACAACAACTATGTCTCAGATGTAAGTGACAAAGGGGTTTTATTTGAATATTTCCTATCCCTATTATCCTAACTTAACTGCAATATTTTTTTGGTCCTCAAATGAGGTTACAATGTTGGTTGAATTAAGTTAAATTTTAGGATCAGCTTGGGGTCATGAACCAAGAATTTATTTTAAGGTGTGATATGTGTGCACAAGTGAAGTGCAATTTCTAAACACCAACGCTCTCATGCTAGAGACACGTATGCTGAAAAATAAAGAACTATAATGAAAGTAAATATTTTTCAACACCTAACAAATAATTCTTCCAAATAACAAAACATAAACAAGTAAATGATCACACAAGGAACTTCACAGGGTGTAGGAAACGCACAAGGGATCTCAAAAACTAAGCTCGACTAATATGGGCTCACATACAAGGACAATATGACCATAAATCAAAACATGGGGCTGTAAGTAATCAAATATGGAAGGAAATTGTTGGTGAAGGGGTATAACACAGACAAGGGGTGTGAAAAGGGTCTCAAAACACCTCAAAGAGACAGAAAAATTGTAGTTCGCACCTATCGGCAGAACATGTGTAGTCATGGTCACAAATGATTGTAAAAAAGTCACGACCGAGATGAAAAATCAGTAGAAAAATGTATGTCACACTTAACAAGGGTTTTTACACTATAAGTCACACTGAAATGGGTTGCTGAAGTGAATGGGGTCGCTTTGGAATTCTGGACAAGTGCGATATGGAGTTTATCTCCAGGTCACACTTATTGGGTAAAAAGACGTGACCTAGGTCGTGCTTGTCGGGAAGAAAGGTGTGATATGGGCCACATGTTTCTACCAGATAGGTGTGATCCAACCATAAATTTTTTTAAGGAAAAATTATCGGCTAGGGCTAGGGGGTAGGCATTGTGACATGAATAGTTCGAATCTACCGTAGGGGGATCATATTTGTGAGGGATAAGGGTACCCAAGTGGAACAAACAAACAAAAAAACATACAAAAACGAAGATCCAAGGGATTGAGCCAATGGAGTCACCAAAACTATACTGGGTATTTCTAGCCTACTACATGCAAAAGAACCTACCTTAGATCAACTGTATCTAAGGGTATATTTCATGGTGCAAGGTATTTTCTTGACCTTAACTTACAAACAAGCAACAACAAAATATTTTTTAATATTTTATGGATTTTATTATAACTAATAAAACAAAAGAAGGAGCATACCTATAAACTAGGCCACTGCATCCGTTTGAGGAAATGGTGCCTAGGTGTTGGGTGTTATATCATATTGATTTATTCACCTAATAAAAAATTATCTATTGGGGTTGGTAGGCTTAGATTTGACACAAAATATATGCGAAGGTAGACGAGTTCCTATGGTGTCGTGGAAATATTTTAACAAACAAAAGATCAAAAGATCTTTCAAAATGAAAAACCGTGTCAAACTCCTAAGAATTCAAATATTAAGGTAATTGAACTAAAACGAAATATTAAATTAAAGTATAAAAAATGCACTATTCTATTCCATAAAAAATACTAAAGAACTACCCTTCCTAGTAGAGTTTATTAAACAATTTCAAAAACTAATTATACAAAGAAGGTGTGTATTGGAAATATAATTCAATAACTAAACTGATAATCTATGTTATAAACTAAATATTATCGACAACTAAGTCTTTAAGTAAGAAACTAGGATGCAAGGAAGACTAACTTAAAAATGAGTAGAAAATTTAATAAAGAAGCAAGTAGAAAAATTAATAAAGAAGTAAGTAGATTTAACTTAATAAAAATAACTTTAGGTTCTATTCTAGAAGTCTCTTTTGATAATCACACAATGAGAAAGGGAACTATCCTTCTACTATGGACAATTTATAAGGTACCGGTATTCTTTCTTAAAGATAACACACCTAATACTAAGTTTTACATGCAAATGGATAAATCAATCTAAAAGCATGATTCCAAAATAGTACAACAGTTTTAGTCAAAGAAATTAGAAACATACAAAAGAAACAAAGCATAACATAACTCAAAACATGTTCATAGTGAAAGGATAAAACTTTAATAAACAATTTAAAACAGCCTAACTTTTAATATCAATATAAGTAAATATGTTATCTAACTATTACAGTCAAAGCATACTTTAAAAACTATATAAACAGAGCTTTAAATAGGTTCAAAACACATAAAAACACTAAAAACGAAATGACAGACTCAATGACAGACTAAACTGCAGGTCTGAAAGGGTTGTCTGAATGACAGTTTACATAGACTGTCTAAATGACAGTCTACACAACTAAAATAACAGAAATTAACCTAAATGATCTAATCTTCAGCTTAATTCGTGTACATGTAAATACAATGCAGAGACGCAGGAAATAAACCGACTTAATAATTAATTCTAACACCGAAACAATCTTAAACTAGTTCATAAAAAGAAACCATTGTATATTATACTAAGAAACAAACTGGAATTTTAAATAAACTTTATCATAGAAAAGGAAATGAATAGAATTGAATCTATTATAATGTAATGAAAGCAAGATATTATGTATACTTGTAAATAAAATCGTAAAGATGGAAATGAAATGACTGAAAGAAAATTGAAAACAACTATGACAAACTCAAAGCAAACTATGTGCACAACTAGCTATTTAACTTTGAAAATGAAACTAAACTAATTCACACAGCATTACAGGAAGTAAATGAAATAAACGTGTACAGTAATTTAAATGAAAATAAACTAGAAATCAAACTAAATACAAAAGAAAAGGGAACGAAACTACATAAGAAAAGAAACTGTTGGTTGATGAGGGGCCCTCTCAGCAATCAAGGGTGATGCCTTGCTAACGCTTACTCAAATGCAATCATGAACAACAAAACATACAGCTTCTATTAAAAATATGGAAAAGAATTATAGCGTGGTTAAGAACAATGAATTACATGCATAAACTGGTTACACTGCTAGCTAACTGAGCTCTCACGTAGAGGAAAATATATATATTGTTCACAGAGATGATCAATTTGACCCTTTAGTGGTCGAATTCTCTCTAAATTTAGTCAACCATTATGAACATTAAAAAATAAAATGCCAACGCACAATATTATTCCTTCTTCAGTGTGAATGGATCTCTTCAACGTGCGTGATGCGGCATACAACTCCTTCTTTAGCGTGGCAAGTGGAGTGGTGTTGGACAGGGGAGAGCATGCTGGAGATCCTTCTAGAACATGAACGATTGCATCACCCAAACTCGTGGACTGGTGGTGTGGTGTCGAGCAGAGGAAACGTGATGGTGTGTGTTATCACTCCAGGAAGCTACCTAGGGTTATAAGCTAGGTATGCCTGGTAACTTGAGAATTCAATGTTTTTGGTGTTTTTGTAAAGATGGATCAATGGGATTACTAAATCTGAGCATGACATTCAGACCTTCAGTATGATAAATAAATGAAACAGTGCTCTTAAGAATTGATCAATCAGCATATAATATCAAAGGTGGATGAAGAACAAATGTAACCAAACCAATACATAGTAGGGCTCGAGAGACATTTAAGAAACTAATACCAAGCTGTGAACTAAACAATGCAAAGTAAACATTCACATTCGAAGCTAGACAACACTGATACAGTGAAAGAGAAAATGGAAACTGACATCAAAGCTGAGAGAAGCCTGTGATCTATATTAGCATGAGAAAGCTGAGTACCATAGCAGAGAATTTGCATCCAAAATCGAACCACTACAAAGTATTGGTTCTCAGGCTTTATAGCCTTTACACAATAGTTTTCAGATCCTAAAAACGTGGATCTGATTTAGTTAACTGAAACTAACTGAACAACAATACTAAAAGACTTGAACTAGTCCCTGAAATCAAGGAGATGACATTAAGTAATTCTCCTTCGATTTGTGCTAAGTGCTCGATGCATAAGAGATGGCCTTCAAAGGCTCGGTGGGCTGGGCTGGCGCATAACAACTGAAGTCATTGATGTGGCAGTCGACTTTCAGTGGTATTCCTTGAAACAAGGTCGAATTCATTAATGACGCCCTACTGACTGAAATCTCGCCCAAGGGTCTTCAGATATGGATAACATAATTCATGATATATCTCTTACAACTGGTCTTATGCCATTTCCACGAACAAAAATGATATCTGGGCAAAAGCATAGAAATCTGTCAAAAACCAGCTTTTGGCAATTTACTACTCTGTTGATTTCATGCCTTAACTGCCGGAAGTCAGTTCTTTTGGCAGCTAATGAGCTCGGTGGGGCTCGCCTAAGCTGCCAAACGCTGTAACTGTTTCAAACTTTAAAACCCAAAACAACGCTAATCGCCAATAGTCAGTCCTTTTGGCAGCTAATGAGCTCAGTGAGGCTCTCCTAAGCTGCCGAAAGCTGAAGACTGTCAAAAATTCAAAAACAAAAGCGATGTTGTCCCGCAAGCTGGTGCTCAGTTGTTAGGATTTCTTTGCAGCTGCTCCCTTCCTTCGTATCGCTCGTTTAGTCCCCTTTTGCTGAGCTTCCACAGGCTGTTCTTTTTGAGTTTCCACAGGATGTTCTTTTTGAGTTTCCACAGGCGTTTCTTCTTCAGGAATCGTGGCTACTTCAGCCAACGTGTCTAGGCCAGATGGTTGTGCTTCTGGGACTACTGGTTGCACCTCTGTCCCCTCCAATTCCCTCAATTTTAACCTGAGCATCCTGAGAGTGCGGTAGAGTTTGGCATTCTCTTTTATCAGCATTGCGTTCCTTTCTGTTGTCTTCTTGAGTCTTTCGACAATCTCCTGGCTCCGGTCATGCAGTGCCATATTCCTTCCAATCAACTCTGCGTTGTGCATTTTGACTTGCTGAACATTATGTCTTGCTTGGGAAAGTTCCTGTAGCAGCTTATTGGACTTGTTGGTTTCTGGTGTGGAAGGTTTAGGACTTGGTGCATCAGTTGAGGGAAGGTCTTTACCTTTATCTCCTTCAATGGGCTGCTTTGCTCTTTGATTTCCTTCGTCTCCAGATTCAGATGCTG